>OY755172.1:21561932-21696547 GCA_963576735.1 Bedellia somnulentella
CCGGCGCGCGCGCCCCCACCAAGCTCTCTGGAACTACACACACTATGTTTTATTTGTAGAAAACGTGGGTAAAAACTACCCTATTATTTAATCCGGGCTTCTTCCTATACGTCTGCAAAATTTCAAAAGAATCGGTTCAGTAGTTACGGCGTGCAAGCTGAACAAACAAACAAACTCACTCTCCGATATATTATATCAGAAAGAATAATAAAAACCCGGAGGTCGTGGATTCGATCCACGCCGAAGTCGAAATTTTTCTTTCCCTTATTTATTAGTAAATTGTACAAAACGCTTGGGTGGGAGAATTTAAAGACGTGTTATAAAGATCAAAGTCCTCTTAGGCAATTATAAGTTAAGGTTCGAGAACAGAAGTATCATAAGAAATCAGTATTCCGCGACGAGGATGTTTGTGACAACTCACCGGAGTTTGCATTTAGGCTGATGATATAAAGCAGAAGATCGCTGATTGGAGTTAGGCTATTTTAATTAATTAACAGAATTAGCAAAAGTGACAAAAAGATGTTCTACCTTAAATTAGTCCAGTACGAGAGTTCGAACATATATCACCAGACGAGTAATAAGCTTGCCGTAGATTTTAGACACTGCACGATACCCATGAAGGGAGCTAATAGTATGAATCGATATAAAAAGCGTACAAATCCTTTGACCCCATCAGCATAACCGAGAAGAATTTAATAGCAAAAGTCCGTATAGCTCCTAAATAAATAAACTTGACAATTGGTTAAAGAGATACCGGCGCTATCACGTTACTCTCGCATATTAGTAACAAAATTCCCTCAATACTGAAAAGGTCCCGTAGTTCCCAACTAGTGACATCACTCATTTAACCCCAACTTTAATATATGTTTTGGGCATTAAGACGACATTGTTTGGAACTCAGCAAGTCGATCCTGCTAATCGAAAATGATAATTTTATCTATATCCCTCCTAACCCATACTTGGATTTTGCTGTAGTGAGTATATATAATGATAATCGACGAATCTATCGATACCACCGTATTTTTCTTTGGTTCCATCGACTAGTCAGTACCATCCCCTTATCATGCGACGAAGCTTGAACCGACACAGTGCTTCTTGTGATGTGATATTACACTTTATTAAGCAAAACATGAAAATGGAGATTGATTGTATTTTATGTGGTCTTTCTTAATTCCCACTTTTGGAAAGTTGAGTGGGGAATAGATGGTGAGATAAAGGTTGCTGGTGATGGGTCTCCAACCGCATCGCCCAAAAATCCCTTAAAAGCCCCAATACCGTTAGTCGCCTCTTACGTACACCCACCGGAAGAAATGTCTATAATAGTCCTATTCTAAGTTGACACTTCGCAGCAGCCAAGTCATGTGTTGAAAAAAGACAAATAAGTGGTATTAGTGTAACGAACCGTGCACGGCGCCGGCCAGCCGCTCCAGGTCGGCGGCGGTGACGGGCAGGTCCAGCAGCGGCGGGACCAGCTGGCCCATGTCCCGCTGACTCAACCTGCACAAATTATAAACACATTTTAAAATTGGAATGTTTTTGTTCATGAAAGCCTCATGTGGGGATTATTACTAATAGATAAAAGAATAAAGGAAAGAAAAACTTTAACACTTGCAGAGATTATAGATTATAAGTATGCTATATATATAGCATATACATACTACTCTGTGTAAAAAGTTTTGGGAATATGTCAATAAAAAGACCCGCGTAAAAGAGGTTGTAGCGACGCGCTGTCAGTACGCAATGATGCGCACTACATAGAAACGCTGACACCAATGTGGAGGAAAAGGGAAGATCTTCCGCCAGGCGGTGGTATGCCTGGGGACCGCGTTCAAATTTTTTTACTGCATGCTGGTAGCACTGTACTGATTTAGCGCGCAAAATTTGAGCGGGATCTGTCATTTAATTTTTTTTAAACTAAATTTTTTGTTGGTCATAGTTTTGAGTCCTCAGCGATTTTTACAATGGAAAATATTGTTGAGCAAAGAGTGTGCCTTAAATTTTGTGTTTCGAATGATATTTCATGTGATGAATGACTAAAAATACTTTGCGAAATACCTACGGCGAATCGTGTATATCGAAAACAAGGGCTTATGAATGGTATAAGGCTTTTAAAGAAGGCCGAGAAGTAGTAGTAGACTTGCCTCGTTCTGGTAGACCTTCAACCGCTACGACCAAAGAAAACATCGACAGAATCAAGAAGCTAGTGCTCGAAAATCGACGTATGAGTCTGAGAGAGTTGGCTTGTGAGGTGAACATATCTTTTAAGTCCGTCCACAACATTCTCATTGACATTTTAGGCATGAAACGCGTCGCCGCTCGACTAGTTCCAAAAGAGCTCAATTTTGTTCAAAAAGTGCAGCGAAAGCATGTCGCTGAAGACATGGTTTCCCGAGCTTCTACGGATCCGACCTTTACGAAACGTATAATAACTGGCGACGAGACATGGGTTTATGAGTACGACATGCAAACAAGCCAACAGTCTTCAGAATGGCGTCTCGAAAACGAGGCGAAACCCAAAAAACCGCGGCAAAGTCGCTCCAAAGTCAAGGTGATGCTGACAGTTTTTTCTCCCTCCAGACCTCAGTCCAGAGGGAGAAACAGTGAATAAAGAATATTATTTAGGCGTCATGAAGCGTTTGCTTGAGAGTATCCGCCGAAGACGTCCAGATTTGTGGCAACACAACTCATGGATGCTGCACCATGATAATGCACCATCACACACAGCCATTATAGTGAAAGAGTTTTTAGCGAAAAATTCAACAAAAGTTCTCGACCAAGCACTGTATTCACCTGTAATGGCTCCGTCTGACTTTTTTTTATTTCCCAAGTTAAAATTACCACTTCGAGGAAAACGTTTTGAGTCGATAGAAGCCATAAAAGAAAATTCGCTGAATGAGCTTAAGGCCATACCGCAAATAGCCTATGAAAAATGTATGGAAGACTGGGTGAAGCGGTGGAGATATTGTATTGCAAGCGATGGGGCCTACTTTGACGGCGATAAAATAAATTTAGATAAATAATTTGTATTTTTTGGTCTATTGACAAATTCCCGATACTTAGTACACAGAATGTATATAGCACTAAAACACATTGACACTATAGCTCAATTGACAGAGCGACGGGAGCGTATACCTGGAGGTCGCGGGTTCGATCTCCGCTAGTGTTGAAATTTTTCTCTCCTTTATTTATCCTTTATCTATTAGTTTTTAATATAATTCTTGGGTACCTTTTAGATTCTCGCCTCTCCCATGGCTGAAAATGAAAATAAAGAATTTTAAATGGGAGAGGCGGTACTCCCCGACAAAAGCACAGTCGGTCGGGGTCAGGAAGTCAGGTTCAAGAACCGACGGACGATCCGAGCCGTATCAAACAGCACCGCGCACTGCATTTGTGCTGGAACCGACACGCCACAGAAATCCAACCGCCTCAAGTTGGTCGCGAGGCTGGTTGGAATTAACCCGTTTGCGGACAAAACAATTGGGATTAATTCTGTCGAAGTCACACCCCACATGTCGGTGATCTCGTGAGCCAGATCGAGATATTTCCGACGCTTCTCGGTGTCGGCTTTCACGAGACCCTCGTCATGAGGGATAGTGACATCCACTAGAAATACCCTCGACTGCGACCGATACCATACCACGATATCAGGCTTATCAGTGTTGTGAGGTATTCATTTACTTCACAACGTAAATGCTGAGGCAGCTTCCAAATTTGTTGCTACTACGCAGGTTATACGGCTATAGTTTTTTTTTCTTTTATATCTTGGAATTAGTGTGTATGATATTGTCTTTTTATTATTATTTTTCTGTGTGTTTGTATATACTTATTTTTGTGCTGTGTCTTCCTTTGTACGTGTGTAGCAGCGAATAAATGTTTTTCTTTCTTTCATTCTTCTTATTCGCTAGAATAGTCCTGTCCGTGATATGATAACGGATCGGCCCAATAAATTTTCGCACGGTCGTTTTCTAAGATTGGCTCCTGCAGATACTTGTAATACGGCAGCCTCTGTTGCAAGAGTCCGTATTTTAGAGCGAGCTCCTAATGTAGGATTTTGACTGCTTGGTTGTGTCTGTGCAAGTACTCAGTGTTAGCAAGAGCCGAACAACCGGAAATAACATGCCTAAGTGACTCTCCGCGACGGCCACATGCTCGACAGATGTCTGTGGTACCGTTCCTTAGGATGTATTTCCGATAGTTCCGCATCTTGATAACCTGGTCTTGTATTGCACAGACAAAACCTTCGGTTTCCCCAAAGAGGTCCCCGAAACGCAGCCAATGCAGGGAGGCTTTACGGTCCACGAAAGGTTCGTGAAGTACCTTGTAAAACCTCCCGTGCAGCTCCTTCTCTTTCCATACGGACTCCCGAACAGAGGTGCCAAGTACCTCCGGGGTTCGCCAATCCTGTGAGGCGCCAACGATAAGGGAGTCAGTCCTTTATAACTAGCGACCACCTCTCCCCGGATACTATCAACCGTCATCGTCAAAAAATAGTTTCTGAGGTTGTATAACTCGCGGTTGTGCATGGTTTTGGCACTCAAGAGGCCTCGACCACCACACTTCCGCGGGATATACAATATTATTCTTATTTTTACAGGATGTCATCTTTGTTTTCGTTTTTTTGAAAGCTTAAAGAAGAAATATAACTAAATAATTCACTGCAGCAATCTCTACTCCATGCATCAAACGTCAGCTCACGCGCACACTACGGCGGAATCACTCGCACACAGCGACGTTTCTGTTGAATCTCTAAATTCTTGCGATATCAAGTATTTATTATTCTGTACAAATACAAATTATATGTTGGTACACATCGGGGTGTGCTGGCCAGTATAACTTTACTATTCCCATAACATACATATACTCACGACCAGAGCTTTAGAAAAATAAAATTCTCAGTCACATTTGGAAGCTAAGTGCGAAAAAGATTGTAAAATAATGATTATTTTTTCAATCCAAAAACCACTTAAAAAGCTCCAACACCTATAATCGCTTTTTATTCTAAGCTGGCACTACGCTGCTTCCCACACCAATAATAATGAAATTAAGTAGCTTATACCGATCACTATCGAGGTCTTCCGTCGGCAGCGTGAGATCCTCGTTCCTCATAGGATCCCTCACACCATCACTGATCATGGCGGTGAAGTCGCTGTAGTCATTTTGAAGCCGCTCGTAGCCGGTCTCCGAGCTCTCCCAGTCCTTGGCCCACAGGTACAGCTTCGGGTGGTCTTTTTTGCTGCAATTATTATATAAGAACCACTGTGTAAATGATTTGAGATTGGCTTATAATACATTTACGATCAGAAGGGCAAGCACGAGCCGTGTTTTAACTAGTTATTGCGTGGGATAAAGCAGCCATCTTTTACGCACTTACTTAGTATCGTATACTGCCATCTCATTTTAACCGTTATCGTGTCGATAAAATATCGCTCGTGCTTGCTATACAGAATTAGTTAAGAGCGTTATACAAGCCAATTTATTTCTTTTCAAAATATACATCGAATGAAGATTAATTTAATGAGGATAGGGATATGAAATGGGGTTTTGTAAGGTTTGTTAATCACAGAATTTAGGCAGTAATTTTAAATCGTTAAGACATATTTTATGTTAGTTGTGTTATTGACGCTATTATGTTATGTGGTTGACGCTATTATGTTATGTGGTTGACGCTTATGATTACGAATAATGAAAAGTTTCAAAAATAGCTTAGGACATTTATCTTTTTAACAGGAAATAAGTGATTTCTCAAATTAACTATGTACTCGGTTTATATACCTAATTGTAGTAGCTTTGAATTAAAGTTCCTATCATCGAGGAGGACATAAATTGTAATCGTTATATTTAGTATATTTCGGGAAGCGGTCGGAGAGTACAACATCAGTCATCGTGGAGAGAATAATTTATACAATGTTTTTAGCTTAGCCATCAGGTCGAATATAAATTACAAAATAAGTTCATTCCTTTACAGAAATACATACGTAGCCACGTGATATTTGACCCGCAAGGAGTGCAGCGCGTCCTTGATCCGCAGCAGGTTGCCGGTGAGCTCGTGCGAGCGTCGCAGCGCGTCGTTGGGAGCCGCCCCGGGCAGCGCGCCGGCGTACAGGCGCTCCTGCTCGTGCAGGTGCCGGCGCGACGCCCGCCCGCGGCGCGGCGAGCGGCAGATGCTGCACGTGTACGCGCACGGCACCTGCAAACAACGTTCTCAATAACTTCTCACTGCTATCCAGCCGTGTGGACAATGTGAACCTGATTAACTTGCAGCCTCATACTTTCCCGGTCCGTTAGGGCTACAATAAATAGGCTGAATTGGAATTGGAAGATTAGGTAACTATGCCCACAAACTAAATTAAGGTCTGGATCCGCTTCCTGCTGCTATCGGCAAATCTTACGAAACGTCTTGTCCCGTTATACAGCCCACTTTCCTAAGAAGAGAGTCTAGTAGACGATACGATGGGATATGGGAACTCCGAACTCTATTTAACTAAAGAAAATACTCCGGTTGACTAGGATAACCATAAAATATGCCACAATTTAAAAAACCCACGATATATCGGTTAGTAAAACACCGCCTACCATGCAACAAGCGTGGGTTCGAATCCTTGTTCGAATCTCTACACCGATATGTATTTTTTTAAATCATATGTATGATTAATTTATGGTCGTTGAAGGTGAAGAAAAACATCATGAATAGATGAAAACCCACATAACTAAGTTGTACTTTGCGATGCCAACTCTTAAAACGCACCAGATATGTCTTACGCCTAAGCAGACAGAATATGCAAACTTTAATAGTTGTCGTTATGAAACACCAAATCCTCAACACTTCTACACCTTAGGCATTACCGATATATCTCTATGTCATACGTACATGGAGACTCACGAAACGGTTACGTCCTTACTCTAAATGAAAATAAAATACATAGGTGTAACCAATATTTGAAATAACATCATCAAATTAGCTATGGGAAGCAATGGTTTATTGCTGGCTGTTATAATGAATTGGGCTATGAGTTTTAAAGGCCGAATGGCCAAACGGAGTGCGGAAACCTGAGGCGGTCGCCCCCGCTTTATAATAATAGCGCAGATGTGTACGCAGTGCTGCTGTTTGATCGACTGTTCTTAAGGACCACCTCTCCCATTAAAAATAATGTCTTTTTTCGGCTATGGAGAGGTGATAATTTTGAAATATGTTCTCGAAATAATAATTATATAAATATTGGCCACATATATTCTGCACGCGACTTGCCATATAGGAAAAACTTAATGATTGAAGCTCGACAGAATTGCTAGAATCTGCAAAAGTGGCGATCGATAGTTTCTGTTCCTATCATAATGGTGTAACGCTATAAACAAATGGAAAGTGTGGGCACCTCGGACTCGCGCTGGATGCCGTGGCAGGCGGCGTGCTGCCAGCACAGACACAGCTCGCACTGCACCATGAGCCCGTCCTCCTAGTATCGTAGTATCCTAGTGTAACGATATAAATCACCTCGGACTCGCGCTGTATGCCGTGGCAGGCGGCGTGCTGCCAGCACAGACACAGCTCGCACTGCACCATGAGCCCGTCCTCCTAGTATCGTAGTATCCTAGTGTAACGATATAAATCACCTCGGACTCGCGCTGTATGCCGTGGCAGGCGGCGTGCTGCCAGCACAGACACAGCTCGCACTGCACCATGAGCCCGTCCTCCTAGTATCGTAGTATCCTAGTGTAACGATATAAATCACCTCGGACTCGCGCTGTATGCCGTGGCAGGCGGCGTGCTGCCAGCACAGACACAGCTCGCACTGCACCATGAGCCCGTCCTCCTAGTATCGTAGTATCCTAGTGTAACGATATAAATCACCTCGGACTCGCGCTGTATGCCGTGGCAGGCGGCGTGCTGCCAGCACAGACACAGCTCGCACTGCACCATGAGCCCGTCCTCCTAGTATCGTAGTATCCTAGTGTAACGATATAAATCACCTCGGACTCGCGCTGTATGCCGTGGCAGGCGGCGTGCTGCCAGCACAGACACAGCTCGCACTGCACCATGAGCCCGTCCTCCTAGTATCGTAGTATCCTAGTGTAACGATATAAATCACCTCGGACTCGCGCTGTATGCCGTGGCAGGCGGCGTGCTGCCAGCACAGACACAGCTCGCACTGCACCATGAGCCCGTCCTCCTAGTATCGTAGTATCCTAGTGTAACGATATAAATCACCTCGGACTCGCGCTGTATGCCGTGGCAGGCGGCGTGCTGCCAGCACAGACACAGCTCGCACTGCACCATGAGCCCGTCCTCCTAGTATCGTAGTATCCTAGTGTAACGATATAAATCACCTCGGACTCGCGCTGTATGCCGTGGCAGGCGGCGTGCTGCCAGCACAGACACAGCTCGCACTGCACCATGAGCCCGTCCTCCTAGTATCGTAGTATCCTAGTGTAACGATATAAATCACCTCGGACTCGCGCTGTATGCCGTGGCAGGCGGCGTGCTGCCAGCACAGACACAGCTCGCACTGCACCATGAGCCCGTCCTCCTAGTATCGTAGTATCCTAGTGTAACGATATAAATCACCTCGGACTCGCGCTGTATGCCGTGGCAGGCGGCGTGCTGCCAGCACAGACACAGCTCGCACTGCACCATGAGCCCGTCCTCCTCGCGCACGCCGCAGCGGCAGTTGATGATCTCCTCGCGCTTCATGTGCACGATCTTCACGCGCTCGCCGGCTGCACAAACAATTCCATATTAGTATTGCATGTAAGATGATACACCTTTATCTATACACAGAGATATAATCTGCCAACTAAGCTAAGGTATAAACGTTTGAGTATTTTAAGCCACGACTATAAATCCCAGAAGGTAAAGACGGAGCTATCTGAATTTTAAATTTAGAAACAACAACGGATCGTGCAAGAGTAAAAGTAAAGAAACTGTAAGAATTTGAAAAGTTCAGTGATGAATACGTGAACAAATTAGATGATAGATTAAGTTGCGTGGAGTTGAGGGATGAAATTGAAACAGAAGAAGCATGGGATGTGCTCAAATCGACAATGAATGAATGTGCCCCGGAGATTTGATCAGGTTGAATAGGCGACGGATGCAAATAGCATGAAAAAATAAATAGGTAAGTTATATTCTATCCCGACACTTAACAACTAAAAAGAAAGGATAAAGACAATATAGCTGAGATTACAAAAATGAACAACTTACTTTCAGTGTACGTATATTGATTCTGATCTTCAACGGATTCAGAGGAAACCGGCACAGACGGCGTGTCGAGCAACTTGTCCACGTGTTTGGTGTCGGGAGTGGCGGACCGCGCGTCCACGTCGGAGGCCGCCCAGTCCTCGTCTTCGCTCCTGTTCTTCACGTACGCCACGCTGGCGAACTTCTGGCGTTTCAGATCGTTGGGGTCGCCCAGCGCGGGCGGCTTGGTCACCGTGTGCGTCACGATGGCGGACTCCACGTCCAGCTGCTGGGACAGCGCGGACTGGACGTGGTACTGAGCAGGTTCCGACTTTGGTTTGTTGAAATTGTCGTGAGGACCGGCGGCCTCTTCCATCTTGCGAACGGGCAACAGCACCCGCGGTCTTTTAATAGGTCTATTTAATGAAAGCGCAGTTCTGAGTTTCGGCGAATCTACGGCAGGTGGTAAAGTCTCCTCTAGCTTGGTTGGAGTCACCGGTGTGTTTTCAGTTGGAGTTTCAGGAGCAGTTTGGGTCTCTATCTTTCGTTCGTCAAGAATTCGTCTTTTACTGATCTTGAGTTTAGATACCCGTCGCTTTTTTTTCTCTAATTTCGCTGGAAGCGTTCTGGCATAAGCCAAGTCGGAGACCTTCGGTGTGGCTCCCATCATTTTGCGAAGATCTCTGTGGTAGTGTTTGATGTGCATCTTCAACAGAGTGTCATTTCTGAAGTTTTTGAAGCATCCTTCCGCCGGACACCGGAGTAAAGTATCTATTACTTGTACTTTGAGCGAACCGACATACACTGGAAAAAGAAAGGAACAAAATGAATAGATTCCTGCGAACCGTTGGTTAATTCAATATCTATATCAAGTGCTTTGAATTGTGTTAAATATTTATGCTCTTAATATAGTACCAACTATTTAAAAAAACAAATACTATACTACTATGGATAACAAATCAATAGAAAATACATACCAAATCCATCTTCTAGTGGCGGGAATTCAGGTGTTGGCTCGTTTGTACCCTCCGGTATATTAGTTTCTTCTAATGCGTGAGTATCGCAGGATGACTCCTGTAACATAATTAATTATCTGAAGTGAGATAACAATTTACAGCAACAGCAATACTAAAAACTGACATTACTGAAAATTTAATAGAACAAATTAATTTGTAGTCCTAAATTAGGCCAGAATAAAGAAAGCATTATGTTTCATAAACTGTTATTTACTTGCAATGACGATTGTACGACTTCTTTAATCGAACTGTGAACCGAGCGCTTTAACGTGTGGTTCAATTATATGGGACAAGTAGGAACCAGGAAATAGGAGGGAAGAAATTGTAATTATAAATAAAATAACTAAGTATATAAAACAAGCTTATGCTCAATAGCATTTTTAAAATACATTATAAAAACGTGTCTTAATTACCGCGTGTTTAAAATGCTTACGAACGGAGGACATTTTGTCCAGCTCAGAGGTTTGATAATGCATAGATAATATAATACTATTCAAAAAGCATTTATTAACAAACTACTTTGAAGGGGTGCTGCACATTTGTTTAAATACTATTCATTATTAGTTTACTTCTCAAGTTTTTCATACTGTGTCGATAAGCGTGATAAATGTGATAGAGAGAAACAAAACCAGGAGGCCACGGAATTATTAATCATATGGTAGCGATCAATTAGATTCATCAAACGACGTTTACTCTTTTTCATTCAACAACTTTCTTGCCAATTAACTAACCTCACTAATGCCTATTTTATATTGTTCTTTTTTCCGCCTTTATTAAATATACATCTTTATTTAACAGCGAGTACTCGCGTGATAGAGGGCAAGCCTATCGCCGTTTTGTACGAATACACTGTCACATGACTTAGCACAACATAGCCATGTGGGTTTCCTCGCGATGTTTTCCCTCACCATTAACAACCATGATAAATTAACCACACATATACATATGACTATAGAAAAGACAAATTGGTGTAGGAGCGACCCACGCATGTCTACATGACGGATGAAAATTCTTATCCATTGATCATAAAAGATGAAGGAGAAGCAAAACTATTTTTAAGTCACCAAAAAAGAAAGCGGTTGAACTTGTGTCATGTATTTGCAAGTCAATCAAACTGCTATCAGTGGCACTAAACATTAGATTAATAGAGAGTCGTGTAGTAACAACCGGGCATGAAAACATAAATTAAAACAAATAAAGATTAAAAAGTTGATCAGGTACTTACATCCATGACAAACTCCGCGCTAACAATCTTGCTTCTTTTCTGCTTATTCGATTTTCCCAGTTTCTTGATATTGAATTTGGCGTGTTTGACATCAGGTGTAGTTTCAATTCCCACGTTGGTGGGTTCGGCTTCAGTCTCCGGCTTGGTGATGATGTCCCAGCCGAGACGCTTCGATAGTTTCCTATGAACGCCGAAATCCAGCAAGGCGTACTCGTACGGTTTCAAGCTCTCGTCGTTCAACGCTTCCAGGTGATTCCGCATGTCCGTTTTTGTGTGGAGGCGCTTGTTGTCGGGGCTGGTAAAAAAATAATTAAAAAGATTTGATTGCAGAGTTTTGGGCTTTGTGTGTGTTTCAGTATATAACGTTTTATATTCTAATGTGTTTATAAAGTTTATAATGAAATAATTTCTAAAAACACAAAAGATAAAAATATTACACGGTATATTAAAGTGCAATACACACTGAGACCGCCGGGCCGCCGACATTGCCCGGCGACACAACCCGGCGGCCTGCGTTGAAAGAATTATGTCTAAGGCGGTTGACACACCAAATCCCATCCGTCGCGGAGCGCGGAGTAGCGGATTTCAATGTTGTATGCAAGTACATCGATTAGTATAGAAAACACACCAGATACAACACACTGCGCTCCAGTAACGCACTTGTTTTCGTGCTTCAGGGACTGGTTTATTGTCACGATGGATCTGGACACGGACAGGTTTATATTCGACATGGAACAACGACCAGCCGTTTGGGGTATTAAATGCAAACAATATAGTGATACTCAATAAATAGTCAAAGATGCAGTTGACATTCATGTAAAGTTATAAAACATGTCTTCATGTTATCTCCACGTAATTCAGTACAAATGAACCATTCCTAGATATATTTCGTAAAAAAAGATGTATCCAGTAACTTCTAGGTCTGCTTATTTGCTTATACATAAACCATATTGCAAATTGCAGCGAGATGAATGAGTTCAGTATTGTCCATTGTAAGGTGCTAACGCCACGACGGCAAAATTGAAGGAACCCCTAATCTTGGTGCGGGCCGGTGGTACAATCCACTTGAAGAGGCGATGTGCTTCTCCGTCGCCGCGCGCGGGTTTCGTTTCCAGTGGGATAACCGCCTAAACTATGTTTGAAAACTAGACCACCGACAAAAAGTTGCCGACATATGTCGCCGGCTAGGCGGGCTCAATGTGTATTGCGTTTAAGGTATCTCTGCTTTGCTTTCCAACTTGTCACTTACAATATAAATATGTGACCTTTGTATTGTAATCCCCAATTATAATCATATATTTTGTGATATAAACAGTGTTCTAATTCAATCTTGCAAAAAACATTACATACATACATATATACTCACGGCTGTAAATCCCTAGAAGAGGAAGCCAGAGCTAAGGAACTAAAAGTTCCTCAGCCACTTTTGGAAAGTTGAGTGGTGAAAAGATGGTAAAATAAAGGTTGTTGGTGATGGGTCTCCAACCGCATCGCCCAAAAATCCCTTAATAGCCCCAATATCGTTAGTCGGCTCTTACGTACACCCACCGGAAGAAATGGGGTGAAAAGAAGTGCTATTCTAAGCCGACACTACGCAGCTATAAATTAACACACAGCAATAAACATAAAACTTTTTTATTTAAAGTTAAATTAAAATGCTACTCACCTAAGCAACACGACGTCCCACTTCCCGGCAGAGCTTCCCAAGCTCCTCCGCACCATGTGTTTGGTCCAGCCCGGCGGCAACCGTTTATCTTCAACCTGCACAGTCCTTCGGGGGTAGCCAGTCTTACTACAACTCTTCATTTCTGTATCCAAAACACTAGGTTTCCCTAATGGTTGGCCGTCTATCCATTTACAACACCATTCACCTTCTAATAAGAAACCGCCCGAAGGAATTGGAACGTGCTCCGGAGTCTTATACATCTCCTCCGTCTTCTTTACCTGCTTCTTCATTTCTTCCAATTGGGTTTTCATCGCTTCCAACTCGCTTTTCACTCTTTCGACCTCTTTCTTCACTTTCTTTTCGCGCAAGTGTCTTAGCTTTCTCGCTTTTTTCATTTTGGCTAAATTTTTCGTTTTGAGTTTTTCATCTTTTTCTTTATTGGTTTCATTAACCGTTGGAGTATCGATACACGATGAAGGAGCTTGGACTTCGGCAGGGCTTTCGGCTTTGACAAGATCCTCTTGTAATTTCATTATATTTTCCTCAATCTTCTCTATTCCTTCTTGTGGTTTCGAATCGGTATTGATGTCAGTATTTTCTGGTTTCTAAAAAGGAACATGAATATTGATCAATTTTACATTTTAAATACTTGGTAATACAAAAGTATAAAATTAAAAGTCCGACTGTAAAATGCAATTTAATTGCGTCGGATCTATGATCTGTGACATCAGCCTAGTCAGTTTCAACATAGGCGGCTAACTACGCGTTGTAAAGTTGTAGGTGTCACGGGCACGGAGGTACGTGCGGAGAGAACATTACGAGACATGACGCCGCGGCTCACTGCGGCGCTGCCAGCTCCCTACTGAGTGCTCGTGAGGGAAATAACAAAAATGTCGCTTGATAATGATTCGTTTAGTAGGTAACTAAACCCATTCAAAAAGTACTTTTCAGTACTAGACTAATACATATAATACAGATATTGTAAATTTAGTTTTCCTTATTAGTTTTTTGTTGTGTAGTGTCGGCTTAGAATAGCACTAACACATTTCTTCCGGTGGGTGTATGTAAGAGGCGTCTAACGGTATTGGGGCTTTTAAGGGAGGTTTGGACGATGCGGTTGGAGACCCATCAGCAACAACCTTTATTTTACAATCTTTTCTAGATTAAACTTCCAAGTTTCTAAATCCCTAGCTCTGGCTACCCCTTCAAGGGATTTATAGCCGTGAGTATATGTATGTATGTAGTTATCCTGTGAAATTACTTGAATAATTTACAAAAGTACGAAACAAATCTTTAATAATGTGACGCGATAAATTATGAATATATGTGTAAATGTCATTTTTAGTGCTCGTGCAAAGCCTGGACGGCCCGCTAGTGTTCAATAAAAAGATAGTAAAAAAATAAGAGTACTTACATCAGATGTCTTGTTCTCTTGCGTACTGTCTGTCTGAGGCCCATCAAAATGTACGATTCCCACCACATCGTCAACCACCTCTTTTTTAATAACATCTTCAAGTTTAAGTTTTTCACTTGGAGTAGATTCTAAGTTATTCGTACCGAGAATAGCTGCAACCGCATCTGTAATGTCATTATTTTATTTAAAGGTAATATAGCAAAATAAAAAAAATACATAGATAAGCTTATCTGAAAGATACTTTACTATATCTTGGATAACAGATAATTTTAAAGTGACTTAGAAGTATGAATTAATTATTTTGGAAGAGCAATATATATTAAGGCTAGAAGTGACTCAAATAAAAACGCATCTGCACACACACACACACACACACACACTTCCATATGATTACTGACATACAAAACACACGCAGCTCTCCGCAAATCGTTTAACTACGAGTTTTTAGGATCCCGTTTAGATTAAATCTTCTATAATTAATTTACTACACTACTACTACTACTACATTTTAATTTTCATACAAAGATACATTCTTTCTGCATCAAAGGTAGTGCTCTCTTTCAACGCTGAATTGCCATAATTTACTAAACTACAACACTTATATATAATATTTATAAACTAAGATACAGTAGAAGGACTCACCTGGCACTTCTATTTTAATTTCACTTTTAACATCAGTAACTGGAATATGAATCTTTTCTTTCTTTTTAGATTTCCTCTCAATTTTCACTTTCAGCACCTTGGCCCTTTTGACTGGTTTATGTTCTCTCTCACTCGGCTCTCTCTTCCTCTTTTGGCCGATATTGAATATCTCCTTTATATTCAACTTTCTTTTTTTCTCGCGCCTTTCACTTTTTGAGCCAAGATAATCTCTGGAGGGGTCAAATAAATGTGTGTGATAGGGCAAAAGTGGGGCGGGATTAGTAGAGCCTCCTGGCACCTGATTGGGGGACATCATCGCGGGTGCGGCCAGCCCCGGGGGGACATATGGTGTATCGTTTTCGTAGGCTGTTCCTTTGATAGTGTGCAATCTGGACACGCCGCACGTCCAATGGAATCCATCGTCAAACACTATTTCAAATTTACCTGGACAAAACACGTAATAGGTTTATGTTCATAAAATTGGTACTTGTACATGGGATATCTCTTGTAAGGGATTTTAATTGAAATAAGAATTATTATATCTTCGTTTTCCAACAAAATCAACCTGAAACAAGTAGTGCAACAAGACTAAGTTTTATTTTTTTCTACTTACCGTCTCCCAAGTCCGCCGCCACTGTGGCCATGAACCTCCTATTATCTCGGTACCTTGCCAAGCACCTGTCTCCCACTTTGAACGTTTCCCTCACTTTTGCCTCTTTCTCCTCAGCTACTTCATTGGCCCCAGCGGAATGCTCATCACCTTCGTCCGCGGGGGGGTCCGAGTGGCTTCCGATTGGCCTTAGACGAGGACTGCTTACGCTTATCCATTCGTCGTGCCTACAATACAAATAATAAATGTGTTAAAATCATAAATATAAAAAATGGGTTTAGATAAATGCGAGTAGTCCAATTTAATATATGTGAATGATTGAGCAAACCCAAATGGCTAAGTTATACTTAGCAATATGATGTATGTTAAAAAATGTTGAGATAGGTCTGTCTCATTTGTCGTAGATACAAAAAGCTGGTATAATATTATGAAAGCACTCACTTTTTCAAGTCATCACCGTAGTGGACTAATACTTCCATCTCGTCGTAGTCTACCTCCACGATCTCGGCCGGATGCCAAAACTCGCGGAAGTCTTTCGCCTCTACCTGCGATCCCACGGATAGAGCCATAGTAGTACCTGCAATGACACAATTAAATGCTCAAAAATACAGTACTTTTAGTGGTGGGGTGGGCATTCCACAACAAGGGCCAATTACTTGGTGAAGGTCACAGAAAGTCTGTGGTGAGTTGAGGTGAGTTGTGAAGATTTTTGGAGGAGGCCTGATATGTGTACAAATTTCAAAAGTTACTTAAACTTACCTACCCATACTTACTTACAGCTATTGAGAAGTAGCTAGCAAAAGTTTCAGAATTAACTATTCCGAATTAACTTATAGATACTTTTGGAAGTTGGCATAGAAAAAGAAAACAAAAAAGACATTACTGATAGATATCCAACCACATAAAGATATTGGATATAGGGTATAGAACCGGGAAATCCCGGTACCGGGATTTTTAGTGCAGTAAAAGAACCATGCGACATGATAGTCCAGTGGGTAGAACGCCCGCCCGAAAAACAGAAGGGCGTGAGTTCCAATCCTGGGATGGGCCTACACCAATTTGTCTTAATCAACTTTCAATATAGTCACAAATTATTTAAAATAGAATTAAAGAGTAATGACAAACAATTAACTTTCAGAATATAAACTAGCTTAATTATAATTTATTCATTGGTTTTTGTATATTTCTCAAAAGTACCGAAAATCCTGGTTGTCCATTTTTAGTTCTGGTTCTTTTACATAACATAACATAACATAAACGTTCACGCCGTTTATCCCCGAAGGGGTTGGCAGAGGTACCAATACTTCTGAACTCACACTTAACACCATTTTCTCAATATAAATAAATATTTTTATCAAAAACCGAAAATACCAAAATCCCCGGAAATCCTGGTACCACCGATGACCGGTACCGAAAATCCTGGTTCTCAGAACAGGAACCGGTACTCTATTCCCTAATTGGATAATGCTACTTCTAACTAAACAGTACAAAGTAATGAATTTACTCAAAATTAACATAACAATAATATAGTTACAGAGGTGTTTGAAGTCATAATTAAACTTTGTGCTAGCCTGCTGTTTATTACAAAAAGAAAAGAACTAAAAGAAAAGAAAATAGCTAGAGATTAAGATTAGGAATTTCCTTACTGTGGTTTATTTGATTTTACTTATGTAAGAATATGGAATTGATGAATAACTGACCTTTAGTAGCTGACTCTGCTGGTTGAATTTCACTGGTGATATTTTGATCTATATCTTCTGTTTCATCTGTCACATGGTCAGGATTACAAATAATAACATCCACGAAAGTGTTTTCAATGGCTTCTGCACTGGGTTCTTTTATTTCTTCAGTAGTTGACATATCAGTGTCCATTATAGAACTGTCCATGCAAGCCTTTTCTTCAGATTTATCATTTTTATCACTATTTATCTGATCCATTTCAGTATGTGAGGAAGACAAGCTGTCATTTGTAAACTCTTCATTTTTATCTAAAACTGCTTCTTCTGTCATATTTGTATCATTTAATGGAATTACTTGTGCTTCATTGCCAGTAGGCAAAGTTTTGTTAATTGATTCATTGGAGTCTGACTTTTCAGTTACAATGTATTTTTCAGATTGATCACCTTCTTCAGAATTTTTGTTTGTGAGTTGGTTGTCAGACTGTTGTAATACATCATTTTTTATAGATTCTTGGTATTTGGCAACCACATCTGAATTTGATTTATTCATTTCATCAGTTTCCTTAATACTGTCTTCCATATTGTTTTTAACAACTCCTTCGCCTTTTTCTTTTTCTTCTTCAATATTTCTTTCACCTTCCTCTGCTATTAGAGGTGTTGATGTAGTCTCCATATTGGGTTTTGTGATTTCTAATTTAGTCCATGGAAATATTGATGGCACAGCATCTAAAACAGAATTTGTTATTTATAAGATTTACTAAATAATTATATAATATGATGCCTCTACCAACACATTAATCACATTTATGACCACTAAACACTCAAACGAATTAATAGAATTGTAAAAACTAATCAGCATGCAATTTTGATCAAAATGGCAACTACTTGTGCACTGTTCAGTGTTGAGGTGTAGATAATTTATTTTAAAAGATTAAGAAAGGATCACATGACACTGTAAAGGTATTGCGATTTTATAAATTTATTGATCATAGCTATCTTAACATTTAGTCAGGTACATAAACAATTCATCAGCCAATCAATTTGTCTTTGGAGAGAAAGTTTTACTTTCAGATGACATATAGGTAATCATTTCAGCCAAATTGGAAACTCATTAGGATCTACATTTTCATAATGTGTTATAATGGTATCTATAGTAATTATTAACAAATGCAAAAAACAAGGCAGGCTTTGTACAAATAAACAGCTACACAAAAATAACACAAGAAATATAGCAAACTACACCAAAACCATTCAGAAACATAAAAAAAAAATAAGAGTTTTCATTTTAGAAATATAAAACAAATAACTAACTACTATTTTGAAAAACATTGTCTCAGTTAGATGAAATACCTGACTTTAAAGCATATTTAGAGCCTTTGTAAGACTGAAAATCACTTTTGCAAAAATGTCTTGAACAAACATAGTAAGTGCTTTCTTTTGATAATGTTTCCACTTCAGTGTGTTGGATCCATACCTTTCGAAGTGAAGCGTTTTTTGGATACTTATGATAAGTGACACCTAAGTCTTCAGGTCTTATGGAACTTGAAGCACAGTTTTTAATGCAACAAGTTTTAATGGCCATCCTAATAAAACAAGATATGTTAAAATATGTCAAAACAATGCATATACATAACAACACCTTAGTTTATTTCTTTCTAATTAAATTTGTAACAATATAAGAATACAGAGTATTAATCTAGTTTTTATACAGTTACATTTTGTGTTATTATTATTAACTGGACAAACAAACAAAACAATGCAGCTTTGAATTGCACTTAATTCCTGTTAGATCTGAAAAAATATTCCTATTCTCTATAAATTTCAAAGGAAAATACATGTTGTAATTTCAAGTAATCCCAAGGAGTCAAATATAAAGCTAGTGTCGAATAAAGGTTATCATTTTTTCAAAATACATATGAAGATTAAGAGGCAATCCTTGAATTTGCCGGTACTTGAGGAGACTAAGGGCAACACAGATCTAGTCACAAGTGCTACAGATCGCAGTCGTAGTCGTTACTTAATTATACCAAATTCCCGCGATATATCTTTAAAATATATGTACAAAGTCTAATAACGAAATAATATTTTTTTGTTATGAAGTAGCTAACCTGCAAATTCAATAATAAGATAGCAATTCAATCTGAAACGCAGTTTCGTTTATCAGATGCGCACAATCATACGGAATCAATAATACATTAACAATGTTTCTTGCATATTATCAGTAGCAGCCACAAACTGTGAACCCATTTAATAGCTATTACTAATCCCAAACACAAACATCATTTGTATTATTAAAATAAATCAACAACATCGATCACAAAACACAAGAATCAGCCGCGGCGCAAAACACAAATAAAATTAGTTTTTGTTTATATTTGTGTTACATTACAGCCCTGGTTTCCAGGTCCACAGATTTTTGAGCCAGGTAGGTAGTTGGTTGATTAGATTCATAGATATAGCAGCACTAGATCGGCCGTAAGTAACAAACGTCATAGCATAAACGTCAACAAAGGCGGGACCTCTCATGGACATGATAACGGCCTACAACGCTTTTGGCATCAAACATGAACGAAAATAATTGTCTTATTTTCGTTAGTTCTGGTATTTACGTCTTAACTTTGGTGTTTTTTTGAAAAAGTTATCAATAAATAACAGCATAGAATCTAAATCAAACATACATTCTTTCGCAAACATAAACTTTTGATTTAAATCTTTTTGTTCATGAAAACCTCATGTAAACGTAAACGTTCACGCCGTTTATCCCCGAAGGGGTTGGCAGAGGTGCCAATACTTCTGAACTCACATGGCAAGCGCCATCTAGTTTCCAGAGAAGGTACCCACGTTTTGCTTAGACAGTGTACTCACGTGATAGGGGACAGGCCTATCGCCGTTTTGTACGAATACACTGTCACATGACTAAGTACAACTCAGCCATGTGGGTTTCCTCACGATGTTTTCCCTCACCGTTAACAACCATGATAAATTAACCACACATATGACTTTAGAAAAGACAAATTGGTGTAGGCCCGACCCAGGATTGGAACTCACGCCCTTCTGTTTTCGGGCGGGTGTTCTACCCACTGGACTATCATGTTCTTTCCTTTATTTATTCTTTATTAAATAATTATAAACTTTTGAGCCATTCATGTCCAAATTACGACTGTAATGATTACCAGTCTATATGCTTTATTATAGATCTTAAACCAAAGTTTTCAATGCAAATATTTGATAAAAAATATCTTCTAACATCATAATATTACAATTATTGTAAAGTTTACAAATTAGCAAAAATGACAATACATGAATTTTATAAATTTTAATAGGACTAGAATGAAATCGGCTCGGCCATACTAATCTGACGCACACACACTCATTTACGCACACCACTGTAAATTTTTTTTGGTCTCGCCTGTCGTCTTTGTATTGCCAATCCATATAAGTATGATATACTAAATCTATGATTATATTTATTAGATTAGATCATGGGTTGACGATTGAAGAAAGATCAATATGGTGTCTAAGACAATCATATTATAGTGTGTTTTGGGAGCTTTTATCATTTTATTAAGAAAATAGTTAGTATAGCTAAAATAAAACAACCGTGATAGCCCAGTGGGTAGAACACTCGGTTGTCGTGCAAACGACTAGTGTTCAAATCCTGGGTCGGGCCTACACCAGTTTGTCTTTTCTAAAGACATATGTGTGGTTAATTTATCATGGTCGTTAACGGTGAGGGAAAACATCGTGAGGAAACCCACATGGCTGAGTTGTACTTAGTCATGTGACAGTGTATTCGTACAAAACGGCGATAGGCCTGCCCCCTATCACGTGAGTACACTGTCCATGCAAAACGTGGGTACTCTGAACACCAGGTGACAAAGTCACGTGATGTTCAGAAGTATTAGTACCTCTGCCAACCCCTTCGGGGATATTCGGCGTGAACGTTTATGTTATGTTATAGATAAAATATCGTGAAAACTATGGGAACTTTTCAAGTCCAAATCCGGACTCCCGTACTCAAACTCAAGCCATATATCCCCTAAGGGGTTGGTAGAGATACTAACACTTCTCAACATCACGTGACATTGTCACCTGGTGTGGAAGTAGAAAGAGAAAAGTATAATAATTTCAAGTACGGACAAAGGCAACATCCAACTATAATATTCATTTATTTTATTTTTATTTAACCATTTAGGATGTTAATTGCATTGATAAGTTTTGATGTGTTGTGATACCCATCACCAATAATCCTTCACTTCACCATATTCATTCTATTTATTCCGGACTCCAAAGCGATTGAGGATTTTTTTCCCGAAGCTCGGGCTACAACTTTTCGTTTTTAAAGCCTCGACTGCATGCATTTAAATGCATGTAGGATTTACGTAAATATAAGTGTTTCTTTTTACTTTTTGATGTAATATCATTATGTTAATCAATTACATCAACATATGGTTACCCTACTTAAAATGAGACACAGTGATTTGCAATTAAGATGGTGTGGGCACCTTGTACGCATGGACGCCTCACGATTGCCTAAATCTGTTTTCTACGCAGAACTTTCCTGTGGAAAACGAAGGCCTGGTGGGCAGTATCTGCGATACAAGGACGTTCTGAAGCGACATCTGACATCCTGCGCCATGTCTCATGACACGTGGGAGAAAGATGCCTTGATGAGGCCAGAGTGGCGTAACGCAGTCAAAAAAGGAGCGGACATGTTTGAATGTAACCGTCTTTAGGAACTTGACGCCAAACGCCTCGCTCGAAAGACACGACCCAAGGTCTCCTACAACTACACTACAAACGCAAGCGGTCAGTTGGAGTGCAGCATATGCAGCCGCACGTTTAAGACGAAATTCGGCTTCGCAAGTCACCTCCGAGCACACGCCAGGAACTGACAGGATGTCGCCGTCGACGGATACGTCGTGGAGGACATCATCATCATCAATCAATTACATCAACATATGGTTACCCTACTTAAAATGAGACACAGTGATTTAGTTAGACGTCCTTGTTTAGGTCACTTCAGGACACTAGTACTCGATCCTGCATATTAATACATTCTGTGTACATGTTAATTTTAAGACTGACACGCCCGACTTCTACTTTATACCAACAACGTTTCTTTGGATACTTTTGTAAGTAAGGTACACTGTCTAGGGAATATTGATCTGTATAGTAATGGATAAGAAGTAGTGGAAAACAAACGGGCCAAATTATTTGCTTCACAAAATGGTTGAGAACTAATGAATTGTTAGCAGAGGTTGGTTTTATTGCTGCTTAGCACCAAAATTAATAATAATATGTATGTAGTATTTTGAATGTTTTAGTTCATGAAAACCTCATGTGGGGCTTATTACTAATAAATAAAGGAAAGAAAAAATTCAACACCGGGGTGTCGAAAGGTTTTCATGAACTAAAACATTTAAAATACTACATACACTCGGCTTATAATATTATTTATTCAGTATTTAAAAACTATTTAGATTACTATATTTTCACTTGAGAATAAATTTTAATTATAAACACAGTTACGTGACCCTCATTGTAATTGGCTTTTTAAATCTGTTCCGAGCAATCCGAAACTGCACACATAGACAAATGTTACTATTGAGTGAAATAAAAGATGCGAAGAAGCATGCAAATAAAAGAGACACTTATAATTGTAATGATTGCCCTTCAAATGTTTTCTCTGTGTTTTTTCTTTTCATCACAATATGACTTCTTTGGGTCTGTTATTAGATTGAAATATAATATATAATCTTAATATATTTCCATTCTGACATGTTGTACGAGATTATTTGTAGGTATTTTGTTTACTTTAGCGTAATAATTGATACACTTCCGAAACACACACGATGACAAATTGTCAAGGACTTCGGAGCTCAGATCACGACACACTGATTACGCTCGACACAGAGTACGACAAGACCTTTTAATTAGGATGTATTTGAGTCTTCACTACGCGCGAGCTTATAACGCATCTACCTCTTGTTTTATATTATATCGATGGTTCAAATACGGCAACACAAAATAATACTGCACGCATCGTCGGTCGCGCTCACGTCGCTGCACGCAGGCTTCATGTCATGACGCCTGCCTGCCGACCTGCTGTCAACTGTCATACGACGAGGCGTATATGGAGTGAACGTACGTATTTTATTGTAAAAATTAGTGGGAACGGCTGCGAAATTTGTTCAGATAGTAGAAAAATATCCGTGTTTTTAAAACAATAATTATGCTGAATATGCTATAAAAGATTTAACTGAAAATGCTCGGAATGAGGATTCGTCGTCCGACTGTATTCTCACAAATGATTCGAATGATCAGTACGCTGGGCTGCTTAAGATGAACGACTTATTTTGAAGCGTCTATAAAGCTACGCCTTTGTTGATAGTGTACCTTAGTGTAAACGCGGCCTTTGTCTTAATACCTTAGTCGGTTTTCTAAAGCGCCCAGTGATGGGCGTGATGGGCCAAGCTTTGCAATTCACAATGGTTGACCACGTCACTCGGTGTTCACACAATGGCCCATTGCTCATTAGACATGCGCAAAACATTACGTTAAATAGTAATGCAACATCACGCATCTCTTCCACGGAAGTGACATTACTCCATAACATCACACATTACCCGATCGATTTTTAATGAAATGATTACCGTTACCGATACCGAGTAATGTTTAAGGTGATATGTGAAAATTGATATGATGACGCAATGTTGCAATGTTTCTTTCGTCACACATTGCCAGCTTCATCAAGTCATTGTCCCGATACTTACATAAAATATATTAATGTTGTAATTGTTTTGGAATAAATAAATCATTTTACTATAAGTATTGAAATATGAGATTTAACGACGCACAATTTATTTATTATTTAAACGCCTGATTCTTATCAAAAATTTTCAAACTTGGACGGGGCCGGCAAAATTTTACATCGGCTTCGCGCGGTGGGCGGGGCGCTCGTGATTATGAACTGAAACGACGCTGACCGAACGTTGCCGAAGTGATGAGAGGAGTGAACAGTGTAATGAAATGAAAAGTGATGTTACGCTAAATGTGATGTTTGAAATGTTCGAGTAATGTGTAATGCAATGCAACGCGCTCGGGTGATATTACGTGTAATGCATTACTCGCATTACTTACACATGTCTATTGCTCATTGCTGCCTGGCAGTCCACTTGCGATGGACGTCGAAGTAGTTATGGCTGCAGCTATTCATTTATTATTATTTATGTAATTTATTTTATTTATGCCGCTATTTATTTTATTTTTACATCATCTAGTGATTATAGATACATTTTGCAATAAAATAGTCCAAAAAAGTATAAGTATCTATCAGCAGCCGGTGACGAACTAAATAATGGCCCACTGTGGAAACACCACCGGCCACGCAACTCCACGATTCCTCCGAAGTGTGCTCAAAAAACCGACAACTTCCCGATTGCGTGCCACGATTGACAATTGCCCGCCATCATTCACCATTGCCCCCTGTACACAGTGGCGATGGCGTTCAGTGGCCCATCATGGGCCATTGTGTACTGGGCACTTTAGATCAAATAGAACGTGGTTGGGCTCTGGCTTTCACTGTCATGTCATTGCAACTGTTGGCATGGCAATTGTCATTATGACAATGACAAGTGAAGTGCAGTATTGATTTATTTATTTCCAAATTTCTATGCATTTCCTTCCTTAGTCCTTTCATACAATGATAATAAAACTCCGATTTTTGCTCACGCATCTTAGTATGAAACCAAATAACTGTCTATATCAGTAAAACGACTTATTATCTATCAATTATAATGATGTGTGATAGAGGGCTTCAGCTGCAGAATTGAAACAAATCAAGAATATTGTTGTTATCGGTTCAGTAGTCACCAATTGTGAATGTTGCACTAAGATAATTTATGGCAACGATAGAAAACAAGAATGGATTTAGCGAAATCATTGTTCAGCTCACGCGATCATGTTGGGTATGTAGGCCGTGAAGATCATGAGAGAGAAATTAGTCATGCTCTGGCAGACGACGATCCTGAGGATGTGATTGATGCCATTCGAGGCTTGAACTTGGCTGATGAACTCTTACCTACTCCTGGAGGTCCGTTCTCAGCATTAACTCCGAGTATGGTTCCTCAAGATATAATGGCTAAATTAACACAGCCAGAATCGGAATGTCATAGTGCAGGATTACCAGATTACAGTTTTGATGAGTTTGGATTTTGCATTGAAGAAGAAGATGGCCCGGAACAAAGTTCAAATAAACTCCTTGCCTCAGCTTTTGTAGAAGATGACCAACACCGGTTACAATGGGAATTTTTTGGTAAAGAAATAAGCTTCTCTGAAGGTGACAAGTTGGAAAAAACAGAGAAGCTACAAAACATGGTTAAAGATGGAGTTCCACATTCCCTGAGACCACAGGTTTGGATGAATTTATGTGGTGCAAATAAAAAGAGATTAGCAACTGAAATAACATATCATGACATAGTGAAAGCATCTAGTGATGAAGCATTAGTCACAAGTAAACAAATAGAAAAAGATTTAGTTCAGATCTTACCAAACAATGTATGTTTTTCACATCATACTAGTACTGGTGTACCACGATTGAGAAGAATATTACGAGCTCTCGCCTGGCTTTACCCTGACATTGGATATTGCCAGGGAACGGGAATGATTGCTGCATCATTGCTTTTACTGATGGAAGAAGAAGAGGCTTTTTGGATAATGTGCACAACTGTGGAAGATATATTACCTGCTTCCTACTATTCTTCTACTCTTATTGGAATCCAAGCAGATCAAAAAGTTTTAAGAAGTTTGATATCTACATATCTGCCCGGCATTGACCAAGTGCTCACTGCACATGATATTGAGTTATCTTTGATAACTATGCACTGGTTTCTTACATTATATGCCAATGTAGTGCATATGAAAATATTACTGAGAATATGGGACTTATTTTTCCTGGATGGATCAATTGTGTTATTTAAGGTTTGTTTAGCCATGCTTAAAATAAAAGAAAACAGATTTACTGAGATATCAAATTCAGCACAGATATTCAATGCCCTCTCAGACATACCTGGTGAAATAGATGATGTTGATTTGTTAATCAAAACTATATATGAAGTTTGTGGTGAAACACTCAACTCGGCTCTAATAGAAACTCATAGGAGACGACATTTAGCATATTTGATGGCTGACCAAGGGGCATTAGTTGGTAACCCCAGTGCTGTACCTAATCTACCAAAACAGCAGCTACAACGCAGGCAAATAAAGAAGAATAAGTCTGTGTTACAGACAATACTTTTTGGAGATGATAGTAATAATGAGGGGTCTGTTTCTAAGAATGTCAAACAAACTGAAATTCTGGTTGATCTCAGGGAAGCAATATTACAAGTAGCACGCCACTTTCTTGCTTTAGAACCCCAATTACAATCTGAAGTACAGCTAACTGCTGACTATACAATGCAAAGTCACGCTGCTGATCGAGAGAGATATGTCAATGTGTCTAAGAGTAAAAGGCGCAGAGCTAAAGCCTTGCTTGATTTTGAAAGAAGAGATGGTGATGAGCTGGGTTTTCGAAAGAATGATGTAATTGAAGTCATAAGCTCTAGAGATGAACACTGCTGGATTGGAGAACTTAATGGGCTAAGGGGATGGTTTCCTGCACGGTTTGTGAAGTTATTAGATGAAAAGGGTGTGAAGTACAGTAGAGCCGGGGATGATTCCATTACAGAAAAGATTGCCCATTTAGTGAGAGGTGTCTTGGCGCCAGCATTCAAAAGAGTTTTGCTTCATGGTATTAAAAGGCCTAGTTTTCTTGATGGGCCCTGCCATCCATGGTTATTTATTGAGGAAGCATCATCAAGGGAGGTGGAAAAAGATTTTAACTCAGTATATAGCCGCTTGGTCCTTTGTAAGACTTACAGATTAGATGAAGATGGCAAAGTTTTGACTCCTGAAGAATTGCTTTATAGATGTGTCCAAGCAATAAATCTTTCTCATGATAATGCCCATGCCCAAATGGATGTCAAGTTACGGACATTGATTTGCATGGGTCTTAATGAAGAAGCCCTTCATTTATGGCTTGAGGTACTATGTTCTTCTGTCGATGTTGTTCAGAAATGGTATCATCCCTGGTCTTTTATAAACTCACCCGGGTGGGTGCAAATAAAGTGTGAACTAAGAATATTATCTCAATTTGGTTTTAACCTTAATCCAGATTGGGAATTGCCAGTTAAGAAAGACACTCAAAATCAACCATTGAAAGAAGGAGTCAGAGATATGCTTGTAAAACATCATTTATTTTCATGGGATTTGTGAATGTTTCAATAAGATTAGCCTAAATATGAAAAATGTTAGAAGACATATATTTCTTAAATATTTTATTGTACTGAGTCTATTAAGTTTTATAGCTTTATATGTTTAATTTTGTTGTCTAGCACGGATGCTACTGTATTATACTGCAAATTATTAAATTAAATCTTTGCACATTTAAGATTTCTTTCATTTGTCATTTAGTGGTGGCTTTACGAATAATAATGGTGATTCGGGGCCCGAAAGTATGATTCCAGCTCACTCGAATCTTGATATCAGAAGAGATGATGTATTAATGTTGATCTACCCCCAGTACGATAGTCACAGATATTTTAAAAGTGCTATCGTGGTTTCCTGCAATAAGTTGAAAGGTCTTCAGTCTCTAATTGCATAGGTCAAACACTCCCCACGTAGGAGATGTCGGGGCGCAGGGAGAGCGCCTGTTTAGGTGGGGTGAGTAAGATTAATGAGAAAAGTGATGAGCTTGTTTTGTTGGTTGCAAGTCGATTGAGTCGAACTGTTAGTGAATTTCAACTCAAACGTTCACGCCATATATCCCCGAAAGGGTTGAAAGAGATACCAATACTTCTGAACATTAGTGACATCGTTACCTGGTGTTCAGAGTACAACTTAGCTACGTGGGTTTCCTCACGATGTTTCCTCTCACCGTTAACAACTATAATAAATTAACCACGCATATGTCTTTAGAAAAAAGAAATTGCTGTAGGCTCGACCCGGGATTTGAAATCTCATCATCTGCACGATAAACGATGTTCTGCCCACTGAACTATCACGGCAATTTAAATCTTAGTAGATTAGTCATATTCATAAATCTTACCAAGCGGCTGAGTGTTTCGTTTATGGGATTCGTAGCAATCATGAATAGTTTTGATATATTACAAAATTAAGTGTATTTCAAGGCGCGTATGATTTTCTGTCTTATTTACTTTGACGAATTAATGATCTATTTAATGGATATATTTCCCTTTTAAAAGACTACCTATAAGAAGAAAGAGACATACAACTATAAATCTGATAAAGGGTTAGTCAGGGCTTCAGCTATGCTACGTGCCAATATTAAGCATTTAAACATTTTGCTAGTGATAATGTACCTATGTAATAAGTTATGGTTATTCCAAATTAAATTATATCAAAAGTTTTTATATTTCCTCGACCCCACTTCCATTAAAATAAAGAATTTGCCCTTGATGTGGAGTTATCGAGTGGAGACCCATATCACACGAACCAAACCAAAACCATCCTTAATTTTTTAATCTCTTCCTTACTTAACTTCTAAATTTAGCTGTATTATAATTCTTAAACTATCGTTTTTTTTCGAATGGATTGGTTGCTGCTGGCCCTGCGGCCTATGCGGCGGGCGTCACCGTGACATTTGTTGCCGGGCGGCTGAAGGCCGCCCTGGCGCGGCAAAGGAGTGTACCTAAGCTAAGTCAGGTAGGGTGAGTATAAAAATAAAAGAGACTCTATCTTGAGTCTAGTATGGCTCTAATTTAGTGTTATGTTCTACGACCTCGCCGGCGGGGTCGGTGTCGGGAGTGGTGTTGGTTGTTGATGAGTGCGCGAGCGCTGGTGGCCCCTGAGGCCTTGAACTCACGGGTGATCGGCCCCCTGATTACGTATCTTTTGCGACTGTCGATTGTGTCGCAAGTTGCACGATTGTCGCTGTCAATGTCATAAATTTGTATGCAACTTGACACTTTTGACAGCGAGCATATTGCAATATGCGACACTATCGCGGTCGCTAAAGATACATAATCAGCCCGCCGGTCGTCGGGATCCGAGAGCACGCTTCGAGGGCGTCTCTCTCGAGTTCCGACATCCGGTGAAATAGTGTAGTCGAGCGAAGCTCTGAGTAAGGGGTTGGGGTGATCAGGGATCCTATCAAAGTATCTACGTGAGATTTCTTTGAAGTGATCCCTGATTGTAGGGAGTTCTAAGTCTCTGTGGAGATCATAGTTCCTAACATACCAAGGCGCCCCTACCGCCTTACGCATGAACCTATTTTGTATCACCTGGAGGCGGTGAATCAAGCCCTCTCTGGCGTGTGCGAACGCAACACTACCGTACGAGAGGACTGACCGTATACATGTTTTGTATAGTGTAACTTTGTGAAGTAGTAATAACTTACTGCGAGCACAAAGCATCGGTGATAGCCTATGCAGTACGAATGAGGCTTTGTTGCGTATGTATTTGATGTGGTGTTGCCATGTAAGCCGACAATCAAAGACAATACCGAGGTATTTAGTCTTTTTCACCCACGGAATAGGTGTGCCGAAGAGTTGAACAGGCCGTGGCGGATCGTGTGAGGCGCAACCCTTCCGAAAGAGCATGGCTGCGCTTTTGGAGGGATCAACCTCGATCCGCCACTTCCTGAACCACTCCCCGAGTTGTGTTTCGGCTCGCTGAAGGCGGAGCCATATGAAGTTGTGGTTGGGGTGACTCGTGTAGAGTAGTGTGTCGTCTGCAAAGAGTGCTAACTCCACCAGCGGTGTACGCGGGAGGTCGTTTGTGAATATATTGCAAAGTATAGGTGAAAGGCTTTCACCTATACTACTGAAAGCGTCGAGCCTTGTGGGACTCCCGCGTGTATTTGGTGGTGTTGTGAGTGGGCGTCTTCCACTCTGAAGCGGAAACGGCGATCCGACAAAAAGTCGCGGACAATAGCCACGAGCATGTCTGGCATACCGGTCTGGTATAGCTTGTATAGCAGCCCGTTATTCCAGACATTGTCAAAAGCCTTCGCCACATCAAAGAAGACGGCGCCCGTCTGTTTGGGGTATGTGTCATTGAATCCATCAAGCACATGCTCGGTAAAGCGATGTGCTTGTAGGACGCATGAGTGTTGTGCTCTGAATCCGAACTGTTCGTGTATCTGAATGCCGCTAGTGTGCAAGAAGTGTTTGATCCTAGCGAGGATTAGCCGCTCATAGATCTTACCTAAGGAGCTGATTAGGCTGATAGGCCTATAGCTCGTAGGATCGGTGCGTACCTTACCTACTTTGAATATGCCTATCACATCGGCATCCTTCCAGGACTCTGGAAAGATACCGTGTATGAGTGCTGTGTTGAGAATGATCGTGAGTAGTGTTATGATGTGGTGTGATAGGATCTTAAGGACCCTATTAGTCAGCCCATCGGGCCCGGGGCCTTTCTGGGTCTGAGGTGTTTAATGATGTCTTTCACCTCGTCCTCGGTGATCGGTTAGAGATCATCGAGGAGAGGGAGTGAAGCGCGGTCGTTGACTAACTTGTCAACGGCCTCGATGTGAAGTGGGTCACATGGCTGAGTGCTCGGAGAGCGTTGCTTCTCCAGGCTCTCAGCCAGGCAATCCGCCTTCTCATCGTTCTCGAAGGCCGGTGGTAGGCCGTTCGATTGTGTAAGGGGAGGAAGACCAAGATCGGTACCGTCCGACTTGAGCGCCCTCGCCACGTCCCAGTAGGCGTTATGGGACGGACGAATATCACCAAGGAACTTATCCCACCGCTCCCCTCTGTGTTCAACCAGGCGCTCCCGGAGGATACGCTTGGCAGCCCACAGGCGGGAGCGGCTTTCGGGTGAGGGGAAAGAATCGTATGCGCGAGTGGCGCGGTTTTTCGCGGTGACAAGTTCCTTGATGGCGACAACGACTTGCGACGTGGCGTTTTGTAGGACCGCCGAGAGGTGCTTTGTTAAGGCACTGACAGCTCGGCGGGCGTCGTCCGGGGACGATATGTCATCCGGAATGGTGTCGAGGAGAGGTGAAATGTATGTCTGTAGGCCGTCCACAACCTTGGCCCAGTCAAGTTTGGGACGGGTGGCGGGTGGTGTGCGTTCGGGTAGGCCTAACGCGAGTAGTACTGGGGGGTGGTTCGACACTAGTTCGTGGTACACCTCTACGGAACGCAATCGTAAGGTTACGTTTCGTAGAAGTGCTAGATCTATGATGTCGGGGGTGTTGAGTACGTTGTTTGGGTAGTGAGTGGGTGTCATTGGGGCAATTATCTCGAAATTGAGATCGTCGTAGAAAGCTTCTAATAGGCGGCCATTGCGACAGATTTTGGTTGAATTCCAACAAAGGTTGTGAGAGTTGAAATCACCTGCCATAATGAAATGACCGAGCTACCGAGCGCGAGTAGGGCTTCCAAGTCGGTGCGTAGCACCGGCTTGTCGCCGGGCTGATAAATTGACTTAACTTATCGCTACCCCTTTTTGGTATTTATAGCCGTGCGTGAGTATAGGTAGGGTTAATCCATTCGTGTTCCCTCCCTTCCCTCCTATGCTCACTTCTCGGATTCTTGGAATAAAATTTCTGGGCCGGGCCATTGGGTCTTTGGCCTTAGTAGTGTGTCGTATTGGCAGAAAATAACAGTTGGCGCTACTTTTCTGTCTGTCATCTGTCATTGTAGCGAAAAATCCCATTTCGAGTGAAACAACAGAGGAGAAACATAAACTTGTTTTGCTATCCTTTTCGATCAAAATAGGGGGTATTATATTCTTTGGGATAAGCCTTTTGACAGACAGAGATAACAATATAATTCACTCGTAAAATAAAGAGGTTATGCGATTTGAGTTTAACCAAACAAAAACAAGCAAAAACATTTAATTTTATTTGTGCGCGCAATTTCGGTGTTTAATTCAAACCAGTAAATTTATGTCGTTTTTCATCTATGTCTGTGATTGAATTGCTTTCTTATTCGATTAACTAAACTTACAACCATACAAGTTAATTATAAAGTTTCTGCAAATTATGAAAACCGTTTTTTAAATCCTAGGACAATGTCGAAGGTAAGATTGCTAATAATTTTATATTTTAGTACTTTAACTAGTAGCATGTTTACCAAGTTACAATTTGACTATCGGTTTTTAAAATTCATCCACAAATTGTACCATTTCTGTAAAAAAACTAAATAAGTTTATTACTATTGGATTACTTGCACTTAGTTTTTTAGTGCCTTTCTGATCCCTAGCCACCAGTATTGCAAATTAATAATTCAAATCTTTAGTTAGAATACGAAATACCAGCCTCAGTTGCAATGTATTGAAAAATTCTCCCCAAACCAGATCATATGTGTTTTATAAGTAAACCATACTGTGCTACTAAGAAATTCTTTTAAATGGGTAGCAAGGTGGGCTATGCTATTTTAACGAAAGAAGCAGCATATATTTCACACTCATATAATGCACAGTATGCCAATAGTTACAAAAATATAAATTGGTTGTATCAAACAGATCCTGCCTCATAATTGCCATAACCAAATTGTATGCTGCTTTGATGTGAATAGCAAATCCATATGCTCTCTTCTTCCCCATAACAAATATGGTATAAATTTTAATTTCATAATGATAAAAATGCATATAATTTTTAAACATAATGAGTTGTAATACTAAATTGAATTGGTGTGGCATAATAGTTTAAAACTAATATAAAACTTAACCACAATTTATTAACTTAAAAAAATAGGTTCAGTTGCAGTGGGTGAACCTTGGGCGACCCCTAGGCTGCAAACATTATATATTTTATGTGGGTTAGATATGTACTAAAATTATGCATTGGAAAAATATTCTAAGTAACTGTTATGAGATTGGTGATACGAGAAAATTGTATGCATAAACAGTATGCTTTTAGTTCTAATGGTTAAATACTGTTAGGCCTAAAAACATTATTCATAATTACATTTTGATAACACATTGATAACAACAAACAATATTCATATTGCTGTAAATTTCATAACAGTGTGCGGCAGTTGCCAGAGCTGTTAGTTACTTGTTGGCTACTTTTGGAAGTTATATCAAAAAAAGGTGGTAAAATAATGGATAGTTGGTGATAAGATGAAATGCACTTCTCCAAATTGTCACTTGAAATGCCCCTATAGCCTTAGTTGCCTTGCATAAACCCCACACAAGATATATGTTTGTATGATTTTAAGTGAATTAAACACAGCATTAACTTATCCATTAGTTGTAAAATACAGTAGTGCACTTGATATGTATAGTTATATTAATCTAGCAAAATTTTTAAGCATGGTTCATCAGTATAATAAGGAAATTCTATTATTGTTTACAGGATATCAGATCATTTTTCAAATCACAAAAACCCAAGACAAAAGAGGCAGTGAAAGTTATATTGAGTGATGATGATGATGTTATTCCCGAATCACCTAATGTTCAGATTCAGAAAAAGGTAAGCAGAATGTATTTATAAGATCACAATCTACAGGTCACGTTAAACTGACGCTGTTCAACCAGACTTCTTTGTATAGGATCAAGGCAGTGTCGCCTCAGATTGATTCACAGATTTCAGATCCAGTTTAAAGCAAAGACGTGATGGCAACATACGCGCAAGGAGTAGTTGTTGCTTTTATTTAAGGAGTGAAAGCTATAAAAAGTAATAATTGCTGAATCGTTGCGACCAGGCAACATGCCTGTCTCCATCAAATGCACCACTCGGACTGAGGCTCCTTTGAGCTCGGTAATAGAACCGACAATATGGGTCGGCAATATAATATATTCTTCATAAATGTCACGCGATGAATTTAAATTTGAAAGAATAAGCTTTCAATTGGTGAAAAAATATATGAAATCAGTTGAATTAGGGGAGGCGTTTAATTACAGACAAACTAACATACAATAAAAATCTTTCATCTTCATAATATAATAAAAAGTACCCTGTGTCTGTTTTCTGTTTTTGAGCTACCACTTACGAAATTTCAGTCAAATTGGTTCAGTTCGGGGCATGTAGGTTCAGTTCTTATAACATTCATAATTTCGTATTCACGACAAATTCCAAACAGGGGTAGCCAAAGCCTTACAATTGACGATTTCTTAGCCACTTCTGAAATTTTATTAGGATTTCTTGCCACATTGCCCAACAGTCACATATTCTTAGTCGCCATCTGCGGGAAAAAATGGGATACTGCTGTTCTAAGGTACAGACAGATTTCTTATAAGCTAATTCATTACGAAATTGAATGTTACAGAAAAAGGAGTCAAGAAAAAAAAGAGTCCTTGATGATTCTTCCGATGAAGAAATATTTACCAAAAAGAAGAAACCATCAATTGAGAGTAAAAAGAAACCAGAAAAGCAGACATTAAAAGAAGTCAAAGCATCGGATATGTTTGGTGGTCCCATAAAGAGGACAGAGCCTATTGTAGAAAAAGGTAAACCAAAAACTGAAATTGGTATCCATGATGATGATGATTTTGAAAAAAGTCTTCTTGAAATAGATGCCATAGAACAAGAATCTTTTAATAAGGTTAAAGATGAAAAGGTTGATAAACAACAGGTTACTCCTAAAGAAGACAAAGCTCAAGAAACAGAAGCTCAGAAATCTAATGGTGATTTAGAAAAAATAACTCCAAAAAAGCTTGAAAAATATAAAATTCCAAAGAAATCTCCCGAAAAAATTAAAAGTGAGGATCGACATCCACCTATCAGTAGAAATGAATCAGCTAAAGAAGAATCTCATTCAAAGCACAACAAGGATTATAAAACAGATAGTAAATCAGAATCTCGGAAACATAGAGATAGCGAAAGAAGCCACGACAGAAGTAACGACAGATCAAGAGAACATAAACACAAAGAGAGATCACATAACCACGATGAAAAAGAAAAACCTATTAGTAATAAAATTCCCACTAAAAATGGTAATTCAGATAAAAGTGTGTCACCAAAGATGGACAAGAAACGCGATTTCTCAGAATTTATCAATGATTCTACCAGTACTGAGGAAAACGTAGACACCGAGGAGTCTAAATATAAGAAAAAGAAACTAGATCAGTCTTTGAATGCTTCAGGTTTGTGTGTTCGAATAATTTATATAAAAAAAACATTATTATATATTATTACCTGTGATCCGCCCTGGCATTGCATTTATGATGTTAAGTATTTTTCACAGCTTACCCCCTACAATATTTAGCGTGATGATATATAGCCTATGTTGCTTCTGAAGTTTAAGCTGTCGATTAGTGAGAGAATATTTGAAATAGATCAGGTTGTTGTGGAGCATTTTTATTACCAACATACAAACGAGCCTTCCCTCCTTTTAACATTGTAACAAGTGTCCCATGTCCTTTTCCTGGTTCTTAAATACCTCCCCACCAATTCCCACCAAAACGGTTCATCCATTCTTTTAACACCACTTTCTCTTATCTCTTATATAAATAAGATTGCTAAGAATAAAAATACATTAAGTTCTTTATTTCGTAAAAGCGTACAAATTAGAATACACTACAACTCATATAAAATGTGAGTTCTACATTAACAATATAACTAAATAATGAGAAAAGTCCTAGTTGTGTAGAAGTAGTTGTAGTTGGGTGTAGAATTGCAGCAACCCCACTGCTTCCAGTTAGTGTCGTAAAAAGCGACATAAAGGAGACCCATCACAAAGCGGCCTTTATTTTATTATATTTTGCCCCCTCAACTGTTAGAGGTCGCTAAAGAATTTCTAACTTGCTTAAAATTACTGCTGGAGTGCTGGATAATATAAATCTCATAATCTTTTATTTCACGTACAATTAAACATAAAAAGAACGCATCAAAAATATGTTCTATGGGTAATAGGCAATATTTAGTTGGTGGCAAAATACAGTCACGATGGCTGGCTCTGATTAAGTATAGTTTTAATAAATAACTAATTTGTTTCCAGTTGTTTCGGACGAAGAGCGACACGAGCGTAAGAGGCATTCGGCCATGTTGTACCAAAACTACCTCAATAGGTCCGGACCTAAGAACCTGGGAGCCAAACAAATACCGGAGGTAACAAGTACTTCATACTGACTACATGTACATTTCAAACTTAATAATTTATGAATAATCATCAACCCAATCACATGTATTTTTTTAAGTTATGATACGTGTACTATTTTAGATGGCTTAGTTTAAGGGGGAAGAAGGTTCTCAAAATACAGTCTTAGTAACTAATATTATATTATAACTAGATGAAAACCCGTCTTCTCTCGGGTGAAATACACATCTAGGCACAAAATGTAGGTAGATACTTCTGTAGTCATCAATATTAATGTTAACAAAGGCATAGATCCATAAAGCTTCGTTCATTGTTTTAATCAATCTAGAAAATGGCTTCATTGAAGCTTGAAGAAGAAACTGGTAAAATCTGACGAAAATCTCCTGCAAATAACAAAGTTTTAACTTATTATTCATTTTATCTTGAAGGAGTCGATCAATTCCAACAATATCATGACATTTAGGTGCTCCATCCCAAATGACTAAATGAGTTTCTTTCAATAACTTAGCGGCTGGTTACCCTAACGTACAATACAATATCATAATAATTTATAACGTACAATACAATATCATACGCACCCATAAGCACAAATAATGTCCCTCTCTCCCACACACAAACACACACACGAACACGCACATAGACTCATACACTCACAAACAAACACATAATACGAGTTCTGATCTGTTATAGCTTTTATGTTTTATTATTCGGGTAAGGTTTCGATCGAGTCTACCGTACCCCGTGACGAAATTATTAATATAGATATAAGTTATTAAGGCGAGGAAGGGCCTAGGCATTTATAATTTTATGTTTATTGAAAAATATTTATACAGTTGTGTAATGTCGTATAGAATAGAACTTTCTGAAGTTCTGGTTGACCTCACGAATCTCAAAGAGGCGTCACTTTATAACCGCGAATTTAGGTAGGTAATAAAAAATAATAATAATAAAAATTTATTCAGTTTTCAAAAGTACATAATATTCGTCTTAACCTAGTTAGTTATTTAAAGTACAAAATATAACATTTTCCTGTTCCTGAGCTAGGTAATTTACCTGTATTTCAGGCAACAATAAACAAAAAAGGCTTAAACTATCAGTTTTCATATAATGGTATTGGTAAGTAGTGTATAAATTATTATCAGACTTGATTGTATCTAACTAATTGTATTATTATGATAAAAAAATAATAAATAAAAACATCTTATATTAACTTATTATATTAAGCAATTCCTCTGATTCCGTGTATGTAAGATTTAATAGCCACGAGGTAAGCTCTCTAACTACTACCTATTTGTTATCTACGTGTGATTTTGGTGATATAAAGTGGTGTTATGTTAAATAATTTGTAATAAAAATAGGCCCACTTAGGACCTTTACTCTGTGCATAAAACTGTCTTCAAAGCAAGCTTTGGTTCTTATCCTTTATTACACGTAAACTAGCTTTTTGCCCGCGACGACGCGTGGAGTACGTTTGCATCCGTTTTACATCCAAAATACTAAAACACTATCTTAACTTTTGTTTTTTTTTACATTTATATTCCCGTGGGCGTTGTAATATAATACTAAAAGCTGTGACTGATACATTTGCGCGCGCTTTTACTCCAGCAAAGTCTATGGGCCAATTTTGACAATTTATGAATCGCTAACAATTTAACTAATCCAGTTATGGAAAATGTACGAGTTTTCGGTAAAACTTCAGATGGAGACCTTCAATTTGATACCTGAACCAATTTTCTATCTCTTAGCATCGCGACACAGGCTGGTTCTCTCGTTTAATATAATAAGGAATAAGGATGATTTGAAATTGCAGGGTGCTCCAGACTGTTTGAAAGACTTAGCGTTCCTGCTGACGGGTGTGTTGGACTCGTTCGAGCGCGACGAGATCGCGGCCGCCGTCACCAAGTACGGGGGCTGCGTCAAGTCTGGCATCAGCAGGAAGGTAGTTATTTTTGTCAGTCCACGGAGTGTTAGGTCATAAAGCATTATTTCCGGAACATACATACATATAATCACGGCTTTTAATCCCTTGAAGGGGTAGCCAGAGCTAGGGAATAAGAAATTCCTCAGCCACTTTTGGAAGTTGCGTCGGGCAAAGGTGGTGAAATAAAGGTTGGTGATGGGTCTCCAACCGCATCGCCCAAAAATCACTTAAAGTAAAAGTAAAAATACATTTATAAGAAGAAATACAGCTTTGTCCATTTACAGGGGTTCCCAAACTAGGCAAAGCCTGTATCTTGGGAAACCAATTAAATAACTTATTATGATACAGTCTGCGCTTCAAATATAAATGAGTATTAACACTAAAAATAAATCAACAACCCCATTAATTAGAAACTCCAATACCGTTAGTCGCCTCTTACGTACACCAACCGGAATAATTGGGGTAGTGCTATTCTAAGCCGACACTACACAGATTCCAGAACTACCTAAATAACTTAAACAGCTTAATAAAAATTCGATCATAACTTCCCTGATAATTTCAATAAAGCAAACATAATAACAAACAGTTTTATGCAGTGTCAACCTAGAAAAGCACTAATCTAGACTGGGAGTATGTGGCTTTTAGGTGATTGTCGGTTGATGTGGTGGACCTGTCAGCAACCATCCTTAATTTTATTATCCTTTCCTATCTCAACCGTTAAAGTGACTGAGTTATTTTTAATTTCTTGTTCTGAAGCTCTGGCAGTTTGTACACTATGTGTTTTTTTTATTAGGAACATCAACAGCGACTTAGTAATAAAACACAGTTAAGAAAATTTAGTATATATGAGAAATAAGGGTGTGCACAACGAATAAATATATCATATTTTTAGGCATTGAATATTTTGTTCTCCATCTCAAACAACTGTTCTTACATTACTCCGACCATTTTAACAGTAAATTGTTCATTTTGAAATAAGCGCACATCTTTATATATTATTTCTGTAAGCCTCTTTCTTGCCCGGAAGCCTGTGACGCGATGAGTTAAGCTAGAAATTTGGTTCAGGTATCGTTTTGTACAGTTCGCGGCCGTGGTGTGCAGACATCTGATGTAACTGGATTAAGTTAATTGTTTCAGAATTTCAAAGTTTCGATTTTGGCCCATAGACTTTGCTTGAGTGTCATAAGCGCGCGCAATCTTTAGTCGATCAGAGATGCGCTGTGATTGGTCGGAATTTTTTCAAACCGGCCAATCAGAAACACACTAGAAATTCAAAAGAGCTGCGCTGTGATTGGTCGGAAAATTTCAAAATAAACTCATTTTATTGGACGCGACGTAGTCGCACCAGGGTTACCCACTAGTTTCAATTGAATATAAAATACCTACATACTCAAGCTGCAAATTCTAAGAAGGGATTTTCAGAGCTTCAGAATACGTAATACCTTAGCAGCTTTTCGAGATGTGTCCCCAGCCACATCGTCCAACAATCCCTTAAAAAACCCCAATACCCTTTGCCTCCTTAATTCGCTTCATAGACGATATGAAATGGGCTAGAGCTGTTCTTAGCCAATTACAGCTACAACTAAAATGATCAAACATTACTTTACAGGTAACTCACGTGCTGGCGGGCGAGGACGCCGGCCCGGCCAAGCTTGCCAAAGCAGAGGAACTGGGAATCAAAATTATCAACGAAGACGAGTTCCTCCAAATGATAGCTAATCCTACAAAAACCGACAAAAATTGCAATTTACCAGGAACTACTAAAAAAGTCGACTCCAAGAAAGATTCACAAACAAAGAGTGAAGAATCGAAAAAATCAACAAATGAGAAAAAGTTAAATAAATCAGATGAGAAAAAGTCATCGAAAACGAAGGTATCGGAGGATAAAATGAAGAGTTTTGAAGAGAAAGTCAAGAAAAGTTTTTATGGCAAAACAGAAACAGCAAAAGTAGATTCGTCTCCCGAAAAAGAGAGTGAGAAAGTGACGTTACCAGAAAAATCGAAGTCTGAAGGATCTAAAAGTAGTGTAGCAAGCATACCAAATAATAGTCAGTTGTGGGTCGACAAGTACAGACCTCAGAATATCAAGCAAATCATCGGGCAGCATGGGGATCAAAGTGTAGCTAAAAAGTAAGATTTGTCATTTTTGTGATCTTTGTGTGTTTTACGGTAGAGGGACATATTGTTTATTTAAACTCTCGGAACCCGCGGTACCTAGTTATTCTATTGAGTTTTAAATTTCAAATGGACATTGTAGGATGATTATAAATGCATTTATATTTTGTTTTGCATATGGTTTCATACCTATACTCATGGCTATACATCCTAAAAAGGCGTAGTCAGAATTGAAGATTTCTCAACTACTTTAGAAAGTTGAGTGAGTTAAATATTATAAAATAAAGGAGGGTCGGTTAGTAACCTTAATAACCTAAATAATTTATTTCGACACGGACGGCAAGAAATTGGTTGGTGGTATTCTAAGCCGATACTTCTACATTTTCTTTTTTTTATTTTCCACTATTTTTTTTCAGATTAATGAATTGGCTGTCGAACTGGTACGCGAGCCGCAAAGCCAAGCAGACCAAGCCCAGTCCGTGGTCCAAGAACAACGACGGGGCGTACTACAAGGCCGCGCTCGTATCTGGACCGCCCGGGATCGGTGAGATCATCTATACATTACACACATCATACATCACATGCATCATACATCGAATTTGTGCTGCTTCTTTGTTTATTTATTTATTGCCAAAATAATATCATCTATGTTTTTCAAGACCTTTCGAGACATGATTAAAGAAATTTGGGCGTATTTACCCATTGGGCCGCATTCCGCGAAAAAAAAGAGGTCTGATGAATAAATTATAAGTGTATATTACAATGGTATAAGTACCATATCTATAGGTCGTTAGAATAACGAAAAATTTACATCAAATAATATAAAATGTGTTTCACACAAGTATTTCGACGTTCCATTTTACAAGAAAACCAACACGAAAACAAAATCCAGTAAACAAATAGTGGGTAATAATTTAATTGAGAACACATCAGTGGGAGCACAGTAACCACAGATCTGCGACACGGACACACCGCGCGAGAGCGAGACAGTTAGTTTTACAGCGGGCGAGAGCGAGAACGAAACATTCTCTAACACTTGTCCTTCTCGGATATTAGTCGGTTGGCTTTATGAATACTTACCATGGACAAATATTCCAACTTACTGAGCGATCATATTGAGTAATTCATAAAAAGTTAATCCTAATAACTCAAAATATGAATTACATTACTCATTATTTCAGTTTCCCTATTTAACTGGTTAAAAACACTATGATTTAAAAGTATTTTGGTTTATGTTCGTAATTCACAAAAAGCTGGTTAAAACGCCCAATGTCCTTTTAAATGTATATAATATTGGCCAGGGAATGTTTCTTTAAAAAATGTGTTTTCTTTTTGTTTTCATATTTCTATGAGTTTATTAAATTGGGCTGTGTATTCAAAACTCTCCTTAATTTGTATTTGCTTATGTAGATAATTAATTAGTAAGTAGAATTTTTCAAAGCGCCGATTATAAGAACAACATTTTGAAAACTCACCAGCGATTAGCTTGAACGAAAACGAAACTTAGTTGATAACTTTACTCCTAATGTATCTCGTGCGTTCATAAGTTTCGAGACAAAGTCAAACTGATATATCTTGTAAACTATACTATAAATTTAAATGAAAATTAAGGGTTTACAAAAGAATACAGACGCATACTATAAATATAAAAAATACCAAAATGACCGCCCTTGTGGTCAGTGCAGGCCTTTAGTCGCGTGGACCATTTGTCTATGGCGGCACGAAATTTTGCCAGTGGGATTCGTTTTGCTTCTCGACAAAGAGTTTGCTTGACAGAGGTGATGTTGGGGTGAGTTTTACGGCAGGCCCTGAGCTCTCATTCTGTCCAAAGTTAATCCAGAGGGTTCAAGCGAGGGCTGGATGAAGTCCACTCATCGGCGGCAATGAAGCAACGAACCACTTCTGCGTTGACTTTGCTTTATGCGAGTCGCAGAATGTTGCTGAAACACCCATACTTTATTTTTGAAAAGGGTATTAGACAGATTCCAAACCAGTGAAACTCGCCTAAATAACTTTTTACCCCTCAGGTAAAACGACGACAGTGAGCCTGGTGTGCAAGGAGCTAGGTTTCGACGTGGTGGAGTTCAACGCGTCCGACACGAGGAACAAGACGCTCATCAAACAGCAGATCTCGGAACTGCTGACCACCAACTCGCTGTCGCGGTACGCCATGGGTGAGTTGCGTGCGATGCGATACAATGGTGTACGGACGTATGTTTTACGCATAGAGAACTTATGTTAATAGAGTAGAAACCAAATGTAGTTTTGTACAAATTTACTAAAAGAAATCTCCAATAACAATCTCGACAACCTGCGCCCTGATTTCATTTAAATTGGTTGATTCAATGTTCTGACTTTTGTTGGTCATGCGTTGGCTTCGCTTGCGTTAGTGGTAATCAACTAAACCCCTTACATTGTTTGTTTCTCCTCTATTTAGTTAATTCCTCTATGAATGTAGTTAATTCTAGTCTTAAATCTTATAGTGACATGATAGTCCAGTGGGTAGAACACCCGCCCGAAAAACAGAAGGGCGTGAGTTCCAATCCTGGGACGGGCCTACACCAATTTGTCTTTTCTAAAGTCATATGTGTGGTTAATTTATCATGGTTGCTAACGGTGAGGGAAAACATCGTGAGGAAACCCACATGGCTGAGTTGTACTTAGTCATGTGACAGTGTATTCGTACAAAACGGCGATAGGCCTGTCCCCTATCACGTGAGTACACTGTCTAAGCAAAACGTGGGTACCTTCTCTGGAAACTAGATGGCGCTTGCCATGTGAGTTCAGAAGTATTGGTACCTCTGCCAACCCCTTCGGGGATAAACGGCGTGAACGTTTATGTTATGTTATGTTAAATCTTATATGTGTTTAATTTATCATGTTGCTAATAGTGATGCAAAAACCCATATGGCTGAGTTGTTCTTAGAATTGTGAATGTATTCGTTCAAAACGGCGATAGACACTGTCCAAAAACGTGGTTATTTTGAACATCAGGTGTCAATGTCACGTTAAGTTTAGAAGTATTAGTATCTCTGCTATCTCTTCGGGCGTGAGTTGTGAGATGAGCGCGGCTCATTTACGGCGCACGGAAATAGATTTCGTCTATTTAGGCGGCCAAAAACCGGTTTTCCGAAAATCAATCTAATGACAAATTAACCATTTACTCACGTAGTACACAGTTCTAGGAATGCAAAGGTACCCGTCCCAACGTCCAGTGACGCGCGAGAGTCTACCCTCAGGTAGTCGGAATTCGATAGTCGCTTAACGTGAACGTGTCTGTTCTCGACGCTCCTAAACTTACAACTTTTGTAAAGTGTGTATTTGTTTTTAAAACAATTATTTTCATGTGACAGTGATGGATAGCAATACTTCAGGTAAGAACCTATGTATTTCAACAGTAATTTACTTGGTTTTCATTTTCCTTATCATACTTTTGACTTGTCAAAGATTGCTCTAACAAAAATGTAATATTTTTGTATTTTTAATTTTAATGAAGTCTTTTAACTAACTTCAGGGTTCGTCCGAGCAATGATTTCTATATTTTTCAATACCTTACATATTGTTCTTTATAAAAACAAAACAAATAGCCGCGGAAACCCGCGCTTTTAAAAAATATGGGCATTTGAATATTTTGAGTCAAAATTTAGCAAAATATCATGTTCGTTCTATATTGTATTAAATCTTTTTGTTTTTGTTTTAGGTGCGTCTGGTGCCTCGGGTACTAAAGTAGTGACACGAAAATACTTGTTTGACCAAATACAATGCCAAAATTTACCAAGTTTCAGTGAAAAAGTAGATTATTATGAAGATTTTCTTTTGATTCGTTATGGAGACACAGAAATTGCTAAAAAGTGTTTGAAGAAAAGGTTTTCATATGTGAAAACTGAATTGAAGAAAAGATGGACGAAAGCTAGTAAACACAAAGAAGTTTTCCTAAAAAACAACCGAGATTGGTTAGAAGGAACTTTTGAGATTCCAATAGAGTTGCGCTCTTCTCAAGGAGGAACCTAAATCTTTTGAAGACTTAAGTGAGCGCAGCAAAAGAAGGAAAACGGAAGAAGTCCGCGCAACTTTGGGCCCTGACGTCATTATCCACGCTGCACAATCGGTTTTACAAAGTATGGGGCACAGAGATGCTTCAAAAGTTCTTAAAGAAATCACCAATTCGCCTACACGAGCCAGCAAATATAGAACTGCCTATTCTAAAGTCAACAACGACGACGAAGTATCACCTCCACTGACGCGCTCCAAATGTTCGTTGAAGCCGATCTTTCGAGACGTCAATACGAAATAATAAGGGCGACAAACCCAAAACATTTCCCTTGCTATGATCTCTTGCTAAAGGTGAAGAAAGAATGTTATCTGCCAGAGGAATCCATGAGTGTAACGGCTACTTCAGCAGAGAGCAACATACAATGTCTTATGGACCTTACTGTGACACGCTTTTCAATATTCCTAGAAGAGGTACTAATTACCCTTAATGAGGAAGAACGGAAATCGCTAACAATTATCTGTAAATGGGGTTGTCACGGCTCCCAGTAATCTAAGTTTAAACAAAATTTTGATAATGATACGGATTCTGATGGAAACATATTCTTGAGTTCTTTCGTACCATTACGCATTGTTTGTGGAAAAGAAAATGGTAAAATAATATGGCAAAACCCAACACCATCCTCGCCGCGATTTTGTCGTCCTATACGATTTCGGTACTCGAAAGAGTCTACAGATGTTACGAAAGAGGAGATAAGTTTGCTAAATAGTACCAAAGTCATTTTACAGGACAAGGAATATGAATTTGAGCATATACTTAAAATGACAATGGTAGACGGAAAGGTGTGTAACGCAGCCACAGGCACAAAATCAACCTCGCGGTGCTACATCTGTGGAGCTACGTCGAAAAGCTTCAACGATTTAAACAGCAAGAATGAAGTGAGCCCCCAAGCTCTAGAATTCGGCTTGTCTGTATTGCATGCTAGAATTCGGATTTTCGAAAGCATACTTCATCTAGCGTATATTTTACCCATAAAGAAATACGGAGAGAGGAGAACCACAGAAGAAAAGGCACTGGAAGGACAACGAAAGTCTGAAATCCAAAATAGATTTCGCAATGAAACTGGACTGCTCATAGATATGCCAACAGCTAACTTTGGCAATACTACTGATGGCAACACAAGCAGGAGATTCTTCGAAAATCGTGAACTGGCATCAGAGATCACAGGAATTAGCTTTGAGCTTATCTACAGGTTCAAAGTTATATTGGAAACAATATCAAGTGGTCACGAATTAATGTCACAAAATATGATCAATATGCTTATGATACTGCAAAATTGTACGTTGAGCTGTATGGATGGCATCCAATGACACCGACAATACATAAAATATTGATGCATGGTGTGCAAATCATAAGAAATTCGCTACTTCCTATTGGCCAGTTATCTGAGGAGGCAGCAGAAGCCCGGAACAAGCATTTTCGGTCATACCGACTTAACTTTGCTAGAAAGTTTTCTAGAAAGGAATGCAATTTAGATGTATATAATAGGCTTTTATTAACATCTGATCCCTTCATCAGCTGGAGGAGACAAATTAAGAAACCTTCTCGCAAAGTATTCCTTCCTGCTAAACCCAATAGAGAGACAATAATGGAGGAATGCTCTCAAAGTGAGAATAATATTTAAGAAGTTCTATTTTTGTTATCATTTTAGATGTAGATACATGTAATTTTATTATATTTAAATATATTTCTTTATATATTATTGATACATACTTTGATAATTCGATTTTTGTGAAAATTATTATATGTTAAAGTGTAAAAATGTTGTTCAAAATTAATAAAAAATATTGTTTTGTATCAAAAATGGTTTATTTTAATTTAATATTGTACTTTTAACTCATTTCAAGCCAAAAATATTTTTGGCCGCCTAAATGGTTGAAATCTACGTATGTGCGGCGTGAATGTCAAGTTGAGTTTTTCCATTAGATAGACTACAAACGAGTTAAGATAGACAATTATAATTGTTCGCTATTCCAGGGGACACAGGAAGACAGGCGGTCAGCAAGAAACGCGTTTTGGTCATGGACGAAGTGGACGGGATGGCCGGCAACGAGGACAGAGGTGAGATATCATTCTGTTGTTATGTTGGAAATAGCAGAGCTATGTGTAGACAAATATTACTCTAGGCAACTTCTACTCATACGCACTTACCTATAGTGTATTCACCGAAACAAGTTAACATAGCGCCCTTTCACTCGTGAATCTGTACGCAAATGAAAAGGACAGATGACCGAAATGATCCGTCAGTGGGCGGGTCCACAAGGCACGTTCTATAGACTAGCGAGCGCCGTCGAAAAAGGAACATCTGAACGCGCCTTTGACCTCTTATTTTTAACCAATCATGTGCGATCCCGTACCACTTGTTTCGGTGAATAAACTATATCTGTCTATACTCACGACTATGAAAACCAGAAAACGGTAGCCAGAATTTTGAGTAAATAAACTCACCTACATTTGGAAGTTTAGTTGCAAAAATATTAATAAATATGTTTAAGGATAAATATCTAGCCACATAACTCAACATTAAACTTCAAAACTGCCACAAATCCAAGTCGCCTCGCACGATTCTGCTGGAAGCTGCCACTATGCTGTTACACACACAAATAAAATCACGTGTTCTTACTTGCCCCTCTATTCTTTATTCTTCAGATGCCTGCCTTTTGAGAACACATGTTCTCAGTAGATATCATCCACATTATTTCTAAAATTATTTTTCACTTAATTACTTTCATACATCCTATCTATGTGCCTAAATACGTAGTGCGGTATAAAAGTATATCCGGCTCGAAGGGCCAATGTAGTTGCCTTAAGCTAGCAGTACACATTGAACCAACCATTGGGCCAACATTGGGCCAGTGTCTGGCCGTTCAAATTGTGAAACATTTACACATTGGCGAGTTGCCGTCGGCATTGGCGTTTCAACAAACATGGACGTGGCATAGCACAGCCAGGGTAATCTATCTGTACAGCACATTTAATTATTTTCTACATGTTGAAAATTTATTATCATTATAATGAATAATGGGTTCACTTTGATAACATGCAATAAACATACATACATATACTCACGGCTATAAATCCCTAGATGGGGTAGCCAGAGCTAAGGAATGAGAAATTCCTCAGCCACCTTTACAAAGTTGAGTGGGGAAAGGATGGTAAAATAAAGGTTGTTGGTGATGGGTCTCCAGCCGCATCGCCCAACCATCCCTTTAAAGCCCCAATACCGTTAGTCGCCTCTTACGTACACCCACCGGAAGAAATGGGGTAGTGCTATTCTAAGCCGACACTACACAGCTTAAATAAACTTAAATGTTATTTTAATAGCTGTGTAGTGCCAGCTTAGAATAACACTACCTCATCTCTTCCGGTGGGTGCACGTAAGAGGCGACTAACGGTATTGGGGCTTTTAAGCGATTGTTGTGCGATGCGGTTGAAGATCCATCAACAACAACCTTTATTTCACCATCTTTTCCCCACGAAAATTCCAAAAGTGGCTGAGGAATTTTTAATTCCCTAGCTCTGTCTACCCCTTTAAGGGATGTATAGCCGTGAGTATATGTATGTATGTATGTAAATTTTAATGTGTCGTCGCTTGTCCACGCCATGGAAGCCGCCAATCTTTAATAAAAAGGTTCACGCGCTGCACTACCGCATCCACTGACAGTTGACATCGAACTGAATAACCCGCCAACGTGTGAACACTGTTGGCGGGACGCGCCAACATCCTTTGATGTGTGGTAAAAAACCGACACCGCTCCGGATAGCTGGCCAGCGTTGGCCACCAACCACCAACACCACCAATGTAGCGCCAAGTAGCCCTCTACACGCTGGCCCAATGTGTACTGCTACCATTAGGTAGCTTAACTAAGATCTTCAATTGTCGGCTGTATTATGTTGAAACAATTAATTCCTGATTTCAAAAAACTTAGCATAGTGCGGTACAATGACGATCTCGAAGTTAAGTCTTCGGTCGGTGACTTCTGATGAGAACACCCCCATACGTTTCCGGTGTCTTGTTCCAGGGGGTGCTCATGTTCAGTTAAAAAAACATATCGTACAACCCAGTTTAAATCCACATACTCACGCCGTTAGTTCCTATTGAGGTAGGAAGAGAAAATCGATCTCCACCATATTCATAAATTTCTTCATGGTCTTCTATTAGAACCTTGTTTTGGTGAGAAATAAATGCTACGACATGTTGCAGTTTATGACTAATTTTATTGAAATAATTGTGCTGCTTATAAACCTAGTCCCTACGTGAATTTCTTAATAATAATTACATTGCTTATCTGTGTTCGAGTCATCGATAAAAGATCTGAACAGATATGGCACGGCACAGATATTCCCCCCTTAAAAAAAAAAAAAACTAATAAATGTTAACTAATGCACATGTTTTTTTACCAAAGTTTATATTGTAAATGGAACTGTGAGTTTGTATTGTCTTCCATAACGTGAACGTGACCTATGGTACGCATCTGCGTTTTCTTGTTTTTTTATAAAATTCTCGTTATCAACTTTATGTGTCATTTCATCATGTAAAATAAATGCTGGTTTTAATCTGTTGATAGATATCACTAAATTCTTTCCATTCATATTTATTTTAAAAATCTTGTTGTTGCGCTGAGTAACTAGGTAGGACCGCGGTCCCCAGGTATACCACCGCCTGGCGGAAGATCTTCCTTTTTCCTCCACATTGGTGACCACCGACTACAGAACACGATGGCGTCCTTCTAAGCACAAGGAGTCATTTGGATTGGCCAGACAAGTACGAGCAGCAAAAGGATATCAAAGGACTGCAGACAAAGCGCTTCGAATCCACGGCTCAAGAGACGCGACTCGCAGCACGGCAGCAATGGGACACGCAACGGGGCACCCACACCGTGGCTGTTGGAGTCAGCATTGAGGTTCCGGCACACATGGCCGTCGAGCATACACACACTGGCACGAACATATGGAGTCAAGAATTTCCTGTTGGAGGGGGAGTAATGTAGCGACGCGCTGTCAGTACACAATGACGCGCACTACATAGAAACGCTGACGGTGCAAGAAGAATCACATTCCACAGCAACACGAAACCAAGTAATATACGTCACACGCGTCATCAAGACTCGCCATACAAATCGTACATCGCGCAATCGAAGTTTCTAAAACATTTACTATATATACAAGTTCCAACTTAATACAGTAGGTCCGCGGTCCCCAGGCATACCACCGCCTGGCGGAAGATCTTCCCTTTTCCTCCACATCTTCTATCCTTCCCACTTCGGACGCCCAGTTGAAACCTACTGCTTAGTAAATCGAATCCATATTTCGTATTAACCCAAACAACGATGTGTCGGCAGGTGGTCTCCAAGAGCTGATAGCGCTGATAAAGATAAGCTCGATCCCCATCGTGTGTATGTGCAACGACCGCAACAGCGACAAGATGAGGACGCTCGTCAACTACTGCTTCGACCTCAAGATGCCGAAACCACGGCAGGACCAGATTAAAGTGAGTAACTACTAACTTAGTGAATATGTTTATTTATTTTATATTTCATTTATATATTCAAATAATCACGTCTATGTATCCGAAGAAGCACTCATTAATTGTCAAAATTGAGACGGGAATTATAAGTTCTATTTAAAATGATACTATACAATTTGCTTTTATAATGTACTCATACTATTTACAATGAAGAAGAAGAAGAAGAAATACATTTATTCGCCGTAAATATGGCACAACAGATATGCAACACAAAATCATAATAACCAAACCAAAAAAAAAAACAAAAGTTAAACAAAATATTTACAACTACAAAAATAACAGTAAAAATATAAAAAAACAATAAAAATAATACCTTAAATGTTTACAAAGAAACACAAAATCAAGAAGAGGAAATTATTAACAAATTAAAATGATAAACTAAAAACAACATTGTGCCATTGAACAGCGAAATGGCGCTGACTCAGCAAAAACTGTGAGGAGTTACCTCACAGCACTGATTTTCAGTCAGCGCTCTCCAGTGACAGCACGAGAGTCATACAATGCATATTTATGTGCGGGTTTTGCACATGTCTTATGCTCATGGTTTCATTTCAGTAACATATTACAGTAGGAGCAAAGTGTTATTGTGACCGATAGTGACAGCGATATAAGTTTATTACATTGTTTAATCTGCCTCCGTGCTCAATAACTGTTCTCTCGTGATCTCGGGATATGGATCAGTGTTGCGAGGTAAAACTCACAATGTTTGCTGAGTCAGTGCCTTTTTGCTGTTGGAGGGCACGAAGCTACATAATTTGTATTTTTTGATGTGTTCTTGGTGTTTATTTTTATAGTGTTTTTTGTCATTTTTTATCTTTAGTTTTTAATCTCTTTTTGATATATTTATTTAATATTTGTTTTATGTTTTTAATTATTTTAATGTTATATTGTTTATTTTTCTGTATTTTACTTTTTTTTATTTCTTATTGTCTGCATATTGTTAGTTTTTGTGCCTTTTATGCAGCGAATAAATGTCTTTCTTTCTTTCTGGATGTCCTGATCCCCAAATTTTGGGTTCAATGCTCAGAGACTTATCCTAATTAAGTTCTTAATGAATATTATTATGATATTCTGAAGGCACGTAAAGCCGTCAATCGCGGCAACTATCACAGTGGGAGTCGTTACTCATGTTATGCAGGGAGTTCCTGCGACTCTGGCTGTTATATATATGATGTAAACACCATTAATAAATAAAATAATGCAAATCTCACCCCATTTGTTTATTGCTTTAGTGAAAGATGGAACTTGTCTATACTTACTTTCAAGCTTAGTACAAAAGTAAAGCATAGACTATATACAAAATAAAAACAGTCTGTAACACATGTAACTGTTAATTTCCAGTCGGCCATGCTGTCGGTATGTTTCAAAGAGCACATAAAGGTGCCTCCGGACGCATTAACCCAGCTGATAGTGTCGTGCAACCTGGATATCCGGCAAACGTTGAACTCCTTGTCCGTGTGGGCGGCGTGCCCGGACAAACTGGACACGGACAACTTGAAACAGAGTGCCAACGCTACCAAGAAGGATTTGAAATTGGTACGTATAGCTTTTCCATGCATGTAATAAAAGATGTAATTCTAAAAAGCAGTTATCAGACTTTTAGGATACATACATATACTCACGGCTGTATTTCCCTAGAAGGGGTAGCCAGAGCTAAGGAATTAAAAATTCCTCAGCCACTTTTGGAAGTTGAGTGGGGATAAGAAACAATAAAGTATTAGCCAGTATTTCTAATTTTCCTTTTGTAGACCGACTGTATTTTTAGTTTACAATTTAATTTATATACATTAGTTTATCAATTTGAACCTAATTATACCATTCTTAACCTATCTACAGATTAAAAACAAAACGTACTAAAAATACATATACATTATGAAAAATTACTACTGAGGTGAATTCAAATTCCACTATATTATTTTATAATATATTATGTACTTTTCTTCTTCTCCATTCGGACAACGTTTTGTATCCTCATACGTCCTCTTAAGCCTTCCACATAACTATAAAATGTTTGGTATCGTACTCCAGGGTCCATGGGAAGTGATAAGAAACGTATTTTCTGAAGAGTTCCTCAAAACCGCGAGCATGTCTGACAAGATAGACCTGTTCTTCTACGACTACAATATCGCGCCGCTGTTCGTGCACGAGAACTATCTGGGGGTCACGCCGCACTGCGATAAGTATGGACGATACATTATCAATAATAAACACATATATAACACTGATCGAGTTAGCCCTTAAAAAGGTACAAGGACCTGGGGTAAGCGATACTTATTCCCTTTTTACACTAACACTCTCACACACACACACGCACACACACACACACACACACACACACGCACACACACACACACACACATGCACACACACACACACACACACACATAAACACATATATTAACTATTTAGTTAATAAATTTATTGTAATAAGTTAATTTAATTTTATTATAATAATATTTTTTTTGTTCTTAGATAGGAGCGATGTCTCCAAACACAGACTTTTAAGTTTAAATGGAGGCATAAGCATGTTTTAATTTATGTAGCCTTGTTTTACTTACTAAAAACATTTTATTTATTATTATTTTATAGAATACTACTAAAAATCACTCATTTATATGATATTAGATAATATAGATTTGTACTCGCAACCTATGAATCCATCACCTAGTCATCTACCAACTATATCACGGATATTGTCATAGTTTTATGGATAATCCATATACTGTTGTTAATATAACTCGATCAATAATATCTAAGTTGTGGAATAAAACTACACTGGTTTTAAAATTAAGAGTGCTACAATATGAAATACTCATCATAATCACCAGCCAAAACACGTCCACTTCCGGACATAGATCCACCCTTAAGATTTTCACACATATATATACTTTTGAAAGTTGAATGGGGAAAAGATTGTAAAATTAAGGTTGTTGGTGATGGGTTTCTAACAAAAGCACCCAAAAATTACATATATTTGATGGACTTTTTCAATTACAGCTAAATGCAGACCCCATTCATTAACTTCTCAACAATTTCTGAAGTCGACGGAGGTTTTTTTACATCTCGGTCAGAATATGTCATATCCAGGAATACAGCTTGCAATTATTTTATTCAATGGACCACCAAGACTCCTGATATAAAAACTTCCTGTATCTCGTTTCTCACACTACGTTAGAAACAGTACAGTTTGTTAATAATCACATTTTTGTATGAGCTCACATCCAAAGCACACGACTGACGCTATCAAACATTCCCACAGAAAAGAAATGTTAAATCGAGTGAGTGAGGCTGCCGACTCCCTTAGTTTGGGCGACATCGCGGAAACTACTATCCGGAGGACGCAGGCGTGGTCGCTACTACCACATCAGGTCTGTATTCGTATATTCACGACGATAGTTCATGAGGCGTAGGGCGACATAGATATAGGTATTTATTTATTCACTATGATTTAGATATATATCGTTTACTTACATACACTCGCGCCATGATGTCCTGTTGTCTATTTACTAATATTTTATAAACATTTCCCGCTTTATTTGCTTTCATGCAACTATCACTTTTTGTAGAATTAGTTAGTTATAGAATACGTGCAGGGTTAAGTTACTAGACAATAATAAAGAAGTTTTTTCACAATGCGTGATTTTACGGATCATTACGAGGGGGTCGGATTGTATAGATGTTTCGACGAGTTGAATGCGAAGTATACATTCTTGTAAAACGCATGCTAGTATTTATTAAATCAGTGTACAACTATAACTTATTGAGTAGTCCTAACAAATTATTAGGGAAATATTAGAAAAGCACCCCGAAAGGTTTTAAAGAGAAGTTTGAGCTTATCAAATATAGGGTAATTAAACTCATAGTTTCATGAAATCCATGGATTTTGGCCGCTCACCCAAAATAATAGTTTGGCTTAGGTTATGTTATGACTAGTGGAGGTTAATATAACGTTTAGCTGAAAAACAAAGCACGTAATTTGCTCGAACGATAAGTTTGCGCTTAATTAAAACGCAAAGCCGTCATAGCTATGGCGCTCCCATCTCGCGACCTGCACAGCGTGTCCCACGGCCGCGCCGCTGCCGCCAACGGACCGCTATGTAGCGCGGCCGCGGTGCGCGCTTTGTAGCGTCTCGCTCTCTCAACGGTGCAACGGTACGCGCGCTAATTGTGCTCGCGTTCTTAATATCTTTAATATCTTAATAACATAGCTGTTTCTTTCCTTTATTTATACTTAATTTATTAGTAATAATCCTCCTCACATGAGGTTTTCATGAACAAAAAAAAAACACTCAAATAGCTGTTTAAATTAATAACATAGCGTCTACAGCATGTTATCAAAAAGTAGCCATTTTTTCCACCACTAGTTATAACCAATACACTACTGAATAAAAACTAATGAACGCAAAACATATAGCGAAACAAATGTTTGGTGAGAATGTGTATAATGAGATATATATTCATTCTGATCTGATCAGACGTAATGTTTTTGTAGTATATTTAGCTTTATTAAAAGTTTCTCTCATTCGTGTCAGTTAGTTCAATAGCTAAAATGATCCTCAGGCGGTGCTAAGCTCAGTGGTCCCGGGCGCGGCCATGTGCGGCCACATATCGTCCCAGATTCAGTTCCCGGGCTGGCTCGGCAAGAACTCGCGCGCCAACAAGATGCAGCGGCTGGCGCAGGAACTACACGCGCATACTAGATTGACGTGAGTTTGCATTGTTCGCTGTATTCGGAGGGTCAGGAGGTTTGTTAGAGAATCTTCCAAATGTCTAATTTAGGCTGAGGCTAATTAGCGAGATGATACACATGATAATCATCAATAGTGTAAATAAATTAATAAAAGAAACAAAAAATAACAGAATTTTGAACTGGAAGCCATTGAGACAGTATTTCAATTGGCAGAACGACAAGGACGTGTACCCAAGGTCGCGGGTTCGATCCCCGCCGGTGTCGAAATTTTTCTCTCCTTTATTTATTAGTAATAATGTCGACATGAGGTTTTTATGAACAAAAATTTACAAATCAATAGTGTAGCATTCTGACTGTAAAATAATCTTCACGATCAGTTCAGTATTAACAAAGATAAAGCTCTTAAAAACAAACAAGAAAAGTTACAAAGTTAACTTCTTTCAATATTAATATATATTTTTGCCCCTGTGCTTCAATGATAAAGAGCTTTCAGTTCGCAATTCGGAGGTATCTGAATGACTTGTACACATCCGAAACTGGAGTACGTAGGATTTTGAAATTAAGTATAGAAGGTGCTTTCATGTTGTAAGATCACCGAGAGTAGAATTTTAGAAAGTTAAAACTTAAAGGAGTAGAAGAGGATTATGAATTCAAAAGTATGATATTCATAAAACTTTTATATTACAATTTTAAATGATATATTATGAGGTGAAAGCGACAAAATCCACCTTAAATAGATGAAACGATCAAATTTATGGAATGTTAATAGTGAAACGAAAAGTGAAAATAGTAACAAGAAAAAAAAAACATGCTGTGGAAGCATTTTTCAGTTTTTTCTATTCCGTTTAGACGGTGGATTAATGATAGGGGCGAGTCTTTTTTATCTTTGACAAATACTCTGTCTAATGACCAAGTAGAACTCAGCTATGTGAACTTCTCAAGGATAATTTCTCTCACTCCTAACAATATTATTGTGTAGATAGACTGCACACATGATTTCAGAAATGACACATTGGCTCAAGCTCTATTCAGTATTCAAACCCATTCCACTTTGAATACAACAAGCTATTCTTCCTATTTAGTTTATTACATACATACATATACTCACGGCTGTAAATCCCTAGAACGAAGGAATTAGAAATTCTTCAGCCACTTTTGGAAATGTGAGTGGGGAAAAGATGGTAAAAATAAAGGATGTTGGTGATGGGTCTCCAACCGCATCGTTCAAAAATCCCTTAAAAAGCCCCAATACCGTTAGTCGCCTCTTACGTACACTCACCGGAAGAAATGGGGTAGTGCTATTCTAAGCCGACACTACACAGCAAGCATTCTTCCTACTTAGTTTATTAAATAGTGAATACCTTATATCACATTTCATGTTTAACTTCCACAGCACGACCGGCTCAAAATCGTCAATCTTCCTCGACTACGCCAAGTATCTGCGCGACGCCATACTGTCCCCGCTCCGCAAAGGAGTGGAGGGGGTGGAGGTGGCCGTGGGGGTGATGGCGGACTACCGGCTGACCAGGGAGGACTTGGACGCCTTGGGGGAGCTGGCACAGTGGCCAGGGGAAAGAGACCCTATGACTTTGGTGGAGCCTAAGGTAATAGATGTAGCATTAGTGGAACCCAAGGTAATATGGTTCTGGCTACACGGTATACTCACGTAAGGGTATGGAAAAGATGATGATGGTCAGACTAACGAAGCAAGACCTGGATTCGTAAGGGGAGTTGGCTTCGTGGCCTAGAGAGAGAGACCCTATGGTTAACATATATTTGTTTGAATCACTCGCACACTAGCACTGTCTCATATCACACATCGCGGTTTTAAAGTATTTCCCATGCTAAGCATAAGTACAAATTATAAAGTGGTACATAATAGGGTGTACTGGTCAGTTTATCTTTGCCATTCCCACCTAGCGATACGGTTTACATGCATATACCTACGTAAGGGGGTGGGAGGGTAATGATATATAAGATTCTATGAGTTTGGTGGAACCTAAGGTAATATTGTACTGGCGATAAGGTGTACACATATTTATGGACACCAATATCAAAAATATTTCTTTAGCCACTCTTTGCATCGGAAAAAGTGTGACAACTTGAAGATCATCGTAAAATATCTACAAAGAGTAGGGGACAACTAATATTATTTTTTAAGCATATTTTTTCGTTCCTTAATAACGACGTTCGATGCTGAGTGGTGAGTGGTGGTTAGTGGTGACTAGATTCTGTGACCGGAGATCACAGATTCGAATCCCGTTTAGCATTCATTTATGTTCAGAATATAAATGTGTCTTTCTTAGTCTTGATGTTTAAAACTATATTATATTTGTTTAAATACATCGTTAAGTTAGCATCCCTTACCATACTGTACCTTTATTGGTATTACCCACTGACCTCCATTATACTATATAAGTACGCTGGACTAATGATACGTATCAAAATGACAGCTATTTACTGTGCCAATTTGAAGCGCCCCCAATGAAGGAACGAGGAACTAAATATGACGTAAACTGCATAATGGCCAGTGTTTTTTTACCATAAAGCATAATATATCTATGGTTTTTAGAAACAATTATAAATCAATAGTGCTGTAAAGTTTCGTTTCGATAAAACTTAGCCTTTCCTTTAAGCAGAAACATTTTATCGATATATTTTATCTTCCTGTCCCATCTCTTTTATTAGTTCCTTGTTCCTTCACTGCTGCCGTAAGCGCCAAAATGGCGAAAATCAAATCGCCTCACTGTCACCCGGCCTATAATTAGTCCAGCGTACTTATATAGTATAATGGAGGTCAGTTGTATTACCCCATATATACGTATATATTTATCGGCTTGTTTCTTTAAAAATCTAACAATTGTGTCCAAAAATCAATAAAATAAAATAAAAAATAAATAAAAAGATTTTATTTGTCTTTTTACACATGCAACAAAAATATATATACATTAATACAGTGAAAAGAAGTTAAAAAAGAGGAACTAATTAAATAACAATTAAAAAAATATATATACATTCAATTATTCACGGATATAAATCCCTACAAGGGGTAGCCAAAGCTTCAAAATAAAAAGTCCTCTGACACTGTTGGAAGTTTACTGGGGAAAAGATTGCAAAATAAAGGTTTTTGGTGATGGTCTCCAACCGCATCGCCCAACAACTTCTTTAAAGCCCCAAAACCCTTAGCCGCCTCTTACGATCAACCACGGGCAGAAATGGGACAGTTCTAAGCCAACACAAACAATAATCAATATAATATAAATGTATGTTGTATTATGAATGAAGTAACAAACAACAATTATTTATAACCAGGTGAAGGCCGCCATGACCCGCGCCTACAACAAGCAATGCCAGGCGTTGCCGTACGCCGCGCCCAGCGTTAGCAAGAAGAAGCATAGAGCTGATGGTGATGATAACATTGGTGATGATGATGGTGGTGATGGTGATGAGAGCGAGCGAGACAGCGAACCGGAGAACGACGCTATGATCAAAGTAAACGATTTTTTCTTACTTCAACTTGCGATGTACCTTGTTGAATTTATACAATTTCTGATGTATTTGGCATAAAAAATGAATGGAGTGGAAATCATCATTTCTAATTGTACGTTAACACACATTACACACACCACACACATTATCATTCAAGTATCATCATTTATCATTACTATTAAATTTTATTCTTTTCTCAATTGCTTAGCAATTTTACATATATATTTTTTTTCTTCTTTTTCTTTTGTTACTCATTTTGTCTTTAGATAGTTTAGTTTATTTTTTTCTTTTGAATTAACTGTGTGTGTATCTTGTTTTAACTTGTGATCATCTGTTATTGGCCTTATTTACTGTACTGTTTCAACTTACTATATAATATGTGTTGCTGTTGATGATCCTTATATAATAAATAAATAAGTATATAAATTACTAGTGGCTGCCTCAGCTTCGCTTGGGTAGCATTTGTTTTCATGTATATAAGGTTTCTTCAATAATAGCTCACCCCTTATGAAATTTAGCATTTGTATATTGAGCGTATAGCACTATAAATAGTGTAGCTTTCTGATTGTTTGATTTTCATGATTCGGCTCAGTATTTCCGAAAATATACCTTTACAAACTAAGAAACAAACTTTGCCGCTGTGAGAGTCATATTAGAGCGCATACTACAGCGGACTCACTCGCACATAGCAGCGTCTCACTCATAGCCTACATCGCGGTGTCGAAATGTTGTTTTAGCTAAACATAAATACACACTGTAAGTTGGTACACAGCAGGGTGCACTGGCCAGTATATCTTTATCTAATAGATAAAAAAGTTCCTATTTCTCATTTCAATCATTGAGTGATCATTTTCTTTTTAAGTATTAGCACGACTAACAATATTCCAAATTTCAGGTGAAAAAGAAGCAAGCTCCCAAAAGCCAGGAGCCCGCCAAACCGAGTTCCAGCAAAGGCGAGAAAAGCAAGAGAGGGAAGAAGAAATAAACATCACAATGTTGGTTGAGGCTGGCGGTTGGCTCGTTGTTATGTCATGTATATTATTATTATTGACGCTGTCTTTGTAAACTAGAGTTGGCATCCTTTCCTAGAATATGTCCTTTTTTTGGGATTTATTCCGGATAATTAACTTGTAGTGCCTTAAAAGCATAATTTTCCCGACAAAATACTAAACTACTGAAAAACTCAGATAACTTAAAGTTTTGGGGTTCAAGGAGTGATAATGACGATGGAGAGAGATAGCAATCCATTTCCAACTGTTTCGTTGTTTTTTTGTTGCTGGCAACAATAAGATAACTTGTTTCATAAAATTTGTGTGTTATTTTGTATTTATTTTAAATGATCTTCAAAGTCTTTATTAATTGTGGGTTTGATTGTCAATTAGCTAGTGACGTGCGAAATTGATGCGTTTGAAAAGAACCAATACAATCGCTTTATTTCTCACTTGTTGCTGTGAATTTTTATTACTCCGGTGAATGAAAATATAAAATGAAGTCATGTTAAAATAGTCAGGCTCATTTGCACCGTAAGTTTCTTGCCTAGTGATCTTAAATGTAAAAAAAAAAAGATTTAACTTAGATATTAGTATTTTATCCTTAGAAATCATGAAAATTTATTAAAATGACAAAATAAAATATTTGGTTTAAATCAGTAATATTTAAAACATCATAAGGTTTTATATAGTATGGCAACGAAGCTTAAGGTTTAAATATATTTTTATTTCTAAACGAACCCTGTACATTATAAAACCAATTTAATTGAACTTAAAAACTAAAGAAAAATGTGAGTTTCGAAATTAAATCGTTACAATCTATTTTTAATAACGTTGTATAAAACATGTATCTCGTTGACAATTGCACTATTTCGAATAACTTTATCTCATTACAAGCTATAGCCAGCATTTATCGATGGATGTACGTTCTTGGTGAGTAATTTGGTATTTGGAAACACCGGCCGCCATTTTCTTAAGTAATAAAAACTGACAAATATACGCACACTAAAATCCAGATCTGGAGATAGGTTTTCTTCGAGGCTTACTTAAGGTTACAACTTGGGAAGGTCTCAACCAATTACAAGTTTTAAAAGATATGACATAATAATATACTTAAATGAAAAAGTGCCCTAAAACCACTTTTTTCTAACTGTCTTGCATTCAATGTTGCCAAACTAGAAATGTGAATGTTAAACCATCACTGTGTTAGTGATAGATGTCAAAAGTGATCTGTTAAATAATCATGTTACCGAGTTAAGTTACAGTTATTGTTATTCCCAACGATTATTATCAATAAAGTAAGTTTTGTATTAAAATGTTGTTTTTTATTCCTATTTATAAAATTGGTCATATGTTTACTTTCCGGTGTAAAAGTGAGACGGTAAAGTAGGCTTATCATTGAACTAAACAAACGTAGAACTAAAACGTATTTAAAGAACCAATGCGTCTGAATATGCTGAGCGAGGCGAGGTTGACGAAGCGATACTATTATGAACTTCGTACAGCTTTTGGGAAACGCACTTTTAAGTTGGTAAAATATATGGGTAATCTGGGTAATCTGCACATGAAGAACAAGAATACGGTAAAGTGAGTAAGTAGCAGAACCTATAGTAATTAATGGCGGGTTGCTTGGCGCAAAGAACCTGCAGGGTTGCCTACTAATTACGTACTATGTTACTACCAACAACCCTAATTATCAACATGAGTTCCGATAGCATACATACAACCTTGATAGCTCAGCGGGAGAAAACTGTGGTTTACCATGCTGGAGATGCGAGTTCCAATCCCGAGTCGGGCCTATACATGTCTCTTTTAGTGAAATGATATGTGTGGTTAATTCATCAAGGCTGTACACGGTCAGGCGAAACGATCGTTGGCAAACGCATCTGACCGAGTTCTACTTAGTCATGTAATGTGTATTATATAATACGCTATTACTGTTCTCTACATTTGTTAAAACTGAAGAAAGATGCGTGGGACAATGCTTCTGACGCAGCCAAAATTTTTGTTACCACCTTGACGCAACACATAAACAAACACACGCATCTAAAAACGGTTAGTAGAAAAAAAGCCCATCTTAAAAAATGGGTCACACCTGGCCTTTTAATGTGTATGCAACATCGTGTCAATCTCCACTTAAAATTGAAAAAAGAACCGAGTAACCTAATACTACAATCAAGCTACAAGCGATACCGAAATTTTCTAGGCGAACTTCTAAAAAAACTAAAAGTTCAGTATGAGAGTGAAGAACTTGCAACAAATACTCGAAACCCTAAGAAATTGTGGAAAACTATATAAAATATTTGCTGCCTTAATAAAGCAAAATCACCAGGTACTGAGCTTCTTTCATCACATACCTGCCCTGAAATGTCTCTCACAAATTGCAACGAATTTTTTGCTACTGTCGGTCAAAAACTAGCAAATAAGATATTACAGGAAATCCACCAAACAGAAAGCGAATTAGCTTTGGAACTAGATCACGCTTCCAACTCACCTCATTCCTTCTTTCTCACTCCTTCTGATTGAGTGGAAGTCTCGTCTATTATCGATATTCTTGTTTCTGAAAGCACGCCAGGTATGGACGAAATTACAAACCTCACAATTAAAAAGTTACGCCCTTATCTGATTGAACCACTAACCTTTATTGTTAACAAAAGTTTATCTTCCGGGGTATTCCCCGACACATGGAAGACAGCAAAAATGGTTCCAATTCACAAATCTGGTAAAAAAAACTGATCCCTCTAAATACCGACCAATTTCTCTACATACATACATACATATTCTCACGCCGTTAGTTCCCATTGGGGTAGGCAGAGACTATCGATCGCCACTTTGTACGATCCTGGCAAACCTCAATTTCTCTACTCTGTGCATTTTCAAAAATACTGGAGAAAATTGTTGCCAAGAGATTAACAAACTATCTCGAAAAGTTTGAGCTCCTTTTACCTAACCAATTTGGATTCCGCAATAATAGGTCCACAGAGGATGCTATTCGTGGTCTTCTCAGTAAAGTCACTCAGGCTTTAGATAACGGTGATGCTTGTTTGGGCATATTCCTAGACTTATCAAAAGCATTTGATACTGTTTCACATGTGATTTTGCTCAGAAAGCTCGAACGTCTGGGGATACGAGGCCTAGCACTGGAATGGTTCAGTAGCTACTTAAGAGAGAGAAAACAGTATGTGGCTGTTCATGAATTTCAGAGCAAATTGGCAGATATACCTTTCGGAGTCCCTCAAGGTAGCATTTTAGGGCCAATTCTATTTATCATCTACATTGACAGCGTAGCAAATGTCCTCCAAAAGTCAAACGACATGGAAATATTTTGCTACGCCAATGACACTGCCATTATTATTAGAGAGACCTCCTGGCAAAAGGCATTTAATAAAGCTCAATCCAGCCTAGATTTAATACTCGCTTGGTTAAACAGGAATTTACTGACCCTTAATTCTTCCGTGCAACCGTGATAGCCCAGTGGGTAGAACACTCGCTTATCGTGCAAACGACTAGTGTTCAAATCCCGGGTCGGGCCTACACCAATTTGTCTTTTCTAAAGACATATGTGTGGTTAATTTATCATGGTTGTTAACGGTGAGGGAAAACATCGTGAGGAAACCCACATGGCTGAGTTGTACTTAGTCATGTGACAGTGTATTCGTACAAAACGGCGATAGGCCTGCCCCCTATCACGTGAGTACACTGTCCATGCAAAACGTGGGTACTCTGAACACCAGGTGACAAAGTCACGTGATTTTCAGAAGTATTAGTACCTCTGCCAACCCCTTCGGGGATATTCGGCGTGAACGTTTATGTTATGTTATGTTATGTAATTCTTCCAAGACTCAATATCTTTGCTTTCATAAGACTAAAAGATCAAAACCTTCTGCAACTCATTCCCTTAAGGTTCATTCGGCTAACTGCCTCTCAGAAACGTGTACTTGCCAAGCATTGAACAACCCGTCGTCGTCACTGAAATATCTTGGAATAATCTTAGATGAAAATTTATCTTTTAAAAATCATATTTCCGCCGTCTCAAGTAGAGCGAGGAAACTGAGTCACATAATGAAATTGCTCAGAGGAGCTGCAGGAATCGACCTTCTTTTGACGGTATACAAATCTCTCTGCCAGTCAGTAATGTCATACTGTATCTTGGCCTGGGGCGGAGCAGCGAAAACAGCTATGCTTGAAGCAGAGAGGTCCCAAAGAGCCGTCTTGAAAGTCACTCTCAACAAACCATTCCGACATCCCACAAAACTGCTATATCAGGAAGCTAAAGTGCTTTCTGTGCGTCATCTTTTTATATTACGTGCATCACTCATCTACCATACCATATACTGAAGGTCGAATGAACCAGGCAAGTTGCTTCCATCTCGTGTTCAATCTATACCCCGACCTCGAACAAAAACTACCTTTGCGCAGAAATTTTTCAACTTTTTAGGACCTTATCTGTATGAAAAAGTTAACAAAATATTAAAAAAGAATAATCAAGGCAATTTTAAGTCTAAAATTATTAGCTATCTACATCTACTCATTCATTATATTAACCTTATCTTAAATAATAAAAATGTATATATTATTGTACCTAAAAATATATATAATATCATATTATGAATAAATCACTATTAATTAATAAATTATTATTAATTGATTGAATTAATTATATTGTCATTGTATCCGAGATCTTTTTTTATATAATTTATTAGGCTGCCCGCGATACAGGTCTAACCTAGTGCGGGGGCCACAGATATAATAATAACTGTAATGTACTGTTTTTGGAAATAAATGAATTTGAATTTAAATATACGACGTGAACATGTACAGTATTCATAAAAACTGACATTTCGTTTCGGAATCATACTAAACCAACTAGTTTTTTTGCAAAAAATCTAGTAAGATTAGAAAATATTATAACCGTTGTCCAATTATCCGGATTGACACTTGCGTTATCTATTCAAATACAGATCTGTGGTGGACACCTTAAATAATAAATATGCCCTAATTATTGTGATTTCCAAAAACGATCCAGTATTTAATATAATTGTCATACTTGGATCGTTGTTAAACAAATAAATACAAATTTAAAGTAATGCGAGGAGTTTTTTAAATCTTTTTGTTCATGAAAACCTCATGTGGGGATTATTACTAATAAATAAAGAATAAATAAAGGAAAGAAAAATTTCGACACAGGCGGGAATCGAACCCGCGACCTCGGGTATACGCCCCGACGCTCTGCCAACTGAGCCACCGTGTCAATTGGCTGCCAGTGCGTTTTCAACATTTGCATTCTATCTGAAAAGGTAGACAAGTGGCCTTCCGAATTAGTTAAAATTCGGAGGTAGGAAACGCGAACACTACTTAAACGTGTAAAAGAAATAAAGGATAGAAGAATTTCGCACTGGCAGACAATTGACACGGTGGCTCATTTGGCAGAGCGTCGGGGCGTATACCCGAGGTCGCGGGTTCGATTCCCGCCTGTGTCGAAATTTTCTTTCCTTTATTTATTCTTTATTTATAGCGAGGAGTTTTTTCTTTTAAAATTTTAGAACTGCAGTTTGTGTATGACTCGAATATTTATTTAGCAAAGTTCTAATATGATAATTACTAATAATCCCTTTTGATTTATTATTATTATCAAGAGACCAATATTATTTTAACCATAATAAACTAATCAGCTTAAAACAGTTATTTTAAGTACAAATAAATATTATATATTTAACAAATCCAACTCCATAGCGATAACGCGACACATCAAAAATGCACCTAACAACACGTTATACCGATTATATTTTTTACGATTATGAAACGATTTACAAATAAGTAGTACATGTTTTAATTGAAAAATGAATTGGAATAATCTTTTCACATTGGGGAAGCGAAACCTATCACCACGATTATACTGTTTCTGTTATTTTAATCAATGTTTCAATGAGAATAGTTAACTATTGATTTTAAGAGTAAAGATGAAATACCGAAATTTTATTTCTTATGTATTGGTGAGTAGCCTTGGAAGTTTCTACGTAGGAAACAATGTCCGAAATCGTCCTCACCTTTAAAACTTTTTCCAAAAACATATTCCATTCTATATTTTCATTAATTAACCAAACTTGATCTTAAACTTAGTTTAATTAAGTAATAGAATTAAATGATTCCCAAAACACTTGAGCAAAGATTGCACATGAAGATCGTAGCACAGTTAATGTATACAGCAGTTCGTTTGCCACAAGTTATAGCCAGTATTCGAAAATAGAAACCAAAGCGCCGCATTATCCTGCGCCATGATGCGACAACCAGCTCTCACAGCGCTCAGACGATTGAAATCAGGAAAACGAAGAGGTTCCTGGCCATCATCCATGCAGTCCTGAATTAAATCCAAAATATGTTTTCACATTCCTTCAGATATGAAAAACTCCTCGTGGTCAAAAGTCTGGTGGAGAAGCTGTTGGCACTTTCTATTCAGCCATATTTGTTTTAATTACTGATTTAAGTGCAAATCCTCAGTCCTGTCCCTAAAAACATATGTGGTCATTTGTAATTTAATTATTAAAATTAAAACATTACAATGTTGAAAAAATACAACACACACAAACAAATTCATATTTTCATACTAGAGGAAAACACAATTTGTTTATGTATTCATTTACAACGTTGTCATTATTAGTGTCCATTGCTCAGGTTCGACCTATAATGGCAATAATGCACACTTATATGTATTACCTTATACTTTAATTGTATAAATAATAACATGTGCTCTACTGAAAATTGTATTAGGTTAATTAAACAATTAACGATTTATTATTATTATTATAATTTCAGGCTCTGATATCGTGCTTGTCATTGGCACGTACAGAATTTACGGTAGTTTGATTTTCTTTTATATTTTTTTTTACTTTTAGTTTATATACCTATTAAATTATTACTTTTTCTTTTTAGGTATTAGTAAGTACCAATTATATATTTTGTACATTTAAATCTTTTAGTATACATGTTCATAGTCATCAGCCCCCAGGTCTAGTACAGCGGCCCTTGCAACGGGGGCGTATACCCGAGGTCGCGGGTTCAATTCCAGCCGGTGTCGATTTTTTTCTTTCCTTTGTTTATTACTATTTTATTTATTTATTATATCCTTAATGCGCGCGAAGGTGGAAATACTTTACGATTATAACTTTCAATGGTTGTATCTGATTGTGCAATATCTATACTTCAGGCAAACTAAACACACGTCATTTGATATAAACTGAAAGTCTGATATAGTAAGTGCAATTGCAATGTCCCCCGGTAATACCGAACGATTTAGATGGCTTTCAAAGTACGCATGTATGCTTTGTTGTAAAATTAATTAATATTTTAGTTAGACGTTGCTGTGTAGTGTCGGCTTTGCTGTGTAGTAAGAAATGTCGGCTTAGAATTTGCTATGTAGTGTCGGCTTAGAATAAAACTACCCCATTTCTTCCGGTGGGTGTACGTAAGAGGCGACTAATGGTATTGGGGCTTTTAAGAGATTTTTGGGCGATGCGGTTGGAGACCCATCACCAACAACTTTTATTTTACCAACTTTTCCCCACTCAACTTTCTAAAAGTGGCTGAGGAATTTCTAATTCCTTAGCTCTGGCTACTCCTTCTAGGGATTTATAGCCGTGAGTATATGAGTATGTATAGTTAAACCTTTTCAAGCGTGGTATCTACAGTCAGTCACAGAGTCAGTTATAGAGTCAACGTAAGGATGGTAATGTCAGTAGAGGATGACCTCGGAGGACTTGTATTAAGATAGAATACAGAAAGCAAGGCCCAAAACGAGTCAGAATTGTGTAGAATAAAAGGCCATGTATGAAAATATTTCTGAATGTTAATTAATCACAAGAGGTTTGCCAGGATCTTATATAGTGGGGATCGATAAGCTTTGTCTACCCTAATGGGAACTAATGGCTTGAGTATATGTATACACAATCTACTGTCAGCTGATTAGTGACAGTATTAGATTATTTATTATTTTATTTTATTTATTAAATTGAACTTACTCATGCTGTTCCACGGGAGTCGTAAGGGGCGACTGAGGGCATGGGACTTAGTGGTGGTTTTTGAGCCTGATGTGGAGAGACTGATCTCCCACGACACGTTAATATTACCAACTTCTCCCCAATCGATTTCTCAAAGTGGCCCAGAAATTGTTAATTCCAAAGGTCTGGCTATTCTATCCCTATTCGTTGCCTTATTTTCAAGCTTGTATGTGTTTTCAGACAAAACTTGGAAGAAATCCTTGGGTACGTTCACAAGCAATTTAATTTAAGTAACTTCAAATCTTTTAAGTGTTCTGTACCTCAAAAGAAAAAAACGGAACCCTGATAGGATCACTTTGTTGTTCGTCTGTCCGTCCGTCTATCATGCATGACTGTTATTCTCAGGAACGCGTGGAGCTATCAACTTAAAATTAGTATCAACCTATATAATACTCAGGTCTGTCCCTGAGAGCTGTCGGGTCGCAATGATAATTTTCGAAACTCGCACGGGAATCAAAACCTGCAGGGTACTTCCCGTGAGCTTTGAATCTTAAAATTTAGTACGAATTAACGTCTTATAGTACAGATAAAGGAAAAAATACGAAAACCGTAAATTTTCACTTACATCCTATAATAAATAAATATTTTTGAAAAATATCGTAATGGGTGAACTTTTACTTATATACCTACAGATTTGCACAGAATCCTTGGTGCGCGAGCCAACTCACACTTGTCCGTTTTTTTAGTTTCAATCACTTTACTTTAATTCAACCATTCAAGCTGTATAGTGTCGAATTAGAATAGCACTACCCCATTTCTTCCCGTGGGTGTTCGTAAGAGGCGGCTAGGGGTATTAGGGCTTTTTAAGTGATTTTCAGGTGATGTGGTTGGAGACCCGTCACCAAAATCCTTTTATTTTACAATCTTTTCCTTACTCAATTTCCAAAAGTATCTGAAGAATTTCTGATTTTGAAGCTCTGGCTACCCCTTTTAGGGATATATAGCCGTAAGTCTATGTCTATGTATGTTTTAAATTCTAAACAGAAACTCTCAATAATTACTTTTATTTGCAATTGAAGTACATATTTAGAACGTATGAAAAACTAAGAAATGTTAAAATATTATTATTTAAGTGTTTTTGCTGCATCACATTTTTGTAATATAATAAAAAAAACATCTCATGCAAATAAATAATTGCAAATAAAATATAAATAATAAATAAAATAATTAAAAAACTGTAACATATAAAACACCACATATTTATATTTAAAATTCACATAAAGTTCCTTATTTTATGTGCAAACCTCGTTGCTTACTAGCCATATTAAGAAATTTAGTTTAGTCATACTATATTTTTTTGCAGTGGGATAATGAAAGGTATTGTATTAAATTATAACCAATATACAAATCGCTTCGAAATTGGCTTTTCTTAATAAATCAAAAAAATATACTCACCAATCGTTGAATAAAGATAAACTACTGAAAAACCGATGCGAAAACAAAATTTTGTAACTTTATATCTAAACATTTAATGCAAAGTAGCAGAAATGAGAAATAATGGAAGTATACCTAAGAAGGTGCCAGTTGGCGGCAAAAAATACATTTTAAGTGCATTTGTTTATTTTATTGCTAGATATTCACGTTGTAAATGGTGTAAATGTACATGGTTAAGCTGTGCTTACCCAGGCGACAATGACACGTAATGTTAAGAAGTATTTATACCTTTACCACCCCTTGTGGGATGTACGGCATGGACGTTTAAGTTTTTATTGAGTTGAGTATAGTTAATTACTTTATGAGTAATAATTAGTTCTTCATTTACTTTGGTGGATTTTTTTAAATTATTGCCGTGTTATGTCGGCTATCATAATAATATATTATTGGAAATGCACATTTTTAAAAGATAAATGAATAATATGCGGGCAAAATAAAAACAATGGATCGACCAAGATACCATTCGGCAAGACGCTGTCGCGACCGACTGCTGCCGCCGAACGTGATGCCGGTAGCGCCGCCGTTAGCATTCGATAAGGAGCGACCGGGCGACGACTGCCGACTGCTGCTTTCAGTATTATTGATAATGAAGGATGTCTGACAATTTAAACAATTGTAAGCTTAATCTTGTGGAGTAACTTCTTCATGACGAGGAAGCAGATGATAAAATAATGATGATTTTACTTTCCTCAAAGAGGAGTAGAATAGAATTGTATACCCCCAGAGCTGAGGAAGGCAGTTATCAGATCCTGACAAAACAGTATTTAAATCTAAAGGCCAGATATTCAGAAAGTACTACGTATGAAATAGCGTGCAGCGCTGCCGAACTGCTACGCGAGCGGTTCGGGGCGCCATACTCATCCTACTTTATACGAACAGCGACTGTTGGGTCGCGACAGCCTCCTGTCGACGCATACATTGAAGGTTACCATACCGTAACGCTTTTGAGTTTAATATTACTATCTGTCTTATTGATTAAATAACTTTGTCTCTAGTCCTAGCGATTCTGACGGCGACAATGGCGGCAATGCTCTTTGGGTGAGTTTCAAATCTTGTATTCAGCATTTTAAAGTTTAATTTCTATTATCATCTCATTTTTATAAGCTTTAACAAATTATTATTGACTTGGATTTGACCATCTAACCTGATCGAATGAATTAATAATTTGTAATACGAAAATATCATACTCGCCTTTAATGCGCATAGAGGTAGACAGAAGCTTTATTTATTGATTGTAGAATCAGAAGGTCAAAATCTAAAACAGATAATACAAAACACGAAACGAATTGATTTCGGATCAGGACGTATAATATAACACATTGTGTAAAGTAACGATTCTTGTGAAAAGTTAAAATACTAAACGCTCTAAGCTTAAAAAGCGCTTTTTTAAAGATTTACTTACTAAGTAAATCTTTAAAAAAGCGCCGTTGTTCTGGAGACGAAATACTTTTGAAACACACCAATAAAATTTAAAATTAACAAACAAGTTGTTCTTTTTAACTAATACTGTTACTTTTAACTAAGGTTACATACTTCCCTATATACTCACGCCATTAGTTAGCATATTAGGGTAAGCATTGAACATTAGCTATCGTATGCTATTTGATTGATTCTGACAAGTTTTTCGGAATTCGGCAATATTTGTCGACATGATAGTCCAGTGGGTAGAACACCCGCCCGAAAAACAGAGGGCGTGAGTTCCAATCCTGGGACGGGCCTACACCAATTTGTCTTTTCTAAAGTCATATGTGTGGTTAATTTATCATGGTTGCTAACGGTGAGGGAAAACATCGTGAGGAAACCCACATGGCTGAGTTGTACTTAGTCATGTGACAGTGTATTCGTACAAAACGGCGATAGGCCTGCCCCCTATCACGTGAGTACACTGTCTAAGCAAAACGTGGGTACCTTCTCTAGAAACTAGATGGCGCTTGCCATGTGAGTTCAGGAGTATTGGTACCTCTGCCAACCCCTTCGGGGATAAACGGCGTGAACGTTTATGTTATGTTATGTTACATGCGTAGTCGGGCAATCGACCTTTTTCGGACACCAACTGACATCATCATTCCCTTCTTCTTCCTAAATCGTTCTTGATTATCATATTTTTACCAAGATAAAAATATGCTTAATGGGTTTGATTCCAGAGTTTTGTGGAACGTGAAATAAAAAGATCAAGTGAATTAAAAAACCACCTGGATAAGATGACCAAACAAAGACAACCTGGATTGAAATTCGTGGTTTCATTGAAAGGAAGATTTCTTCAGACCCCACAACATTTCAATACCGAAATAATATTTTCAGGACAGCCGCAACCAGTGAGTCAAGAATGATCAGAAATATTGTTTTCATCAATAGTTAGTACCGTGTAGTGCCGGTTTAGAATGTCACTACCCCTTTCTCCCCACGGGTGTCATAAGAGGCAATTAAAAGTATGGAGCTTTTTAAGCGGTTTTTGGGCGATGCGGTTGGAGACCTAGACCAACGATACATACATACATACAAATAATCAGGGCTATAAATCCCTAGAAGGAGTAGCCAGAGCTAGGGAATTAGAAATTCCTCAGCCACTTTTGGAAAGTAAAGTGGGGAAAAGATAGTAAAATAAAGGTTACCAACGATACTTTAATTTATCTTCTTGTCCCCTAGCAACTTGAAAATATGGCTGTGGTGTTATAGCTCTAAGCCTTGGCTACCCCTTTTTGGCATTTATGGCCGTGAGTATAATGTATGTATGTATGTATATACTAGTTAGGGCTCCTGTCCACGAGAGTAGAAGAAAGTATTCTTGTCTTACTATAACTGTCAGGAATAATTTTAGTAATTTATTAGAAGATTTTGTAGATAGGGAGACGTTAATAGTTGGGTAGGTCTGATGTGACAGGCAATGGTTGTGAAAGAGTACTAAGAAAGTGTTTTTTTTTAAATATTGTAATCATTTAATGATGTGATGTAAAAGATGACCTTGTGTGCAAGATAGAAAACGGATAGAGCCGATGGATGAAACTAAAGTGGCAAAAGAGATATATAGGGTTTGTGTGAGTGGTGTTGTTGATAGAAAAAGGCGGCGAAATACTTTTGAAGATCAAGTTGAAAACGTTCTTACAAAAGCGGGAGTACGAAATAACAAGAATTAAAAAGCGTTTATGAAAAGAATAGTGAATGTAAGGGTAGAAAGAAAAAATCCTCAGGATTTTGCAAAGTGTTGATAGATAGCCTCTGCCTACCTGCCTAAGTAAGACGTAAACGTACTGTCCACGAAGCTGTTGGCAGACGTACTGATACTTCTAAACATCATGTTCTATTTTTTTATTTATTCGTTATTAAGAAAATTACATTTTACAATAATTATACAGCGGTCACTTAATCCTTTTCTGAGGTTTAATTATGACTACCGTCCCCCGCTCTTACATTGCAAATCACAATTGATTGTATCGCGTCTTAGTGACGTGCTGTATATATATACATTGCTGACTTACCATCGTAACATGGTCCAATTTCATAGGCATGCAGTAGGTGCACGGTGACATTGTCACCTGGTATTCAGAGTACCCACATTTTGCTTGGACAGCATACTCACGTTATAATTGAAACAACTTTTGATTTTCGGATATTTTAATCGCGTATTATTACATTATTTTTAAAGCCCGACGTTTCGAAAACTTTTCAGTTATCATGGTCACGGGAAGACTGAGGTGTTATTTGCTTTAAAAATAATGTAATAATACGCGATTAAAATATCCGAAAATCAAAAGTTGTTTCAATTATAATGTGCAATCGTGAAAATCTTAGAAAATACTAAGCATACTCACGTGATGGCAGGCCTATAGCCGTTTTGGTCAAGTACACAGTTACATGACTAAGTACAACTTAACTTTGTGGGTATCACAGTTAACAAGTTATGAGAGCAAGTAAGTAAAATATACATTCAATAAAGATGTACAGATGTTTGTGTGGAACACATAGCTTTGGCTACTCACAGCGTTGCCCCGCCGGGCGCTGAGCTCCCCGGTAGTCCCGCCCCCTGATTATGTATCTTTTGCGAGTGACGATTGCGTCGCAAGTTGCACGATTGTCGCTGTCAATGTCATAAATTTGTATGCGATCTGACACATTTGACAGCGACAATATTGCAACTTGCGACACAATCGCGGTCGCTTAAGATACATAATCAGCCCGCCGGTACACAGACCAGAGACCACGCGGCCAACAGCACACTATCACTTCAAATATAAATATTCTCTATTATAGCTTAGTTAATTAACAATATAGCTTAGCTGTGTAGTGTCGGCTTAGAATAGCTGTGTAGTGTCGGCTTAAAATAGCACTACCCCATTTCTTACGGTGGGTGTACGTAAGAGCCGACTTAGGGTTAAAATTAAAAGCTTTTCAAGTGCCACTGGGCGATTCATAATTTTACCATATTTTCTCCTACTCAGCTTCTAAAAGTGGCATATTTGATTATCTTGCTCTGGCTTCTTTTACACATATAAAAGTACGCATATAGATAGGTTAGTACAAAATTCAATGTCATAGTTGCTGCCAGAATGCCAATGTTCGGGATATCAAGATTTACACGCTATGTTGCGTTTTGACATTCACAGCTGGCTGCATCATTTGTTAAGAGTAGAAGAGAATATCAGCACTTATTTAAATTTCAGGCTCATGAAATAAAAAACAAGTTCTTGCAATTGATAAAGCAGATCCAGAAAACCATAGGCTTGTCTGGAGGGAACGTGGTTGTCACCACTCTGGACATCGGTTTCGTGACCGCGGACAACCGGGCGCAGCGGCTCGGCGGCGCAGCGACTTTTAAAAACTTCGCTTCCACGTCACTGAAATTCCATAGTGGAGTTATCATAAAACAAAACGATGATTCATGGATAGCTCCTGTGTTAGGTCGCAATAGCAACCAAGACAAGGTAACAAAACATTGCAGTATTCACATATAAAAGCTGTGTAGTATCGGATCAAATTAACACTACCCCATTTCTTCCCGCGGGTGGCATAAGAAGCGAATAAGGGTATGGGTTGCTTATACGGCAAAGTACCAAAAGATTGGTGCAGAGCAGTGATTGCGCCCTTATATAAAGTAAAAGGGGTCACATCACATCGAAGCAAAAACTAACGTGAAATCAGCCGACTCAACGTTCCGTTCAGCCGACAAAACTTTTGTAGGTCGTTATCGTGTCCGAGTGAGGTCCTGCCGTTTTCGAAGTATATGCTATGACGTTTGTCACTTACGGCAAATCTATGTACTATTATATATTTATGAGAGGACCATAACTATGGTGTAAAGGTTGCGTCAACTATCTTGTGTGGCAAAAAAATTCTATTATAGCGTTTAAAAAGCTGCATCATACAAATTTAACTAATTTGGATGTATGTTTACAACCGTGATAGCCCAGTGGGTAGAACACTTGGTTATCGTGCAAGCGACTAGTGTTCGAATCCTGGGTCGGGCCTACACCAATTTGTCTTTTCTAAAGGCATATGTGTGGTTAATTTATCATGGTTGTTAACGGTGAGGGAAAACATCGTGAGGAAACCCACATGGCTGAGTTGTACTTAGTCATGTGACAGTGTATTCGTACAAAACGGCGATAGGCCTGCCCCCTATCACGTGAGTACACTGTCCATGCAAAACGTGGGTACTCTGAACACCAGGTGACCAAGTCACGTGATGTTCAGAAGTATTAGTACCTCTGCCAACCCCTTCGGGGATATTCGGCGTGAACGTTTATGTTATGTTATGTTATGTTTTAAAATATCCGTAACAAAGGTTTTGACCATTACACAAACAATAAACTTAAAAAGAAATCTGACAGTTGGGGCCAAGCGGTTGAGAGGGATATTTAACAAGATACATAACGTCCGGCGGCGGCTTCCACTGGTGTCACTTAAATATTTATGGGAGCTACGAGGGAGGGAAAAATAGTCACTTTCCGCCAAGTGCAGATTCGGTCACCTTTTACATGTTTACATGGGTAGTGAACGACGCTATGCCCAGGAGTGGGCGCGCGAAGACAACATGAAAAGTGGTTGCATGGAACAGATAACTTTCATAAATGGGCAAAAAGTTTACTAGATACTAGTGGATCGTCCCAGCTTCGCACGGGTAGCGTTGTTTTTTAAATATCTGAGGTTTCTTTCTTTAGTCACTGCTCAAGCATTGTGAAATTCAGCGCAATGTTTTCAATTTATTAAATTTATAGCACTCCCTAAACAGTGTAGTTTGGTGATTTTTAATGCGCTTTAATGAACGGTTCAGTATTTCCGTTTAATAGCAAATTTTGGAATAAAACGCTATGAAGTATTTATAACAATCTAAAAAATAAATCATTACGTGTTGTAGGATGTAACTACTGGCGCCATCTAGTATGTTATATGTAAATTAGTAACGATTCGGTTTTGGTCACGGGCGCGATGGCTTATTTTATGTATAATTTCGGTGTTTCTCTACCGATTTCTATGATTATTTTTTTGTTGAATAGGTAATAATGTTACCTTTTTTAAATTAGGGATGAGTGAGAGGTTTACAAACGTAAGAGTAAACAAATATAATCAGAATGTTCCGAACTGCTAAGCTACCAGGAATTACACGTGTTATTGTGAGTCAACCGTAAAAGATAGACATAAACTGTTGTAAATTTTTTTTAGAAAATTTTATGAAGAATATTTCCGTCATACATGATTTCTATGTAAGTTTAACCATTAAGGCTGCACACGCGACGGAAGCTTAAAAAATGTAGTAACTTCTCCCGTTTTCCCAAAATTTCCCAAAATTCCCCTTTTAATACTATGCTGGAAAGTATACAAAAACCTGCCCAGGAGTATGGAGAATAATTGTACCAAGTTTCGTCAAAATCCGTCGAGTAGTTTTTGTTTCCATAAGGAACATACAAACCGACAGACAGACAGACAGACAGACAGACAGACAAAAATTTTACTGATTGCATGTTTGGCATCAGTATCGATCCCTAATCACCACCTGATAGTTATTTTGAAAATATATTTCATGTACAGAATTGACCTCTCTACAGTTTTATTATAAGTATAGATTGATTTTTAAATGATTTTCATGGTAGTAGATTTAAAATAGTAAATGGAGCAGACAGGCTATAACAAACTTATCAAAAATAAAAATAAAACTTGATTTTTACAGTAATTTTACTTTCAGGGTACGATTGTGGCGTTGTACGATACTGAAACTCAAAAAATGGAAATTAATGTTTAGCATCCATTAATGTAACTTAAAATATTATTATTGTTATTTTTTTGTTCATTGTTAAATAACTATGCTTATGACCAAAATAAATGATCTTAAATAAACTTAGTAAAATTTTTATTGATATGTGTCATTTTTTTAAGGATGTAACTATAAACATATACATACTTACAAGTCCAAGTCACCCCGATTCCTAAAAAAGTTAATCCAAAATCCTTCTCTGAATATCGCCCTATATCTATCCTCCCTTTCCTTTCTAAAGTCCTTGAACGACTTGTACACAGACAATTAAATGATTTCCTGACTAAAAATGATCTACTTAATCCTTTCCAATCTGGTTTCCGCCCTTCCCACAGTACCGTTACGGCTTTGGTTAAAATTACTGATGACATACGTTTGGGAATGGACAAGGGATTACTGACTGTTCTATCACTGCTTGACTTTAGTAGCGCATTTAATTCTGTTGACTTTGATATATTATTGGCTTTGCTTCGTTCTCTTAACATATCTCCAACGTTAATTGGCTGGTTTCGTAGTTATCTACAGGGGCGTCGGCAGCGCATTCGCATCGAAGATTCTTATTCTCCGTGGTGTGATTTAATTGCCGGTGTTCCACAGGGTGGTGTGTTGTCTCCTCTCTTATTTGCTATATTTATTAATAGTATTTCTCATCAACTCACTTCTTCCTACCACCTTTATGCAGATGATCTTCAAATTTACACACAAGCAAATCTTGATCAATTGAATATGTCCATTGGTCTGATTAATGGTGATCTGGAGCGCATTTTGCGTTGGAGTGAGGCATATGGGCTAGCAGTCAATCCAAATAAATCACAAATAATAATAGTCGGTAGTTCTCGAATGATTTCTAGGATTGATTACAAATCACTGCCACCTGTGTTATTTGACGGAAAATCAATCCCTTTTAGCCCCGTGGTAAGGAACTTAGGCATTATGATCGATTGCAGTTTATCTTGGGTACCCCAATTAGAATTGCGAATCTACTCTTACCCATGATGAAAATGGGTGCAGGTTTAGAGCGGCAAGTAAAAAACGACCTTCCGTTATTAAAGTTATAATTAGAATGATTGACAAGACAAGACTCGATTGAATGAACATCTGATTGGCTTTGAGTGAACATCGTTTGAATGAAAGAATGATTGAATGAATTATTATACTTGGGTATTTGTAAATATATATATACTGTTATACGTATATTCCAACAGCCCCCCTCAAATATTCAAGTATTTACACAATTAGAACTGATAGTAATTCTATAATTAATTCAATGTTTCATTTGACAATAATATCACATTTACTATTTTAAGATTAACTACTTACTTTAATTACTATTGTAAAAATCATATTTAATTTCACAATTTAAATTAAGTTTAACTTATTCCTTATTTCAATAAACTTTGGAGTATGTACCATTTTCGTGAAGATATCGGCCAGTTGATTTCCTGTGGCAATATATTCTAGCTTTATTACTTTGTTAGTAATTTGTTCACGAGTAAAGTGGTACTTAATATCGATATGCTTCGACCTTTTGTGATTGGTCGGATTATTAGCTATAATAATACAGCTATTGTTATCCTCAAATATAATAATTGGCAATTTTACTGAAATCAAAATACTACTTAACAAAGATTTTATCCAAATCGCTTCTCTAACTGCTTCAAATAAAGCCATATATTCAGCTTCCGTTGAGGAAGCGGCGACAGTGTTTTGCTTTCGTGTATTCCACGATATTGTACAATTATCGAACAATTTAAAAACATGTCCAGTTGTACTCTTTCTGTCAGTTAAGTCGCCTCCCCAATCAGAATCTGCATAACCAACAACCAGCTGTTTATAATTTAAATCTTTTTGTTCATGAAAACCTCATGTGGAGATTATTACTAATAAATAAAGAATAAATAATGGCTGGCAGCCATTGACACGGTAGCTCAATTGGCAAGAGCGACGGGGGCGTATACCCGAGGTCGCGGGTTCGAATCCTGCCTGTGTCGAAATTTTTCTTTCCTTTATTTATTCTTTATTTATTAGTAATAATCCCCACATGAGGTTTTCATGAACAAAAAGATTTAAATTATGTGATAGTTAGGCGTTATCAACATTTGCATTCTATCTGAAAAGATAGACAAGTGGCCTTCCGAATTAGTAAAAAATTCGGAGGTAGGAAACGCAAACACTACTAAAACGTGTTAAAGAAATAAAGGATAGAAGAATTTCGCGCTGGCAGCCATTGACACGGTAGCTCAATTGGCAAGAGCGACGGGGGCGTATACCCGAGGTCGCGGGTTCGAATCCCGCCTGTGTCGAAATTTTTCTTTCCTTTATTTATTCTTTATTTATCAGCTGTTTATAGTTACATTTTACATAGGTCAACTTTAAATCAACAGTGCCATTTATTTATCTCAATAGATGTTTTAAGCAATTCCATAACTCCTCATTATTTTTACTTTGATATCGACTTAGAATACCTATTACCGCACAAATGTCTGGCCGCGTACATAGCATCGCATACATGACACCCTATGACATTTTTACAAGGTGCATCATAATGTGCATCTGAACTTAAAGCTACATGATCTAACTTTGATGGAAATGGTGATTTTGATGGATTACAATCACTCATGGTATACTTGCTCAAAACACTTTTTAGGTATAAAGATTGATCCAAAGTTAACATACATTCAGTTCGTTCTATCTTAATGCCCAAAAATAGTTTCACTTCATTTAAATCTGTCATACAGAATTCTTTCATTAAACGTTTTTATATAAATCCATATTTTGTTCACTTTTTGTACAAATTAACAGATCATCTACATAAAGAACAATGTATACATTTTCATTCATACTATTTTTATTTAAAATATATAAACAAGGATCGACCTGTGAATGCTCAAAACCTATACCCTTAAGAGTATGATCGAAACGTTCAAACCAACACCGAGAAGATTGTTTCAAACCGTACAATGTCTTATTTAATTTACAAACTTGATTAGGACTCGCTGAAACGCCCTTTGGCACTTCCATATAGATGTCCTCTTTAAGGATTCCATTTAAAAACGCGGTTTTTACATCCATATGATGGGCATGTAAGTCAAACTGATTTGCAAGTGCTAAAATGAATCGAAAGGTTGTAATACGTGCTACTGGAGCGAACGTTTCTTCATAGTCCTGTAAGTATTGTTGTGTGAAGCCACGGGCGACTAGTCGCGCTTTATACCGTGTAGGCTCACCCAACTCATTATTTTTAATTGTAAAAACCCATTTAGAACTAATAATATTGACATTGTGAGGTCTTTCTACAAAACTCCATGTATTATTACTATTAATAGACTCTATTTCATTTTCTATTGCTTTTAACCATTTACTAGTATCATCTCTATTAAAAATATCGTCATAATTATTAGGTAACATTAGATTTGCTGTAAGTGATAGATAAGAGCCAGGATCATCTAATTGTTTATAATCAATTGTGGGCAAATTTTGAATTCTTTCACCACGTCTCAGTTTGCTAGATGAAGGTCCAGCTTCCGAGCTCATGAGGGGACTACCGTGTTTGTTGCCTATTAACTTTGCCGATTCACTATCGGGCTTATTAATTTCGGCGGGAATTTCAAATGGCACCATATTATTGACAGGTCTAGAGGATTCGAAATTCAACTCGTCAAATACAACATCCCTTGCAATTAGGAACTGATTATTTTCTACATTTATTAATTTATAACCACTTCTGTCGTAACCGACTAGTATGGCTTTAAAAGACTTTTCATCAAACTTCGACCCCTTTGTTTTGTCATGAACATATGCAGTAGAACCGAATATTTTTAAATGATTAATCTTCGGTTTTTTATTATGCCACATTTCGTATGGTGTTTTATTATTAGGAAGCGCTTTTGTGGGCAGTCTATTTGTTATATATGTAGATGTTAATATAGCTTCACCCCAATATGACTTATCTAACTTCGCACTTGTAACCAATGTTCGCGCCATTTCGGTTAACGTACGATTCATGCGCTCTGCGACACCATTTTTCTGTGGCGTGTACGGTACAGTTAAACGATAAGTTATTCCCTTGCAAACACAGTAATTTTTGAACTCATTAGACAGATATTCTCGCCCATTATCACAATACAAATTAGTTACTTTGAAGTTAAATAGATTATCACTCTTAGCTACAAAATCTTGAAAACATTTAAGTACCTCTAACCTAGCATACATTAAATATGTAACAGTATAATGCGTAAAATCTTCAATAAAAGTTACAAAATAATTTTTATCGTCAATAGTAGTAGGCTTAATCGGGCCGCATACATCAGAGTGGATAATAAACAATGGTCGGTTATTATTAGTCTTATCTTTACTTTTAGAAAAAGGCAATCGAGCTTGTTTGCCAAGTATGCAAGGCTCACATAACTCGTCCGAAGGTATTACAATATTATCAATAATTTTACAGTCGCGATCATCAACTACATTTTTTAAAATATTAAATTTTTGTTTTTTTAAATGGCCAAATCGACCATGCCACAATTTATATTCTTTTAAACAATCTTGTTGATTTTCAGAAGCTATATTTAAATTACATTGAGATTTATTAATTTGAAAAGTAATACTAAATAAGTTATTTATATTCTCCCCAGTCATATAACATTTATTTTCTTTGCTAAATATTTGAACGCAATTATTACCAAAAATAACCGACATACCAGTCTGTTGTATGCGATTTACCGATAATAAATTATACCTTACCTCTGGTGAATACAAAACATCATCGATTGAACCAAAAATTCCTCAATTTGTTGTCACCTCTATTCTCCCTTTACCGAACGCAAGTATCGAAGCTCCATTTTTAGCAACACCGATCTTTTTTTTTTTTATTGGTGTAGGTAGTTGCATGTAGGAAGTAAACACATCCTTAACATTCACAATGTGATTTGTCGCTCCAGAATCTAAAAGAAAACAAATTGTATTACTGTTACAATAATTGGAAGAGGGTAACTTACATTTTGATAACATTTATTTATTTATTTATTATATAAGGATCATCAACAGCAACACATATTATATAGTAAGTTGAAATAGTACAGTAAATAAGGCCAATAACAGATGATCACAAGTTAAAACAAGATACACACACAGTTAATTCAAAAGAATAAAAAATAATAAACTAAATTATCTAAAGACATAATGAGTAACAACAGAAAAAGAAAAAAAAATATATATGTAAAAATGCTAAACAATTGAGAAAAGAATAAAATTTAATATTAATGATAATTGATGATACTTGAATGATAATGTGTGTGGTGTGTGTAATGTGTGTTATGATGTGTGAGTGTGTATATGAGAATGTGAGTGTATGTATGTGAATGTGATTGTATTGATATGCATAAACGTTATATAATAGTAAAACCTTATTTAAATAATATGACATAGAAATGGTTGAATCTACCTAAACAACTATAGCGTCTAGAACCAAGCGTTTGAAAATAGACTTGCTATGTGCAAACGGATCGAGGGAATAAAAATATTTGTTGTACTCATCTAAAATTCGTTGAATGGGCGCGTTATGAGCATAGTTGGTTCTAGCAAAAGGTAGGTGAAACAATTTTCTAAAAGTATGGCGAGTTCTGAGCGCACGCAGGCGTGTTTAGTCCAATTTGGGAAACTACGTTGGGACAATCCATCCGACCACTCAAAACATCATGCAGAACTAACATGTCTAAAAGAATGCGGCGCTGGTCAAGTTGTAATATTTTGTGATGTTTGCATGACGTTTCGTAGGTGCAGTCCCATCGTTTAGTTCTGAAGTCCAAGTGACGTATAAATATGCGCTGTATCGACTCAATCATTTGAATATACTTTAGATAATGCGGGGACCAAATAGAAGAAGCGAATTCTAGAACACTACGTACTTATGCGTAATAAATAGATTTTATACAATTAAGATCATTAAAAGGCTCACATACCCTCATAACAAAGCCCAAACTACGATAAGCGCGATTGGTGATATCGTCTATATGATTTTCAAAAGTGAGCTTCGAATCCAAGGTGACTCCTAGATCTTTCACGGAGTTAACTCGTTTTATTGGCTGGTTATCTAAGTAGTAGGTATATATAAAAGCGAAACCGCCCTCTTCATTATCGTTGCACGGTTGAACGTTGTTTGCAGTCTTCTTTGGGTTTTTAAATTGATTGTTTTGTTGCTGATTTTTGAAAAATCGACAATCCTTCTTGAAATGATTTCGACGTCCACAGTGATCGCAATACAGTTTTGATATTTTATGCAAAGAATTTCCGGGCACATAATTATTTTTCTTTTGAGGGTAATTGTATTTACTGTTGTAAAATCTTGACGAATTATTATTGGCAAATTTCGTATGGCCCGTCTGCAAGGCCTTCAGTTCTGTCGTGAATTCCACCTTCAATTTCACTTCGTGATCTAGTAGGCGAGTTTTTACAAACACCAAATTTAGTTGCTCTTCGCCAAGTGTTTCTAATGCAGTAATAACACCGTCGTATAAAGTAGGTAGCGTTAGCAATAAATGTGATATCTTATCCATTTCGTCCAGTCTGGCACCAGCGGAAATCAATTCAGTCACCAAGTTGTCGAAATTTGTAAAATGTTGTAGTAGTGTCACATCCGGCTGTAACTTGAGGTTCAATAGCTGTTTCCGCAATGCTAATTGAGTAGCCAAGCTTCTTCGTTCATAAATCTTATCAAGATTTTCAAAAATAGATTTATTTATAGTCCCCTTCGCAAATTTCAAAAATGCGTCACCCAAATACTCAACAATTGTACCTTTGGCAATCATATTTTTCTTCAGCCACTCAGCATCGGGATTCTCTGGGGTATCGGAATCAACAACACATAACACTTAAAGTTCTTCTAGTAACGATCTTATGCGAAATTTCCACGTACTATATCGCTCGCCAGTGAACTGTTGGATATTTTTTTTATTGCGCGAATCCATTATTATTTATACGAAATATCACTTGTATTTAACTTTTAGCAATGGAAAACGACCTGGAGGGCAATTCTCGCAAGTTCGATATCACTACTATCATAGAAATTATATCAAGTGTTCAATGTCATGTGAAAAATATCACAAAGTGAAATATATTTCTATTGATAGATTGAAACTGTATTCTCGAACACGGTAGTAATTTTTCCTTAGACATTAAAGAACGAAGACCGAAATCAATGATCCAAGCGAATGAATTGAATGAAAGGTCAGTTTAACTGTCATCTAAGATATGAAAAGGTCTTCATATCTGTCAATATTTACATATGTTTTGGTTTGTTTAAATTTTTCTTTAAGTGTACTTTGCCGGTAACTAGCAAAGTCTGAATTCCCAAATGAACCATCCGACAAGCGAACTTAGTTTTGGAAATTTTATAATGGAAAAATTATATATTTTTATATTTGAATAATATAGTTAACGTTGATCCAAGTAGACATTATTTACAACTTCTAAGACTATTTGATCTATGATCCATTTAATATATTTACCTACATTTTAATTTTCTACCTATATTCAAACAAAATTTGAAAACAAAATGGCTACCGTTCGCACGACATCTTCAAATATCATTATATCGTCTGATCGTGACCACACGATATCATCCTTTGATATATATCATCATATCGGCTGGTTTTCAATAGAAAAATATCGATCGGATGGAGTGAGAATAGCTCACGTCAAATATTGATCGCAAAATATCACAAAAGTGATAAATATCGAAAATGATATAATATCTACCGTATGAGAATTGGCCTCCTGGGCACCATAACCTGATGAAAATGGGTGCAGGTTTAGAGCGGCAAGTAAAAGACGACCTTCCGTTATTAAAGTTATAATTAGAATGAATGACAAGACAAGACTCGATTGAATGAACATCTGATTGGCTTTGAGTGAACATCGTTTGAATGAATGAATGATTGAATGAATTATTATACTTGGATATTTGTGAATATATATATACTGTTATACGTATATTCCAACAACCCAAAATCTAGGCTTTCCGATTTCAGCATGATTAGATAAATTCCATACATACATATACTCAAGCCTTTAGTTCCCATTGGGGTAAGCAGAGATTAACGATCGCCACTACGTACGATCCTGGCAAACCTCTCTAGCTTCGTCTACATCTATCAATCTGTTCATACATGCTCTCTTATCTCCGAAGGGGTTGCCAGAGGTACTAAGACTTTGATAGTGTGCCGTTTTGTGCGAATACACTCTCACATTACTAAGTACAATTCAGCCATGTGGGTTTTCTCACGATGATTTCCCTCACCGTTAACAACCATGATAGACAACCTTTAGAAAAGACAAACTGGTGTAGGTGCGACCCGGAATTTGAACCCTCATCTTCGGCACGATACGGTGTGTTCTACCAACGGAGCTATCGCGGTTACTATATTCTCTATGAAAGCAAACTACTATATTATTTAAACTACTGGTTTTGAAACACTACTGCATATTATTCAGGCAATTCATTAAAAAAATACTTACACTAATAACTGCAGCCACTTCCAAACCCACAAAATCACTAAAGCTTGTTTACTCGCAGAGTTAGACTTATGATTTATGTATCTATTCTCCTGCGGGAATAATGGGATATACATTCGCATATAATGCACGATATTATTTTATCTATACATATACTCACGCGTTAGTTTCCACTGGGGTAGGCGGAGACTATCGATCGCCACTTTGTACAATCCTGGCAAATCTCTGTAGCTTCGTTAACATGCATCAATATTTTATACATCCCCTTTTATTCTGCATACTTCGGACGGCTGCCTTTTGAACCACAACCTCTATTTGATCCAAATGGGTACTTCGTAGTCCCCCTATGTGTATGTCTCGCTAGCTCTATATATTTTCTCTATGTGCCCAAACCATCAGAACATATTTTTTCCATCTTTTTTGCAAAATCAACTTGGACTTTTTCTATAGTTTTCCATATCTGGCTACTCTTTTTGGATTTATAGCTGTGAATTGTAAGCTTTTTCTATAGTTGAATATTTTCTATGTTAAAATTTGTATACAATATACAATTACAAATTTTTAATAATTCTGTAATATTTTTTCTTTTTTTATAGATCTTTATTTTAATCCAACAAAAAGATATTTAATAATTCGAATTTAATTACACGTTACGTTCATCAACCACATGATTTACGAAATTCAGTTTACAATCATAATATTCTAAACAATTAATATAGTGGCATACAAGCAAACTGAAAAACATTTAATTGGAAAAAGAATTGAAATAAAAATCTTATCACATAATGACTTTGCAAAAGTTAAATCTGTTATAACAATGTAAGTTTCAATAAATGTTTCTATGTGGATCGTTAAATACTGATTTCAGGAGTTGAGTGATCACAACAAATATGGAAAATCTATGTTTGGTCTATTTTGTAATGGTGAGTTACATTTGTTGTTTTCCAAAGAGAACTTAATAATATCAATTTAAATTGTCCTTCGTTCGCACAATTAATTTTTTGTAATTGATTGTGAACACACACATTCTCACGGCTATTAATCCTTGAAGAAGTGGGGCTTCAGCATAAGAAGTTCCTCAGTCACATTTAGGAGGTTGAGTAAAGATTACATACATATACTCACGGCTATGAATCCCTAGAAGGGGCAGCCAGAGCTAAGGAATTAGAAATTCCTCAGCCACTTTTGGAAAGCTGTGTGGGAAAAGATAAGTAAAGATTAAAAAGATAGAAAACGAAATGTTAAAATGCTTTGGGCACATAGAGAAGATGGATAAAAGTAAATTAGTAAAAGAGATCTACAGAGCTAATGTGGAACGTAATGTCAAGAACGAACGCGGAGGACTAAATTGAGAGTGTGCTGCTGAATGACGCGCGCTCCGTGGAAACGCTGACAGTGCGAGATGTATTCCACAGAAACACGTTAAGTGTGGAACGTGACGTCCTTCGTGGTCATCCTCTACTTACATTACCATCCACACTGACTTTTCATGTAGCAACAATCATAAATAAAATAAATTATGATATGTCCAAAGAATGTGAATAGTTTTGAGGTCCAATAAAGAAATTTAATGTATTCGTGTAGCTGTTACCAGCCAAACCCGATTTTAGAACCAAATACTTTTTCCTAGACCATACCTTGTCAGGAACCTCAAAACCGGTACAAACTAGAATAAACTGGCTTCTCTAACATATCCATACCAACTAAACGTACTTAAAAGTATCTAACGCTCAATGACATTTTTATCAATTTGTTTACTATATTTAAATGGTTAACATTAAATTTAGAGTAGGTATAAAGTTATTGTATATAAAATTTAGCAAAATACATACAAAATTAATTGTTTAATATTTTGCACCCCGTTGGCATAAACACACAAATATTTTGTTGAAAACCATATAATATAAAAGAAAACTCGTAAATTGAAAATTAATATTCGTATTTAATTATTTTATTTGATTTTTCTTGTATTAGGTCTTTACCTACGAAATTGCCGTTTTGTATGAAAAAATTTAAACGTTTTTTTTTCTTGTATTTTTTAATTGTATTAATCGAAGTAATCACCCATGCAATCAATGCATCTTTGCCAACGTAGTGGCAGTTTATTGATGCCCTTCTTGAAGAAATCAGCTGGACGGGAGGCAACAAATTCTGCAAAGGCATTTTGTACTGCCTCTCGGGTATTAAATTTTTTTCCCGCCAAGCAGTTATCCAAATTCTGGAAAAAGTAGAAGTCTGTAGGCGCAAGGTCTGGTGAGTACTGTGGATGATGGAGAGCTTCCAACCCCAGTTCTTGCAACTTGGAGACCGTCTGCTGTGCAGTATGAGGTCGCGCGTTGTCGTGCAGGAGCAGCGGAGACGAGCGATTGACCAATGCTGGTTGGAGATGTGCCAGCTTCTCCATCATTGTGTTCAGTTCTTCACAGTACACATCTGCAGTAATGCTCACCCCGTTTGGTAAGAAGCTGTGATGAATCACACCGGCGCTAGACCACCAAACAGTGACCATCACTTTTCTAGGGGTAAGTTTTCGTTTAGAGCACTGTTTAGGTGCTGAACCAGGATCCAACCAACTTGCTGAGCGCTTGCGGTTGTCAAACAGAATCCATTTTTCGTCGCAGGTAACAATGCGGTTCAAAATACCTTCATTTGTGTGTCTGTTGAGCAGTGCAAGGCACGTCTCGACGGGTACTTCGCGCTGGCGATCATTGAGTTCGTGAGGCACCCATTTGTCAAGCTTTTTTACCTTGCCAATTTGACGCAAATGGACCAATATTGTTTTGACGCTAACGTCGAAAGCTGCTGCTAATTCCGCCGTAGATTGTGTATCATCAGCTTCCACAATCGCCTTTAATTCGTCATTTTCGACCAAAGTCTTCGGACGACCACGAGGTTCATTTTTCAGGTCGAAATTTCCAGAACGGAAGCGAGCAAACCAATAACAGGCGGTGCGTTGGTTTGTAGTGTTAGCTCCGTAAACGTCATTGATGTTGCGTGCCGCTTGTGCCGCGTTGCTGCCACGACGGTACTCATATTCCATAATTACTCGAATTTTTAACGTATTGGAAAAAGAATTCCATTTTTTAAAATAAAATTAATTTGAAATTAGAATTCTTAGTCAAACAAAAATTATTTTGATTTGAAATGGCCAGTACTGCAGAACGGCAATTTCATAGGTAAAGACATATTATTTCTGCCATTATCCTCTAGAGTTTAAGAAAAATTGCATAGCGTGTATCCGTAATGAAGGCGATAGTATCTTGGGGCATGGTAGTGAACCAAGCGAAGCGCATGGGCACTATCTACCTTTTCTCGAAGCGCTTCGTCGTTTTTTTGAACCCTAATAACTTGGGTTTGGATTATGCTAGATTTATTATTTCATGAATGTGTTTACTTTTAGAAAGTATTTCAAAATTTTAGAAGAATTTTTATTAAGATATGTTTTAATTGCCGTGTAGTGTCGGCTTAGAATAACACTACCCCATTTCTATCCGTGGGTGATCGTAAGAGGCGACTAAGGGTATTCCTATACCCTTAGTCGCCTTTTAAGTGATTTTTGGGCGATGTGGTTGTGTAGTGTCGGCTTAGAATAGCACTACCCCATTTCTTCCTGTGGGTGTACGTAAGAGGCGACTAACGGTATTGGGGCTATTAAGGGATTTTTGGGCGATGCGGTTGGAGACCCATCACCAACAACCTTTATTTTACCATCTTTTCCCCACTTAACTTTCCAAAAGTGGCTGAGGAATTTCTAATACCTTAGCTCTGGCTACCCCTTCTAGGGATTTACAGCCGTGAGTATATGTATGTATGTATGTATGTGGTTGGAGACCCGTCACCAAAAACATTTAATATTACCATCTTTTCCATTATCTCATTATCTTTCTATCAACTTCCAAAAGTGGCTGAGGAATGTCTCATTCCAAAGCTCTGGCTACCCCGTTAAGGGATTTATAGCCGTGAGTATATGTATGTGTATGTTTAATCTAAATAAGATGTTTTTTTTTTCATTTCAGGCTGTGATATCTTCATTGTCATTGGTGCATGCTAGTTTTACGGTATTTTGTGCTTTAATTTAGATTAGATATTAAATTGTTCAATTCAGCTATAATATTATAACCCTCTATTTTTACAGATAAGAGTAAGTATTTGTCGTTTATTTTTTATACTAAAATTACTTCTACACTGCAATTTATGAACCCCATTACCTGGTTTAATATAATAATATGTATAATCGAGTTGGAATTAATAATCTACAACAGCTTATCGAACACACGAAATTATTCAAAGATGATATTTTTGCAACGCAATGAAAAATGTCTTACATGTAAATTTATTTAATGGCCAACGCATTAGTTTGGCCATTCAAAGAGGAAATCCCGCCAGTATTTTAGGCGCAATACCGTACTGGGACAGCGGTGAAATTTACGAGGTTTTTCATTTATAGTATTTATTTAGATTTATATTTTAACTAGCTTTTTGTCCGCGACTACGTCCGCGTCGACTACATTTTTTGCATCCAGTTTATATATAAAAAAGTTGTATAAAAGATATAAAGGAAATTGAGTTTTTTTAAGTGATTGTTCAGCGATGCATCCATCAGTAAAATCCTTAATTTGACTTCTCGTACCTTTTCCCCATTCAACTTCCAAAAGTGGATGAAGAATTACTATCCCCGAAGCTATGGCTACCCTTTTTGTTATTTATTGCCGTTAGAGTATATATACTCATGAATTATTGATGGATGAATTTCATAAATTCCTTTTTGTAGTGGTTATAACAGTCAAAAATACAGAAATGTCAAAAATCTCTATACTCACTTTCATATGCTATTTCAACCCCTTAGTGCCATAAAATATATGATAAGAATCATTAAAAAATCCATTTTGTACCAAGTTTCTATGTTCGAGTTATTATGTTCGTATTAGTACGGATAGTAACTATAGATTTTTGGGTCTTTAATCGCGTGTTATAACATGGGTTTAGTTTTATAATAGTTGTTTTAATTGTAATGTTCAATCGCGAAAGCCTTAGAAAATACTAAGTACAGATAGTAGTTTGGCGCTGCGGGGCGGAGGCCCGGTGGGTGCTGCCCCCTACACTGACCGTTGCACAGTGATTCGCGTAGAACAAGCTAGGTGGACAAAAGTCATTGTCCAATTTCCTGGAATTGATCGTTTTATGTTGTCAAGAACAACCCTATTATCTCATTTCCAAAAATTGATTGTGCAAAGTCCCGTTATGGCTTGCTAATGAGGTGTTAAAGGGTAAGTAATGACGATTATTACTAATTTGTAATCGTCTCAGTTGCAATTTTGCCACATATTCGACAACACCTCATGGCTTGTGCAGTAAAAGAATCAGTGTTGTGTGCTATGGATCCTATTAGTAAAGGTAAGAACATTATATTTTTATAGAAATCTTACTCCTAGGTCACTAAATCCAATAAAATTTTACGGTCTAAAAGATAGTGGGAAAAACACAAAGAACAATTATTATTTTTTAATGTTTTATAGACTGCAACTTTTTGTCTCCACATGTCTCCGGGTTAGATTTTATATATGTCGTAGATCTAAGCCTAAACTTAATATTAAACATCACTTTCCATGCTCCTTTTTTGCTCTAACATTTTTTTTATTTTTTTTACAGAGCAAGTGCTTAGTTATTCGAAAATTGAATTTTTCGAAGAGTGGATCAAACACGATAAAGAAAACAGAAATTCACGCATTTTCGATTTTCTTTCGGTTAAATTTGATCTCTCAAATATAACCGAAGTATCCTTGCGTGAAATCTTGGTGATTTCACGCAAGGATACTTCGGTGCTAGTAGCACGAAAATAGCCCAGAAATGGAATAGTGCTAGTCGCATTAGGGAAAGGTTTCTCTCTATGCATAAAACATGGCTGGAAGGCACAGACTTTCATTTCAAGGTGTCTGTTAACCCTCCAGTTGGCACCACTTCTACTGAGGGTGCTCAGTGACCGGGAAGACCTCAAAAGAGCTTTGAGGAGTCATCATATAAAACAAAAAAACGACGTGTGGACGGCATCGTTTCTGAATGGAGTGCAAAAGAGTTGGCAATTGCTGCAGAAGTAGCTAGTAGATCGGAAGGCAAGCGGAACGTTGCCCAAGCCATAAAACGAGCGAGTGATGAAACAAGTGTTGAGCAAAATGTAGCCTGCCCTAATGGAAGACTTCTCACCAATATTGAAGCGTGTGCCTATTATATGGACGCTAAGTGTACAAGTCACACGAACAAAGCTACGAGGAAGTGGGAAATGAAGGCAGGACATAAAGTGTTACCATCATACTATAGTATACGTAAGTGTTTTTTATCCTGTTATCCCCCTTCGGAGCACATTTCTGTAACGGAAACGTGCAGAAATTAAGCTACAATCGATTTTAGACAAAACTGCTGAGAGATTAGTAAAAACACAGGAAGAAGATATAAGAAGTGTGCTTCCACAAAATTCGTTCGCCCATTTCGCGACCTTATGTAAATATCCCTCGTAATGAAAATAATTACATAGAGTCGAATTCTTCAGATGATGATAGTGATAGGGAATGATTGTAACATATATAGAATATTATTTTTTAAGTAACATAACATAAACATAAACGTTCACGCCGAATATCCCCGAAGGGGTTGGCAGAGGTACTAATACTTCTGAACATCACGTGACTTTGTCACCTGGTGTTCAGAGTACCCACGTTTTGCATGGACAGTGTACTCACGTGATAGGGGGCAGGCCTATCGCCGTTTTGTGCTAATAGACTGTCACATGACTAAGTCTAACTCAGCCATGTGGGTTTCCTCACGATGTTTTCCCTCACCGTTAACAACCATGATAAATTAACCACACATATGTCTTTAGAAAAGACAAATTGGTGTAGGCCCGACCCAGGATTTGAACACTAGTCGTTTGCACGATAACCGAGTGTTCTACCCACTGGGCTATCACGGTTGCTTTAAGTAACTGACTTGTAAACATTTGTTTTTCATATTAGTTTTAAGTTTAGAAAAATGTTTAATGTGAAAGAAATCATGATTTTTGCATTTATTTTAACATATATATATTAATGAAATATATATATCATTTTTTGTATTTTTATTTACACTACCCCCCTCCCATTTACCTTAAGTCATGAAATGTAAAAAAAAGTACAGAATACGTATGATTAAGCACAAATAGAGCCATTCGAGTCGAAAAATAATTTTGTCCATCTAGCTTGTTCTACGCGAATCACTGTGCGTTGGTGATGGTGGGTGAGTTTGAAGCAGACATTGATCGGGAATATGGGGATTGTCCTTTATGAATGATATCCTATGTCATGTTGCGTTAGTTCTTGCTATTATTCTAAGTTAACACAACAACTTTTTTTTACTAAAACCCTATTATTTAATCTGGACTTCTAACTATACGTCTGCAAATTTTCATAGTAATCGGTTCAGTAGCTACGGCGTGAAAGTGGCACAAATAAAAAAACAAACAAACAAGCTCAATTTCCAATTTAATAATATTAGTATGGATTTAGATTGTAAATTGTTTATGTAAATGAAAAATGAAAGTTAGTGTGGTCGTATATTGGTGCATATAATTGTTTGTTTTATACTTTGAACATCAAGAGGCTCGAGATAATATTTATGTGTTGCGTATAACAAATGAAAAGAGTATATTTGGAGGATGAGCTAGAAACTAAGATGTATTTTCTGCATAAAGGGATTTTTGGGCACATCACCAACAACCTTCATTTTACCATCTATTCCCCACTCAACTTTCCCCAAGTGGCTGAGGAATTTCTTATTCCAAAGCTCTGGCTACCCTTTCTAGGGATTTATAGCCGTGAGTATTTAATAATAATAATAATAATCTTTATTTACTCCACATGAAAAAAGAAAAACGTCACAATTCTCAACATGATGATGTACACAAACTCTATACAATACAACAGTGACGTAGTGATTAATTGTGGCCTCACGCTAGGCAAATCCTGTGTTGTGAGAACCCTTTTTACGATTACCGTTACATTGTGGTTGCAGCTGTATCTTGACCAATATTTTACTTAAATACTAAATTAATTAGATATAATCTTATCATCTATAAATAAACTTAAAGAACTAAATACATGAAAAATAGAATAAATATGTTATTGAATAGTGTAAGATAAGTAAATATATAAGCAATAATACATTATGAAATGGAATATTACCATTTACCTTCTTTCTATATAATAAAGATATGTATATGTAATTTGATTAGTGTGCGTTATTGTAAATTATTACTTCTGTTTCATCATATGTTAGATTGTCTAAGATGTTTAATATACTGTTTTTGACCTCAGTAACAGTTTTGTTTTTAAAGTCTGTTAACTTAGCAAATTTATTATAGATGTGAAACTTTAGGAAATTGTTTTGCCTACAAGCAAAAGCTGTTCTCACGCGAGGCATAGGTACTTGGTATACTCGTTTCTTTAATAATGAGTTGTAGGTATCTGATGATATTACACTTTTATGAGCCTGTAGTATTAATTTCAGTATAAACAACTTCCTTATACTAAGCAATTTCCAGTCCGCATATAGTTGTGAAGTCGGGTACCGCTGTTTAACTTTAAGCATAACTTTTAAGATACATCGTTGAGCTATTTCAGCTTCCCTTAAATTTAGGTTTTGCGGCTCCTCCCCATATGGTGATTCCATACGTAATAACCGACTGACAAATAACTATATAAATCATTCTTAAAAGTTCTGGATCACAACAATGTCTGAGAGATTTCATGATATTAATCATTTTCCTAATTCTATTAGACAATGTGTGGATATGTTCCTCAAAAGATAGTCGCTGATCTAAAGTTATGCCTAGATATTTGATATTTGCAGTACTAGTTATACCCAGGCAGTCACAACTATTTACAAAGAAATTAATATTGGAACATTTGTGCACTTTAATATTGGGCATTACATTAGGAGCTGTGGTTTTTGTTTTGAAAAATGTTACATACTTAGTTTTTTCTATATTAAGCGACAATAAGTTTTCATCCAACCAATACCCCAGTTTAGTCATTTCTATTTCTGCTTTAATAAAAATGTTTGACCATGTAGTATCTCTAAAAACTATGGCTGTATCGTGTATATATATGTATGTATGTGACTTTCCAAAAGTGGCTGAGGAATTTCTTATTTCTTAGCTCTGGCTACCCCTTCTTGGGATTTATAGCCTATATATGTATTATGTATTTTAGCTGAGAAATAGCAATTTGCTTGTGTTAGAGTAAATAAAAAGAAAGAAAGAAAGAAAAATAATTTATTTGGCAATAAAATAATAATATTACAATCGTTGGATGAATTACAAAGGTTGCCGAATCGGTTCTGGCTCAGCATATGTGCCTCAGCTGAAGCACGCTGGTTTTCAGCCAGCACCAGCATAGTAGTTTATAAATTTTTATTAATCAACATACATACATATTCTTACGCCATTATTGCCCATTGGGGTAGGCAGAGATTATTGATCGCCACTTTGTATTTAGTTTCGTTTACATCCATCAATCTTTTCATACATTCTCTTTTATTCTTCACTAGCGACCCGCCCCGGCTTCGCACGGGTGCAATGCAAAATATACGTACTACAGAATGTCCTTATGCACAACGTTCACAGCTTTTTTGTCATTAGCCAATACTCAAAGTCTTAATGGAAGAAATACCAAGAAATATGGTTTTAAGGTAATCCTATCTAACCTAATGTACTTACAATAGGCGAAGCGCGGCCATCGACGCGCTATTTATAGGCACGCGCCGCCCGGCGCAAACAACTACGACCCTGCATTTTAAATTTGTAATATCTTCGGTAATATTCACTTAAATTACATGCTGTAAAAAGCATATTGATCTATAATAAATGCACAATTTATTTAAGGTTCTAAATTGGATAATGATTAATGCTGTATTGTTTAAAATCACTTCGTAAATTACCATTTTTTAGTAAAGAATAAAAATGGTTATGCTGGGTTAACCCTAAGAGATAGACATATACCACCGCGGACTTTTTTGTTGAACTTTTTAAGGTGAACAATACTGTAGTACATTATTTTGGTCTATCTCGTAGGGTTCAGCCAGCGTTTGCAATATAAGCGCAAAAAAACGTGCTTATTTACGACCTCACATAAGAAACCTTTAAATTTATCAGTGTTCCTCTACTATATTATGCATTTATTACACACACAAACCTTCCTTAGGAATCACTTTATCTATTAAAAAAAACCGCATCAAAATCCGTTGCGTAGTTTTAAAGATCTAAGCATACATACGGACATACAGCGAAAGCGACTTTGTTTTATACTATGTATTGATACTTCGGACGACTGCCATTTTTAGCACACTCTTAATTTGATCCAGGTGTGTGCTCCGTGGTTCTACTCACATTACCTTTATTTATCAGCTGATTTCATAATTTCATATTACTTTTGTTGTCTAAAATATAAGTATTGTGCGAATGAATAGTTTTTTACATTAAATACATTACTCTGAACTCTGAATATCTTTTGAATTTTATTGTTAGGCCTTTAGTTTTAGTCTTAAATGCCATATTTTAAGCTGTACGTGTGTTTCCAGGCGAAGTTTAGTACGAACCCATCGGTAAGCTTATCAGATATTTACGTGAACTTGTTAGTGAGAGAGACAAGTTATAAAATTTAACAGTATCGGTGAGGGAAGATATCGTGAGGAAACCCACATGTCTTAGTTATAATACGTCACATGGCACAGTTTATTCGTACAGTAACTGTGATCGGCTGATCCCCTATCACAAAATGCACTGTTTCAATGCTCAGTAATTCGTGGGTACTCTGAACACCAGGTGACTTTAATTTACGTTGTATATTTAGAATTTCTACCACCCCTTTGTGTATATATGGCATAAGTTTTGAGTTTTGAGTTGGTGAAGAATCTTGATAGGTCACTGGGAAATAGAAGTGCCGATAATGTGTCTATTCTAGAAAATGTTCTTACGTATTTTACAAAGTCTTTAATGTGTGTGTATATTATTAATTATTATAATTATTGTTTAAATTTATCTGAAAAATGTTGTGTATTTACTTTTGTCTATTTATGTTCGTTGTGGTTGTTATCCTTTTTCATATTTTATTTCTGTTTTTTGTAATGATATCTTTTTTGTATTGATTGTTTTTGTTATCTATCTGTGAGAAAAGTTGAGGGGATACCAAAATTTGTTTAACTTATGTTCTATATGTTGTTATTTTATATTCTTTTGCTATTTCTGTTTTTTCTCCTTAATAAATAAATAAATAAAATTCCAAAGTCAACTTGTGCTTGATTCGTACAGGGTTTTAAAGTCTTCTCTTTGTCACGTGACTGCACTGGCTAGACAAAATGTCGGTACCCTGAACGCCATGTGACAGAATGTCACGTGATAGTCGGAAGCTTTAGAACGTCTGCGATCCTTCCTGGACATGCGGCGTCAACGATGAGTTGATAATCGTTGAAAAAGAAACATTACCATGATTTCATTATTTGTCAAACTTACTTATACTCACACCCATTATGCCCCTTGGGGCAGTCAGAAACTATCAATCGCCACTTTGTACGATGCTGGCAAATCTCTCTTGCTTCCATTACGTTAATTTTTCTTCTCATACATGCTCTTCTTTCTTCTCACTTCGGACCCCGCCTTGTCTTGGTTTTGTCCACATTCACTCTCATTCCCTTTTTTTCAAAAGACTTACAAGCAATATTCACCATCTCCTGCAACTCATTTATCGTTGCTGCAAGTAACACTTGATCGCCAGCATATAAGAGGCATTTAATAATAATATAGAGGCGATAAAGCTCGCCACTTATCACGTCATAGATTCTCATTGGGCGAAAAGTGGGCTGGAGAGACCCGCTTTAGTACGATGAATGTTTGCGGAGGAATGCAAGAAAAGTTAGATGAAGTATGCCTGGTAATGAAAGAAAAGAATTTAGATTTGCTGTGTGTAAATGAGACGAAGTGTAAGGGAAAAGAGGTCTCGCAACTTGGATCAATTACTGCCATCTGGTCGGGGGTCGACCCTAATATCAGAGCTTGCCAAGGAGTGGGACTTCTTATGTCTGAAAGGATGGTTCAATGTATGTCAGAGCATGAGTGTGTGAGTCCAAGGCTCCTCTGGGTTAAGTTGAAAGTGGGTTTGATCCGGTTACGCATAATATGCGTCTATGCGCCGGATATGTCGAAAGCACTAACTCAGAGGGAAGAGTTTTGGAATTTATTAGGTGATGTAGTGAATGGGTGTGATTTGAATGAAAGGATAATTATGTTAGGGGATTTTAATGGTTGGGTTGGTGTGAAACGCAACGGATGTGAACGAGTATTAGGAAAATATGGGGATCAGAGAGTGAATGAAAATGGGGAAAAATTGATTGAAGTATGTTTGGAGAGGGATCTTTGTGTTACTAACACATTGTTTAAACACAAAGATATCCACATGTATACAAGGCAACGAGGTAGCGAGAGAAGTATGATAGATTTTGTGATTGTGGATGAAAGACTGAAATCAAAAGTGGTTGACACTAGAGTCTATAGAGGTGTCAACGTGGGAACAGACCATTTCCTCGTCGTGTCACGAGTAAGGGGTCTGTTCAAACGGTGGCGTCATAGGACTAGAGTGCCAACTACTGAACCTTCGAGAATAAGAGTAGAAAATTTAGTAGAAGATGAAAAAATAGGAGATGAATATGTTAAGAAATTGGATGAAAGACTGAGTTGCGTAGAAATGACGGATGAAATGGAAATTGAAGATGTATGGAGTGTGCTCAAATCTACGTTAGTTGAATGTGCGACGGAAGTTTGTGGAGTGAGTAAAAGGAAAATTAGACCATCAGCTAGTTGGTGGGATAAAAATGTGAAAGATGCAGTGAATGAAAAGAAGAAAGCTTGGCTCGATTTACTAGCAATCAAAGCTAGTAAACGGATGAATGTGTGTATAAATGATGATGAAGTTGAGAGATTTGAAGATGAATATAAGAGAATTAAGAGAATGGTTAAGAATAAAATAGAGCAGAAAAAGCGAGATCTGAAAGAATGGAGTGAAAAGAAACTCTCCAATAATTTCCAAAACAATCAAAAATTGTTTTGGAAATATATCAGACGTGAAAGGGGAGTTTCACAAAACACCAGTACAAATGTAATGAAGGATGAAAAAGGTGAATTAATGACTGATGGAATTAGAATAAAAAGGGTATGGAAGGATTATTTCGAGGGTCTCTTTGAAAAAGAGGATGACCCCACTACTTCAGCAATTGATATTAATATTAATTGTAACGAAGTGTTGGGTGATATGTGTGAAAGTGTGATAAGTATGGAAGAAATTGTAAAAGCGATGAAATGTATGAAATTAGGGAAAGCGGCAGGGTATGATAGAGTTAATATCGAAATGCTAAGGGCTGGTAAAGGGTTAGTGGCTTCTTGGCTGTTCTTCCTTTTTCGAAAGTGTTGGGCACTTGGCAAAGTACCAAATGATTGGTGCAGAGCGGTGATAGTGCCCCTATATAAAGGGAAAGGGTCACGCCAGGTAGCAAAAAACTACCGTGGTATTAGCCTACTTAGTGTTGTCGGTAAATTGTATGCTAAGGTATTGATTGAAAGAGTGATGAAAGAAACTGATGAGAAAATCTGGGATGTGCAAGCAGGGTTTAGAAAGGGAATGGGATGTATGGATCAAATCTTCTCCTTAAGGTGCATCACAGAAAAATTCTTAGCAAAGAACCAAAAAGTGTATTGCACCTTCATTGATCTGGAGAAGGCGTATGATAGGGTAGTAAGAAAGAATTTGTGAGAGGTGTTGTCTAAGTTCGGTTTGGGGAGCCAACTTATACGTGCATTGGAGTCACTCTATGAGGGTTCCAGTGCATGTGTAAGAATAAACGGAGAAAACACGGACTGGTTTGAAATCTCTAGGGGTGTACGTCAGGGTTGTGTAGCTTCTCCGTGGCTTTTCAATCTGTTCATGGATGACTGTTTGAAAGAACTACGCGAAAGTGATTATGGTCTGAGAATGGAAGGATTCATCATTAAATGCCTCTTATACGCTGACGATCAAGTATTACTTGCATCAACGGTAAATGAGTTGCAAGAGATGGTGAATATTGCGTGTAAGTCTTTTGAAAGAAAGGGCATGCGAGTGAATGTGGACAAAACCAAGACAATGGTTTTCCAGAGAGAGGAAAGTATGACAGAATGTGAGATTACAATAGGTGGCAAGAAAGTGGAACAAGTGAAAGAGTTTGTATATCTGGGAAGTTTGTTTACAAGGGACGGAAAATGCGAGGAAGATATTGAAAGGAGAGTAAAAAAGGGAAATGCGGTAAATGGAGCCATAAACAGTCTAATGTCGAGCCAGTTCCTGTCTGAAAAGGCGCGAATGGCAGTTCACAATGCTGTACTGGTTCCTACGCTGATGTATGGTAGTGAATGTTGGGCATGGCAAAAGAGGCATGAAAGTAGAGTGAATGCAGTGGAAATGAGATCCCTCAGAAGTATATGTAATGTAAGGTTGTGCGACAGAGTGAGAAATAGTGTAATTCGTGAACGTTTAGGTGTGAAAGATGACGTAGTGTGCAAGATAGAGAAAGGAATGTTAAGGTGGTTTGGGCACATAGAGAGGATGAATGACAGTAAATTGGTGAAAGAGATCTATAGAGCCAACGTGGAAGGTAATGTGAGTAGAGGACGACCACGGAGAACACACTTGGACCAAATTGAGAGTGTGCTCAAAAAGGCTGGCGTCCGAAGTATGAAGAATAAAAGAGCATGTATGAAAAGATTGATGGATGTAAACGAAGCTAGAGAGGTTTGTCAGGATCGTACAAAGTGGCGATCGATAGTCTCTGCCTACCCCAATGGGAACAATGGGCGTGAGTATAAGTAAGTAAGTAAGTAAGTTAATAATGTTATTTGGTCATAGTATTAGATTAAGCGCAATCAAGATGTATGAATTTATTATTCTTTTATATAATTCTAATATTACAAATCTTTTAGCAGGAAATAAATGAACTAGTAAGTATGAAAAGCTTTAGCGAAGTATTACTTTTTGAAGTGCTGTAGATAATTTTAAATAAATAGGGTTATTTATAAATAAGGGTTTTAATCAAGCTTCAATACTTGATAACATAGTAGTATTATACATCTATGCTTGATGATCATTTAGTTAAACAGTGCGTTGTGAGCCCGAATATTTTCTAAGGATATTCCCGGACCTCTCCCAGCCCAGCAGGTCCAAGGTCGGCTGGAGCGGCAGAAAAACCGTGATAGGCTGATGTTCGCGCCAGACATGTACTCGCGGCTTTAGCATATTCTATTTAGTCTATGATTGATAAAAACTCTTGACTTGACCTTTGATTTTTGAATGGCGGGACGACGTATTGTAAAATTGTAACTGAATTGTATAAAGTTGGAGTATTTTCATAATAATAGAAAGAGGCAGTTAATGCTATTGTAATATTTGTGTTGTGAAATACCATTGTCGGTTGAAACAAAACTTTGAAGTGCGTTTGGAGTGGTGCACGTTTTGAACCTGAAATCATTTATAACCCGAAGAGATTCGTAGAATACGAAAGGAAGGAAGGAAAGAAAAAGGGACACGATATCCCTTGAACAGGGAATCGTATTGTTGATCAAAGATTGAATGCATTCATATCTCAAAAAAATATTGAAGAAATAACCTCTTGAACAATTCTGGAAGAATAAAACACCACTTTGTGAAGGGTCCTATTGGGGACGTTCTTATTGATAATTAAATAAAAGAGTGGACTGTATAATTAATGCTGGTTTATTCAGCCTTTACAAAGAGAGAAATTGAACACGTATTGACGGTGCGAAGGTAGGAGCGCAAGGGCCGGTCCGTTCGTCCTATGTCGCTCGTAGCGGTGCGGTCTCAAGCCCCCTCCACGCGTCTCCACCCGCGCGTAGAATTGTAGTCGCAGACATGCTCCCCGGGTTGAAGGCTGCTGATGGAGAAGACTTCAAAGTTCTGGAAGGGGACAGATATTATTGAATGCCCTCCGAATGGTGCCTCGTTTAGTCTTCAACTCGGCGACTCTGACTACTCCATCATTCCCAGGGTAGACCTTGACAACTCTCCCTAACAACCACAGAAGGGGAGGAAGAGTAGAGTCCTTTATTAAAACAAGAGCCCCAAGTTTAAGCTCACTGTTTGAAAATCGCCATTTGAGTTTCTGCTGCAACTGGCTGATGTACTCAGTTGAAAAACGATGCCAAAAATGTTGCTTAATGTATTCGACTCTTTTAAAGCGGTCTAGGCGAGTGATGCGATCGTCACTAATGTTGGGATGTGGTATGGAAATTAGTGGTCGTCCAATTAAGAAATGAGCAGGAGTAAGAGGAGACAGGTCTGAAGGATCAGGGGACAATGGGGTCAAGGGGCGTGAATTAATAATGGCTTCAATTTGAGTGAGGCAAGTAATCATTTCCTCGTAAGTAAGGTGAGTGGTTTCTAAAAGTCGTTTAAGATGATGTTTCGTGGAACGAACTGCTGATTCTGCTAAGCCGTTAAAATGTGGAGTATAAGCTGGAACGAACTTAAAATCTATACCTTCCTGTGCTATTAAGCCCTCAAGGTCTGACTGGACAAGAAATTTTGAAAGCTCGTTGTAAGTGCCAACGAAATTAGTGCCGTTGTCTGACGTGATACTTTGCGGTTTACCACGCCGTGACACAAATCGATTTAAGGAGGCTAAATAAGCTTCACTTGACAGAGCAGTAACGAGCTCGATGTGTAAGGCTTTTACTGAATTGCAAATGAAGATGGCTAAAAATTACTTTATAAGTTTGCAACCTCTCCCTTTTCGATCTGCTATCAGCACTGGCCCAGCGTAGTCAACGCTACAATGTAAAAAAGGGAACTCTAACTCGGTACGCGATGAAGGCAACTGACCCATTATTGGCTGAATAGTTTGGGCCTTATACCTAATGCACCGAATACATTTATTTACACATTTTTTGGATAAGTTTCTGCCTCCCAACGGCCAATAATTTTGTCTTATATTGGAAAGTAAGAGTTGGGGACCTGCATGTAAATATTTTTTATGATAGTGCTCAAAAAGAATGACAGTAAAATGATGCTTACTACAAATAAGAATTGGATGCTCAACAGCGTAAGAATAATGAGAATTGGAATAACAAAGGACTGAACAACTCACCTTCCAACGGCAGGTGAGTCCCTTTTCTTATATAAGGTTTTAATATATGGTAGCAGAGCAGAAATACAGAACAGCTGATATTGACAGTGATAAGGTTTTAATACTGTTGACTTTTATATATTATTGGCTTTGCTTCGTTCTCTTAACATATCTCCAACGGTAATTGACTGGTTTCGTAGTTATCTACAGGGGAGTCGGCAGCGCATTCGCATCGAAGATTCTTATTCTCCGTGGTGTGATTTTATTGCCGGTGTTCCACAGGGTGGTGTGTTGTCTCCTCTCTTAATTGCTATATTTATTAATAGTATTTCTCATCAACTCACTTCTTCCTACCTTTTTTATGCAGATGATCTTCAAATTTACACACAAGCAAATCTTGATCAATTGAATATGTCCATTGGCCTGATTAATGGTGATCTGGAGCGCATTTTGCGTTGGAGTGAGGCATATGGGCTAGCAGTCAATCCAAATAAATCACAAATAATAATAGTTGGTAGTTCTCGAATGATTTCTAGGATTGATTACAAATCACTGCCACCTGTGTTATTTGACGGAACATCAATCCCTTTTAGCCCCGTAGTAAGGAACTTAGGCATTATGATCGATTGCAATTTATCTTGGGTACTCCAATTAGAATTGGTAAGCCGAAGAATGTTTGCGTCAGCTGGCTCCCTCAGGAGACTGCGTAATTTTCTACCTACTACTCCCAAAACTTCGTTAGCTCAATCTCTACTCCTTCCAATTTTGGACTACGCTGATACCTGTTATCTTGATTTAACGGAAGAACAACTAAATAAACTAGAGCGTCTCCAAAACTTATGCATCAGGTTTGTTTTTTATTATTATTTATTTATTAAATCAGACAACAAGAGTCCAAAGTATTAGTAACATTATTATCTTAGCCTATGTTAGTGTACAATATAATCTATTTATTATTATTAATCAGTATCACAATCAGTCAATTAGCACCCGCGCAAGGTGCTGCATTATTAGGGAATCGTAGCGCCCTGCTATGGTCCTCAGGATAGAGTTAGGGCTGCACCGCACCCTGCAGAGCAACGAAGCGGCTTTTTTGCGCATAATGGCATAAAAGTCGTCTGTATGGTTCTGCGCAAACATGCCCGAAGCACTGCAGAAGCGGGGCAGCCCCAACAACATTCTGAAACCATTATTGTATTGGACTCGCAGAGCAGTGATGGCCCGCTGCGTATATCTGGTCCATAGGGTGCACGTATAAAATACCTGACAGTAGGCTTTAAATAGACTAATTTTGACTTCTTTGCTACACCGAGCAAATCTACGAATCAGCATATTACAGCGGACCGCCATCGCTCTGCGTTCCCTCTCTATATCCTCTTGGTCTTTGAGGTCGTCGGTCACAATATGCCCCAGATATTTAAATTTAGTGACGCGACGTAGTACCACTTCATTTAATTTAATAGCTGGTAAGACCAAACATTCGCTCTTTTTAACATTGTACATCAAACCATGTTTGGAAGCATAATCGGCACAAGTACGCAACAATTCATTCAGAGCTTTGACCGTGGGGCTCAGCAGCACCATATCATCAGCATAGCTGATATTATTTACAGCAACATCATCTACGCGACAACCGATGCGCTTGCTGCTAAGCTCCACGATCAAGTCATTAACGTACAAGTTAAATAGATTTGGAGAACTAAGCCCCCCCTGCCTCACTCCACATTCTAGTTTATAGGCATGTGACAACTTATTGGCCCATCTCACACAGTTTTCCTGGTTACCGTACCAATACTGCAGTATGCGTAGAAGCTCCGACGGTACTTTTCTCTCGCGTAACTTGGTCCAAAGCACATCGTACGACACGGTGTCGATAGCACGCGACAGGTCGAGAAAACATGCGTATACGTGCGTTCGGCGCCGCGCATAATACTGTACTGTGTGCTTTAAACCAAGGACAGCGCTCTCAGTAGACAGTCCGGGTCTAAACCCGAACTGAGCGTCATGGAGATGAAGATAGTCATTAAGTCGAGAGTCTAAAAGGGAGTCTAACACCTTAGCCAGAACAGTAGCCAGTGAAATGGGCCTATAGTTATTTTTGTCGGCTACATCACCTGTCCTATTCTTTATCATAGGCACTATCACCGTACGCATCAGCTCGTGTGGGAGATACGAGTGCCCCATGCACAGTGAAAAGAACATAGCGAGGACGCGCGGTAGGTGGACACCAGCGTGCTTTAGGTGCTCAATACTTAAGCTGTCGTGACCCGGCGATTTTCCTCTGCTCATTCGCCTAATAACTTTTGCCACTTGATTACCAGAGAATCGAATGATATCAGAGTTACGACAAGGCCCACTATCAACAGTGTGTGAGGACCGGCCTAATGGTGGCTGTACAGTAAAATGTTCAACAAACAAGTTGGCAATAGACTCTGGATCACGCGCTTTACGCACAGTCACGGGCAAGCCAGGCTTAAGATCCAGTTAACCGGTGGATTTCCAAAACTTGCTGAAATTCTTTGAAGCACGTTGTGTCGAAATGATGTCAAGCTTTATTTGTTCTTCGTGGTTTTGACACCACGTTAGGCGACTTTTAAATAATTTACGACTTTCATACATTTCACTATAAATAGGTCCGGTTGAAGGCTTGTCATACGATAGCCACAACCGATACTTAAGCCTAGCCTGCTCGTGCGCCTCACGAACATGCCTATTCCAACCCACCACGGGTCTACGCTTGTTTTTACAGATTTCAGAGCCGTGGGCCTCATGACACTGTGCCGCTGCCTCTGACAGTATAGAGATAATATTGTTGTACATTTGGTCAAGCAGTAGGCGGTGCTCACAGTTATTACAGTGTGCATCACTACAATCAGAAAAATCATTGGGGAAATGAATAAGCCTTAATTTACTATTACATAATTCGTGATAATTTTCTACTTGATCGTTACTCCTCTGCCCCCAAATAATCATATTTTTAGTTTGCAGGTGAGCACTGAAAAGTTTAGGTCTTACTAGGTCTAGCTGGCATAATAACCAAAGGTATATGATCAGATACATAAACCCCATGAGACACAAAAATTTCACACACAGTATGCGATGCGGCTTGTGTGACCACACAGTGGTCTAGCCAACGCCGACAGCCATGAGCCTCACTGACAAAAGTATAAGTGTCCGCAGGCAAAAGCTCATAGTCTACACAGCGCAGGTGCTGTTCCGAGCAAAAGTCAAATAGTTCAGTACCGAAAGACTCACCCGGATGTGAGTTGAAGTCCCCAAGTATATATACTGCTTCTACATCACTGTTCTCCACTATCGCGGTTATCTCACTTAAACACTCCGTAAACTCAGGAAGATTATCACTGCTATCAGTAGGCATATACACACTAAACACCATAATGGATTTAACGTCACTTATGTACGCTCTTATCCCCGATATACGTGAACTTTCACACTTGACGACAGTGACAGACTGAAATAGGCCCTTGCGCCACAACACTGCTACTCCTCCGTATGGACGCCCTCTCAGAAGCCCAGCTGAAGTATCCACAGGTGACTTTCCGGTATACTCGAAATCCGGATGTATTGTGCCCAGTAGTGGTATGTCGTCCGGTAGCAGCCACAGTTCTTGTAAGGCAATCACATGAGCAGTACGACACAACTGTCTCACATCATCAATGGCTCTCCTCACTGATTTACAGTTGTAACTAACTAACGTGCAATTGGGACACTTATCCATTAGTTTTCAATGTAGATTTTAGCTCAGGTATGCTCTTTTTCTTAATATACTTATCATGTAAGAAACGTCTAAATGTTATTCCACTGGGCCAGAAATTATCATCTAAAAATAAGCTCAATTTGTGTTTTGACACGTACAGCTTAAAAGAGTTATAGTTTTTTCCTAACTTTCTATTTATTTTGTACAGTGTGACATCATCTCGAATTTTTTGATTCACATAGTTAAGAATATCACTTTCCGTAGTGTCCTTCGCAACTTGCGAGATATAAATCGGAACTCTGGCCACAGTAGCTTTAAACTTATCCTCCAGTTTAGAATCCGCAATTCCTGTTCGGTTTGCATTCATGAAAACATTACGACGTTTTTCCCGAGGTACGGATATTGTCCAACCGTTTGAATCCCCTACCATTTGCTTTGTATTTGCATTGTTTTTTGGCTTAAATGTTGCTAACTGACGAGATAAATTCGAGTTTTCTATAACTGCTTCTTGATTCGGAACGGTGGTAGGAGTCTTATCACAAGGCAACTGATTGGTGCGTGTGTGCAAGACAGAAACATTATGCATACCGTCGGGAGTGAGTGAAGCGACGCTATGTTCCGCGCTTATCACTTGTTGTGTGACATTGTACTCCGTAAGCGGCTGCTTTCGCTCGGACGTGTTGTTTGCGATACCGTCATATTGGCAGTTATCGACGGGTAAAGAATGTACATCACCCTCACATTTTGAATTAGTGTTCGAAAATATTGCCGATTTTTCCATAAGTTTCGATGTGCTTTCATTTTGCTGTATAGTACTTAGTGCCATGGGACCACTGTCAAATCCGTGAGATTCCATACGCCACGCTCCCCGTTTTCGAATCACATACGCGCCATCAAATTGGTTGTCATCTATGGAAGCCTGTTTCAAGTTATTTAACTCAAATCGTAGGTGTTCAAATTCTGTAACTGACACACAAGTTTTCTTTAGTTGTTGTACTTCCTTTTGTAGCCAAGTGATTTCCTTGATGGCTTTAGTGGCATCCAAGTGATCCCAAGTTACCGGGGGCAGTTTATGGAGCTCCCTAGCTACGAAAATAGGTATTATTTCGGGCTCCGTTACTTTGATAAGGCTCACAATATCTTCAATATCTCGCACGTTTTTCCCTTTATTCTTCCTCAGCTTTCTTTTGGAATTTGGGACGGAATCAAAAAGCAGTTTTTTCGACTTCATAATTTCATTTTCCGAGAAATTTTCACAGCACAACTGAACGAGGGAAATCTCGTCCATCACATCAACTTTATTTTGAATAAAGGCTAGTAGCTCGTTTATAACTATGTTATAATTAGCACATTTCACCGTATTAGAACTTATCGCGTTAGGATTAGGCATTTTAGTCACCGCAAACCGCCGTACGTACCCTACACGGGAGATGCGCGCGCGCGACTCTCTACGATTGATTGATTGATTGATTTTTGAATTGCGTAAGTATGATTACGTGTCTGTTTTTCGTTCTAAACTTAAGTGGCTTCCTATTCGCCTCCGCCGAAATGCGCATACTTTGTCTCTTCTTTACTCTACCTTGTTCAATCCTGCCACCCCTTTCTATCTAAAAGAACGTTTTCAATTCCTCTCTTCAATTAACTATTCCCTTTCATTCAACCAATTTCTAGGGCTCCTCTTTTTCTGTACACGCTGTGCAATTGTGGAACGCACTTCCTGTGGAGGTGCGATAGGCTAACTCACATAATGTGTTCAAGGATCTGGTGAAACAACACTATCTCACTGAAGCACTGTAACACTGTTGCTTTTTAAATTATATGTATTAATTATATTTCTAAAACGTATATGTGTATTTTATTCAGGTATTTGTATTGCTTGTATGTATAAAAGTATGTAGTTATATATGTATGTGTGTACGATTTACACCGCAGAATCGCACATTTTGCTTACTCGGCATAAACAGATTTTCTAGTTCAGTTCGTTACCGACATCAAGACGGGCGATCGCATCATCATCATTTCCACATCATTATAAATAAGTCAATTAATGAATAAACTTTATACCATATCAAGAGGTATTATTTATCATATCATTACGCTGTACGAGTAGTACCTTACTAGCCTACCGTACAATGTGTGTTCATATTCGTTAAATATGTATATTATTTGGTATAATTAATATTTATATTAATATTTATTATGACAATTAAATAAGTTAGTTTTAAAGTATGCTTGTTTTGTGCATCTACCCAGATAACTAATTTACCGATCTTACCTTCCAAAGGTTGTCTGGAAGAGATCGCTTTTAGCGATAAGACCGCCAATTGTACCTCACTGTAAACTGTATCATAATTTCTTTTGTAAATTTGTGTTTGATGTGCAATAAAGAGTTATTCTACTCTATTCTATAAGACAAAAACTATGTAGACTATCGAAACCTGTAAAAATTATGGGACTTTTTAATAATTATTTCATAGTTGAATTGATTAAAAACGTCGTAGTGGTAATAATGTTTTTTTTAAAATATAATGAATTAGAGGATAAACAAACAAAACCCTGTTACAATAAAACTATCATTTCGGTCATGTAATAATCACTTCATTTATATAAACACTAAAATTAGAAAACATTTACTTTACAGTCTTTTCCCTACTCAACTTGCAAAAGGCTTAATTACGAGTATTTAATTTATTCTTTTGTTAAAGTGATTTCATGATTTGTGTCATTATTATGCGCCTATAATATCCATATTATTAATCTAAAGGAAGTACTTATTCAAAAATATTATTTTCCTTTTAGAAATAGATTTTTTTATTTTTGTACTTTAAATGAGGTTATCTATTAATCGGAATCGTCTTATGCTATAACTGCGCTTCAGCTTTTGGGCGGCAGATTTGATATTGATTTTAGTTACATTTTATTGTAATTAATATTCAAAATGAAAATATAATGCAATTTATGCCGTTTATATTTTATAAATGATATAATTTCTATGACTAGGCTGGCAAATAATTGAATCTCAGATCATCATGACATTGAAAATGCTGAGATAAAAGACTTACAAATTTTGGCGTTAGGTGGAATGCTGGTGGCCTCCAGCCGTCTTAGTAACGAACTTATAACAACTGAGCACAATGACTAGTATCCAACGACGTCTTTCATAGACTGCTTGACCTAAATGATCTCGATCGCACCAGATACTCCAACGATGAGGCAAACATGTACTCACTCTATTAGTTCTTATTGGGGTAGGCAGAAACTATCTATAGTTACCTTGTACGATCCCATAAGACATATACATACATACATAATACATACGTATAATCACGGCTATGAATACCGAGAAGGGGTAGCCAGAGCTAAGGAATTAGAAATTCCTCAGCCTCTGTTGGAACATTGAGTGGGGAAAAGATGGTAAAATAAAGGATTTGTTGGTGATGGTTCTCCAACCGCATCGCCCAAAAATCCCTTAAAAGCCCCCAATACCGTTAGTCGCCTCTTACGTACACCCACCGGAAGAAATGGGGTAGTGCTATTCTAAGCCGACACTACGCAGCAATATAATATAATATAAGACGTCTGTGGTATTAAAATAATTATTAAGTAACATGATATTAATTGGATAACAAAAAAAATATACTTTATTCTTGATGCCAAATTGAGGGGATCCTAGAGGGGAGTGATGTTTTTTAATGACATACTTTTTTTTGCAGGAGGGAAATACTTATAAACCTGTAAGTAACAACAAATTAAAAACATTTCGAACTTAAGAAGAACTTTAGACATTATATCTAAAATAGGGTTTTCGATTTCTCGACATATTTTATTTCTCGAGGCTCGAGAATTCTCTACAGGCATTTCTCGAAGCTCGAGAATTCTCGACAGGCATTTCTCGAGTTTCTCGAGGCATTCGAGAAAAAATTTGAACATTGAAAATCCATATTTTATATTTAAAAATTCAATTTCGTAATCAACAACAGTATTATTAATATTACGCAGTCTTTAATTTACTAACTAATCAAGCTTAGCATCAACTTTAGCATTCATAAATCACAGTCTTTTACAAGGTATAGTTTATCTTTATTTGGGTGGAATGTAACAGCCATGATAGTCCAATGGGTAGAACGACCGTCCATCAAAACAAACAGTTGTGAGTTCAAATCACCTCGCTCGGGCCTACGCCAATTTGTCTGTTCTAAAGTTATATGTGTGGTTAATTTTTCATGGTTGTTAACGGTGAGGGAAAACATCGTAAGGAAACCCACATGGCTGAGTTGTACTTCGTCATGTGACAGTGTATTCCTACAAAACAGCGATAGGTCTGCTTCTTATCACGTGAGTACACTGTCCAAGCAAAACGTGGGTACTCTGAACACCATGTAACGATTGCACGTGATGTACAGAAGTAGTAGTAGCTCTGCCAAACCCTTCGGTGATACACGGCGTGAATGCATGGGGATGCTCGAGTTTTAAGGATGGTTGAGATATCAATAATCTTATTATTTTACAGCTAATCAATAAACTTTCTACTGTCTTATAAAATACGCTTTTAAAAACACTAGATTTTTTGTCACACTTTTTGTCAGATAATCTGTTCCGAGTCAGATAATATGCCAGATATAGAAAAAACTCTTTCGTTTTCGTTTGAGCTTCATCATTTCCCCGACGGGCCTTGATTGCGTAGTAAACAGAAGACAAAACTGCGGGACTTTAATTTGAGTTTTGTTTGTCGATTAATTTTCGAGTTCTCGAGTTCCCGAGGTATTTTTCTCGTCTCGACTTGGCGTGGATTTCCCGAGATTTATCGCCTCGAGAAACCTCGAGCGAAAACCCTAATTTAAAATCTCATTGAATGTACAAATGTAACCAAAAACCACAGTAAAGAGCATAAATAATATAGTGGAAAAGACATTGACGTAGATTCGTGAAGGTTGCGGGAAGGACAAAAAGTTTAATTGCTTGGCACAGAATAGTTCTTTGATTTCTCATTGGCAGAGACTTTTGATCTCCACTTTGTACGATCCAGATAAAACTCTCCACATATATCAATCAAGCCACACTCGCTCTTTTCTTACTGTTTCTTTGAAATCCCACTTTTGTTAAACGTTTTTAAACTTCCTGTGGCATTTCCCAACAAACTATCTGGGGGCACGGCAATGCCCCCGCCAAGTCGAGCGCGAAGCAAGCACTGCCGTACCATCCTTTTCTGTAACCGTTTCGTCGCATTTTCAGGGCCCTATCCGAGAACCTCTGGATACGATTAAAACGCTGAAATCCTCGTAACCTAGAAATTCGTAATCACACACTTGAAATCCAAAATTTCAGTTCAAGTAGTGACTAAAAACAAAACCACATATACTAATACCAGCTATATTTAGAGTTTTATTAATTGAGTTTTCAATTATAAAATATAAAAAGTTATTTATAATTTTTGCAGGTTCAAAACGAAAGGTAATTTTAGTCATTATCTATACATACAATAAATCTGTAGAAAAGTCATTTTTGTACATTAAAGAAATTGAAAAAAAAATAGCCAGCGTGTGAACAGATAAGTAACAGAACCCATTTCCATCATTTTTTCAATTGTTGTCTGTTTGTCTGTTTATATGTTTGTATGTGCGCACATCCCGTAAAATATACGAATTCAATGCTGAAAATGTTTATGTACAAAAATTATACGTAACTTGAGGTGTAACTTAGTTTTTGTTTCATCGAAATCGGTTCAATTTATCAAAAGATATGATTAATTTTGTGACTTCAAGAAGAAAAATATTACTTTACGCAATTCAGTATAGTACTTGCAACGACATCTTAAGTCTAAATATAGAACTAAAATGATAGTTGGAATCCAAAGTCCGATAGATGGTGTTGTGCAAATGACGTCATTTTCTGAATCGCGATGTGAAAGTTTAGATGTTTGGATGTTTGTGTGTTTGGAACAAAAAGGCTACTCAAGTACTTATTATATATGAATGAAATTTGGCAGATAAAGACCCAAATTATAACAAAGGATACTTTTTATCCCGGATAAATTTGACCAATAAAATATTCACGCCTTATTGAACTAAGAATACCGGAAAAAATGCCTTAAGCTTTTGTTATAAGCAAATTTGACAGTACGAAGTCTGTCGGGTCAGCTAGTCGTTTATAAATCAAGCGCTGAAAGACCCGTCAATCAATTGGCTTTAAATTAGAAAATTGATGGAAAAATGAAACAAATTAGGACATTCCTGAAACTATAACTTGTAACATTTAACTTTAATTGAATGAATTATTTCTTGAGAATTAAAAAACATTATTTTATTATTATTTCGTGTTTAATATTAAAAAGAGAATACTTTTTCTTTATATGAGCTATTTTTGGGTATCGACATTTCCCTCATTGAGAAACTGTATAGCGTGCCCAGATTGTGTGTGCGTCCACTAACATATCTTATGTTTTTTTTAAAGTATACTATTGCGACGATTTGAAAATAGCGCGTGTATAGATCCACCAACTTTTAATATTAGTATTTGCCAGTAAATAAAAATTAACCATTATAAGAGAAATAATTTTAAATCATACAGGCTTATTTATTTATAGTGGATCGTCCCAGCTTCACACGGGTAGCGTTGTTTTTTTAAATATCTGAGGTTTCTTTCTTCAGTCACTGCTCAAGCATTGTGAAATTCAGCGCAATGTTTTCAATTTATTAAATTAATAGTAAACAGTGTAGTTTGGTGATTTTGAATGCGCTTTAATGAACGGTTCAGTATTTCCGTTTAATAGCAAATTTTGGAATAAAACGCTATGAAGTATTTATAACAATCTAAAAAAGAAATCATTACCACAAACTATATATCATTACGCGATGAGCATGCAACTACTGGCGCCATCTAGTATGTTATATGTAAATTAGTAAAGATTTGGTTTTGGTCACGGGCGCGATGGCTTATTTTCTGTATAATTTCGGTGTTTCTCTATCGATTTCTATGATTCTTTTTTTATTGAATAGGTAATAATGTTACCTTTTGTAAATTAGAGATGAGTGAGAGGTTTACAAACGTAAGAGTAAACAAATATAATCATAATGTTCCGAACTGCTAAGCTATCAGGAATTACACGTGTTATTGTGAGTGAACCGTAAAAGATAGACATAAACTGTTAAGGATTTTTTTTTAGATAATTTTATGAAGAATATTTCCGTCATACATGATTTCTATGTAAGTTTAACCATTAAGGCTGCACACGCGACGGAAACTTAAAAAATGGAGTAACTTCTCCCGTTTTCCCAAAATTTCCCAAAATTCCCCTTTACTACTCTGCTGGAAAGTATACAAAAACCTGTCCAGGAGTATGAAGAATAATTGTACCAAGTTTCGTTAAAATTCGTCGAGTAGTTTTTGTTTCCATAAGGAACATACAAACCGACAGACAGACAGACAGACAGACAGACAGACAAAAATTTTACTGAATGCATTTTTGGCATCAGTATCGATCACTAATCACCCCCTGATAGTTATTTTGAAAATATATTTCATGTACAGAATTGACCTCTCTACAGATTTATTATAAGTATAGATGTATTGAAATGTCTTAATAAAACATTTTATATAATATTCATTTAATTAATAACTATTATTGTAAGTAAATAAGTTCGTTTTAATATAAGCTAACTATATTTGCTTATTTTAGCCCTTGTTTTGTATGTCTACCTGAATGTCTGTGTACCCTGAATTTACTGATATTACCTTCCAAATGTTGTCTGGAAGAGATCGCTCTTAGCGATAACACTGCCAACTGAACTTCTCTGTATACTGTTTCATTATTTTACACTCAAGGATTTTTTATGTGTGGCACTCAGAGTTAAAAAAGTACTACATAAAATATATTTTTTATCCTGTAAATCAGAGGCTTACCTTGTCGTGTACTGTATTTTACATTTAATGTGCACACATGTCATATATATATATATATATATATGTCATAGATCCCCTAAAAAAGCGGCACAGAAAAAGTAATTCTAAACATCAGTTATCGTTTGGGTCATTCATTTTGCTGGGCCAGTGGATTTATGGGCACTTTTTTATAGCTGTTAATAACCTTGTATTTTTATATATATGTCAGAAAAATATGACGTAAGAAATGACCCATTGGGTTCATAACCGCATTAGAACCCACGCATCAGTGTATACGAAGTGAAATCTTATTCGGGAGCATTTCCCCACTTCACGTAATTGATCTCAATTATGTTGCATTTTATACCCACTTTTATTGTTGTTGTCATTTTTGTTGTTTTGTTGTAGTTCTGATAACATCGGCAGTTTTTGGGTAAGTTCTATCTCATTCTCATCAACTTATAACTACTATTCGTGTGAAGACGACTTAAACTACTATCGTGTAGGTAGGTAACATACAGATTTATGAATTAATATCATCTCTAATGTGCCTCTTAACTATAAAAAGTACATGAGTACCATCATTTCATTACCCACGCTATCACTTCTCATTAGATTCAGCGATTACTACTGTTGCCACTTGCCATGATCCTTGCAAACTTTGTGCGCTTCACCTATATATATACAGGGTGATTACGGGGTCGTGGCGCAAGAAAGAAGCATTTAACTTAATTTCTCCTAAAGATCACGATAGGTTAGGACTAACAGTACACCAGCGACTTATTTAAGTTTACAAAAAAAAACCGCGACTATTCGAGATCATGGTCACCCTACTATTTCCCAAGATTTTTTTTGTCAAGTGCGTAGACTTAACAATCGTTGCAGTAGTTGCAATTGATATGACGATATTGATAGACAGATAAGAAATTTCTTCGATGCCTACTGCGATTACGTCCATTACTTTGTCGTATTTAGAAGGAAAAGACGTATAAAAATTTACAAAAACAACGCTAAACGTTCTTCAAAAGTTGTTCAAAATGTGAACCCTGTTCCTGCTCGCACAATTGCGCCCGTCGCCTAACATTGTATCTTCTAGCAGCCTGTCGGGTACTGCGTTGCGTTGCGGATCTCGGAGAAAATATCTGAGTATGCGTTGATCCAGGTTCTCGGGATTGCCTCGCCTTGCTGGCCTGGCGCCACCTCGTGCTTGGGCGTGGGTTGGAACGCTGAACTGCCCGTATTCTCGAAGATTATGCACCATTGTATTAATCAAACGTCTAGTTGGTATTGGCATATTGGGATGTCGCTGATGAAACATCTCAATTGCTCTGGTAGTGTTGTGTGTTTGATAGTAAAACATAACCATATCTGATCGCTTGATATTAGAAAATGGGTACGGCGGAGGCATAATTAATTTATTTTATTTTAAATCTTTGTTTCGTTATTTTTATTGTTATCGTTTATTGACTTTGACGTGTTGTCACATTATTACTCATAAATTATTAAGCATTCTAACAAAGAGTTTGTTTTCTAAAAAAGTGTAATATAAAAAGTAGGGTGACCACGCATTTTGAGTCAGTAAATAAAAATAAGTCAATAACGAATCATCTTTGTTTCAATTAAAATAATAAAAAAAAAAAAACAGTTTATTAACACACCAAAAATTACAGATACATAGTAAATTGATGATCCTTGCACTAGGCGGAGCCTGTATCGCAGGGATCGGTAAAACAAAAACTACCAAAAAAAGCTTACTAATTAATTGTTTACAAAAAGAGATCTTAGTAATAAAATTGTACATTTTACTTAATTTTAAGATTGTTAGACTACAAAAACATAAAAAATAATATAATAATAGAAAATAATATTAACTGCCACAAAGAAACAAGGTAAAAGAAAAAACAGTTATATATTATAATAACTGAGAGAGATGCGTTTTTGTGCGCGCGCGCGTGTGTGTGTGAGTGAGAGTGTGTGTGAGTGTGTGTGTGTGTATGTGAGTGTGTGTGTGTGTGTGTGTTTATTAAAGAGCAATATTAATTCAATACTTTTAACAAAGATTCCGCTTCATCAAAACTGATTTCCATAATTATAGCAGATACCTTCTTTTTAAAATCCCAGTTACCATAAGATTTTAAGTCAGGAAATTTGGAAATTAATTTATTGTACATAAAAGGGGACAAAAAATTTCTAAATCGTTGGCCAAAACTGGTTATAAAAGAAGGTACAGGAATTGTAAATTTTCGTTTTTTCAACAGTTCTTTATATAATGGACTTTGAGCTATATTACGGTGAGCATACAACACTGCTTTCAAAATAAATAGTTTGCGTACGCTTAGAACTTCTGAATCTGCGAGTAAAAGTGATGTGGAATATCTGCGAGGTTTCCGGAGAAGGGTTTTTAGCACAGCCCTTTGGGCCCTTTCTAATATTATGAGGACAGTTCAGTACGGATTGGCACAAAGCATAATACACCATCTTGAGAACCCTTCCCTCAGTGACCTCTCGAAGAAGTTTCATAGCAAATATCAATTTTCGTACTCTAGAGGAAGTGATGCAGATATGCTCCTTAAAATTTAAATTTTCATCAATGTTAATTCCTAGATATTTGACATTTTTAGTTTTATTTATAGAAGCACATGTACATGGATGTGTTGATGAATTGACATTTGAGCACATTACATCGTGGATTTTTACAGTGGTTAGGTTCGAAGGTGGGGCTGACGACTTAGTCTTGTGAAAACACAAAAAGTGCGTTTTTGATACGTTAAGGCTTAAAAGATTTATTTTCAGCCAGTTAGATATTTGCGAAAGACCTAGCTGTGCAGTTACTTGTACATCTTCCCAAGAGTTCCCCTGAAAAATTATGGCAGTATCATCAGCGTAGCATACAATGTCTGCATTTAATATAACTTTAGAGCAAATGTCATTAATATATATTAAGAACAGTGTTGGCCCGAGTATACTACCCTGTGGTACGCCATAAGATACATCACCAAGAGAACTAATTGCACTACCAATCTTGGTGCACTGTTTTCTCCCGGTAAGATAGCTTGTAAACCAGTTGATAGCTACTCCGCGAATACCTAAAGCTTCCATTTTTTTAAGCAAGATCTTAATGGACACGGTGTCGAACGCCTTGGCCAGATCCAAGAATACTCTTAGTGCTTTACGACCACGATCAAGATGATTTGATACAATATCAACCATTAGTCCTATCGCATCCTCAGTAGATCTACCCCTTCGAAAGCCGAATTGGTTTTCCATAAGCAAATTGTTTGACTCCAGATATTTGACTAACCTATCATTAATTAATCTCTCTAGAAGTTTGGAGAAAACCCCTAGTAATGTGATAGGACGGTAATTACCAGGTATACGTTTATCACCAGATTTGTAGATAGGTTTCACTAATGAAGTCTTCCACTGTTTCGGAAAAGAACCATTCAGTATACTTTTATTGAAGATGCTAGATAAAGGCAAGGCTATAAGTGGGGCAAGAGATTTAGTCAGTTCATTACTGATTCCATCTAAACCCGGGGCTTTTTGTGGTTCCAAAGCAAGTATAAGTTCTATAATTTCCTCAGGATCAGTCGGCGTGAGAAAGAGCGAAAAGAGTGGGGAGTGATTATTAGTTTTTATTTTGGAAGCTAGTGACTCTTCAGATTCATTAAGTGATGACAAAGTTTTTTCTGCTAATGTTTGCCCGACTCCGAGAAAAAATTCGTTAACATGATTAACTGACTTTAGTTCGGATTCCTTTAGTGAAATTAGGGTTTCGGCTTCATCCTTGTTAGCGGACTTGTGTGTTATGGAATTAATGGTTTTCCAGAGTCCTTTAGTACATTTTTTATTTTCATTCAGTTTATTGGCATAGTATTCCGATTTAATTTTCCTAAGTAATTGAATATAAAAATTTCTATACCTGGTGAAGATAAGTTTTTTGATAGGGTTATCCGGATCCTTCCGAAAGTCCATATGTAGTTTTGAACACTTTAAAAGTCCATGAGTGACCCATGGAGCTAGAATTACATCTCTACGAGAAACTGCTAATATTGACGTATGTTTATCTACGACAGAGTGAATTTTTGAGGAGAACAGTTTGACTGCGTCATCCATTTCGCTGTTTAAGATAGTGCTCCAATCAGTATTCTGAAGGTCATTTTTAATTAAATCTACATTTATTTTGATCCTAGTTTTATTTTTAGTTTTACTGCGTTCTTTGGTGTCACATGTGATTCCTACCATGCATAGAAAATGTCAGTAAGATCAGAGGAGCAGACAATAGACTCTGCTCGACATGTTGATGGAACAAAGAAATGATCAAGACACGCCTTACCGTGAGTAGGTTTGTCAATTCCTGATACAAGACCTTTTTCAGTCATGACATCGAAATAGTCTAAAGCATGTTTACTGGTTGCTGCTGGACCCAATATATCGATGTTCATATCTCCGCCAATAATAAGATTTGGATTATGTTTACAGGATTTTAAATTAATTTCTAAGGAGTTAATAAAAGTACTTGGGTCGCGGTAGGAAGGAGGGCGATAAATTCCTACAATAGAAAAGATTTCTCCAACATTTACAAGGATACTGTTAGCTTCATCAACATTAAGCTCAACACCACTAGCTGACCATGAGTCATGAACGTATATCACCACGCCACCGGATTTATTAATATATTTATTAGTGTGAAATTTAGTATACCCTTTCAGCTCGTGGATAGTGGGTGTTTTTTGGAGCCAACATTCACTCAGGATTACTGCGTCTAAATTAAAGTTTAAACGTTGAAGCGCAAGAACCAGTTGGTCAAAATTTTTATTTAAGCTTCTTATATTGACGTGCAATGTTTTGAATGTGTATTTTTTTAATATATTACCGCATATATCCGGTGCATCAAGAGAGTGACACTTTACTTCGTACTTATTATCAATTTGGTCCAAAAGATCTATGGTGGCCATGAACGTAAAGTGTAATGAAAAGATAAATAAACATAATCACACTTTGTGGTCAAACTATTGATGCAAAGAATAAAAAATCTGAATGAATATAAAACATATAAAAAATAAATTATATATTTTAAAAAGAAGTTGCTCTTTAACTGATAATGGTTGTTGCAAGGTTTGTAGTATTGTGTATATAGTGTAAGTAGAGTGTAGATGTGTGTAAAGTATTGAGTGAATATTATTGTACATTTAAAAACAGTAAAAAAATCGTTAAAAAGAGATAATCTGAAATATGTTTCAATTACAACTAGGAACAAGGAATTATGAAAACTATCCTTATTAACTCTTAACATTTTCACTTGGTACAGGCATAGAATCTCCGATACGTTGGTCCAAATCACACAAATGTGATATTTTAATTGGAGGTTGCTTTTCTGCCTTGCGGATGTAAATGTTGCCGTTTCTAATCCAACAGAACTTAAAATTATGCTGTCGCGCTCTCGACCTTGCTTCACGAAATAAAAGTTGTCTTGATTTCGTGAGACGCTCATTAAAATATAAGATGCTGGTAGGTGACGATAAAGTAATGCCCTCCGACGTAGTATTACGTCTATTTTTTGAAGCAGATAAAAACCCGTCACGTTTTTGTTGCCTTACAAATTTAACTACGATAGGTCTCGGTCTAGTTTTCTGTTCAACAGTTGATATGGAACGGGTAGCTGGACCGGAACGATATATGTCTGCTATATCCTCAGATGAGATAACACAATTTAACTTCTTTGCTGCGGCCAAAAGAAGATGTTCTACGTTTTCATTCGGCTCCTCTGGCAGACCCACAATTTCAACTTGATTTCTCAGACAAGCTTGGTCTTTTATTTCGGACCTGGTCTCTAGTTCCAATACTCTTGCACGTAGTGACAGAATTTCTTGATCCTGTTTGCTTGATTTACTTTCGATGTCGATCAACCGTTTATTGAAGTTAAGAATATAAAAACAGGTAGCATCGCAATCATTTACTGAGTCAGAAAAAAATGGTTGGGATCACGACCCCGAAATCACCCTGTATATATATATATAGGTAAAGCGCAAATATTTTTGTATATGCTATTTTATTTTTTAATGCCTGGCGATGTGTTTTTTTATTGTGGTCGCTAGTCAGCCAATCCGCACTAGCGCAGCGTGGTGGACAATGGCAAATGGCAATTCACCCTATATAGGGTAGGCATGAGTCCCTCTGTGGGGACATATATGGGCTGTAAAGATAAGAGAATGTGCTAAGAAAATGTTTCTCACGATAATTTCTACATTTTTCAATATTCTCCCTATCACAATTCCTGTTTTCTTAATATGAAATGAACGCATATAAGAGTTATCTTTATTTTTTCAGAACTTTATAAGAAATGAACTCCAAAGAAACGTCAACTTAAAGAGAAGTCTGGAAAAGTTGCCAGGCCAGAAAGAGGACAACAGCAAAGTGCATTGCACCATCGGGTTGAAAGGATTACTGCTCAAATCAGCGAAACCTATCTCTATTGAGTTCGTCAACGCGGCTCCGGTAACTTACATGTCAACGCTTTCTTTTCTTTTTCTTTTATATTGTAATGATTACATTGCCAGCATTGTCATCCATAGATTTGATAGTAATATATTTTAAATTAAATTAGTAATGCAATTTTAATTTTGCAACATTAACAAAAAAAAAACCAACAGAAAAATCTTTACATAATAAAACTAGCTGAAAGAGAAGGGGGCCTTAAAACTAGAAATTGTGCTAAACCTAAAAGAACAAAAGGAATATTAAAACTAAACTACTACGAATATGAAATTATCTAGACTTGAATTGGAACATTTTTAAAAGTTAAACCAAGTGGAAATACTGCTCGGGGTATTTACTTTTAATAAATGTAACACTAACAGCTATTTATCATCATTTTATCAGATTCAATTCATCAGATTATCGTTTTATAAACATATTTTTTATCTCAAAATTTTGCATATTTATCGATTTTTAAGGTTTATATTCATATTTAGCAGTAATATAAAGGGGGTGTATATAAGGCTCTATTTTTTTTATTACAAGTATGATACATACATACATATACTCACGGCTGTAAATCCCTTAAAAGGGGTAGCCAGAGCTAAAGAATTAGAAATTCCTCAGCCACTTTTGTATGATACCACCAACCTTAATAACCAAGACATTAGAATGTAGTTGATACTAGCTTGATATATTTCTAACTTGGTTTACCTAACTATATGTTTCAGTTGGACGAGGAGCAAACCCCGGAGACGATGTTTCATTTCCGTCGCTCTCCGCCGGGAACGGAGCCAGAGGTACCGCCACTCTTAACACGGCGTGGTTTCGTGGGAGTTATTTATTGCCATACGGCTAGTGGCAGCAGCTTCTCACTCATATAATTGACACGTCCAGCTTGAAGGGAGATTACAAGTAACAAGTAGCTTTTGAGTTCTGAAGGAATTTTTTTAACAACGTTTTCACTCTTATGTAATAGTGAGTCAATTCTGTTATGTTTTGATCCATCCGTCCGTTCTGGTGTGAGCCAACACCAAGTGTTTTTGTAATACCATTTTTGTGGATATTTAAACTGTGAAAGAAATTTGATTAAAGCAAGACATTGCAAAATGAGATGGCAAACCGGTGGTCACATCATACCAACGGCACGATGGTGGGTTAGCAGTAACCATTCTGTTGTCATAGAGCTACAATTTGTTTTTAATTTAAGCTACAATTTAATAAATAAAAAATAGGAATCGGAGCACCAGGTGGCCCAATAACACGTAATGGCGATACATATTATAGTGCCTCCTACCTATGCCATCTCGTTGAGAATATACGGTAAAATATGTGTCGATGAAAGGTTATAAAATAGCTGTTTTATAATTTATAGATACCATTTGCAATAAAGTTGCACAAAACGCTAAATGCCGTGTGTCGCAAACTGAACGAGCCGACTTGCGACACATCGTTCCGCAGCGTCCACTACGGCCACGTGACCGCCGGACGCGCGCGCGCGCTGCGAGCCGAGCCGAGCCTGCTCAACTACGTGTCGGCGAACATTCACCTTCCGTTCGGGCTCATCGTGAAGCACGGCTTGGACCGGTCTGTGACCCCGGCCGACTGGAACACACCCGACGACGGCTCCAACGCGGTCCATGCTGATAAGGTAATACTTTGAATGAACTCAAAGACTCAAACGTTCACTCCGAAAATCTCCAAAAGGGTTGTCAGAGGTACTAATACTTCTGAACATCACGTGACATTGTAACCTGGTTTAACATTCAGAGTACCCACGTTTTGCTTGGACAGTGTACTCACATGATAGGGGGGGGGGGGGCAGGCCTATCGCCGTTTCGTACGAATACACTGTCACATGACTAAGTACTTACAACTTAGCCATGTGGGTTTCCACATAATGTTATCCCTCACCGTTAATAACCATGATAAATTAACCATAAATTAGAAAAGACAAATTGGTGTAGGCCCGACCCGGGATAAGAATACTAGTCGTCTGCACGCTAACCAGTGTTCTATCCACTGAGCTATCACGTCGTCTGAATGAGCTTTGAATGAAGACTCAAATTATTTCAATATTATGTTCGTACTGAAAGCACAAGTAAACTGCACTGAAGTATTACGATCATAACTTTATGTTATGATTTGATTTCGTTAACTAAATATAAACTTAATTTTTATGTTATTTAGATTATTATATTATAGTTTTTTATTATTTAACTTTAAAAATATTTCAGTATCAATTTAATATTATTAGTTTAATACTTTTTTAAATTATTATAAACTATAAAAAACTTTTAACGACACCCTGGCTAAAAGTTATTATGGTAAAAATTTTGCTACTCGTAGTAATGATACCTTTAGACGTTTTAGTACTTCTGTTATTAAAAGTTCACAAAACTAAATCAATTTTTAGCTGAAACAGTGGTCTTAATCGTATGTCATAGCGAATAGAAATAAACTACAGCATGAATTTCTTCGCTGAGTACATCAGGTCTCCCTCCTCATCAATCAAAATTCACTTAAAGCCCCAACATTTCAAGTAACCTCTTACAACCCGACGCAAATCCAAATTAAGCAGCAACGAGGTCAAAAGACCATTTATACTTGTATCCATAGGGAATATTTCTTGATTAAATGAAATGCATATTAATTTGAAACTTTCAGAATCTTATTTATCTTATATAATAATCTCGTTGTTTCAGGCAGGTCAAATAGTGGCGCTGTATGACACAGAAACTGAGAAAATTGATATATCCGTTATATGATTTTGTTATACAACTTAACTTAAAACAAATTAATAAAATTTTACAAACTTAAATATTATTTCATTTTAATAGAGCGACTTCTGAACCATTCCCGAATGTGCGCATGTGAAATTGAGCATGTGCTCCACAAACTTAGTATCCTCTATTTGTGATGCGCTTGCATGCGATTCCATTTGGTGATTCTTTCGTTTTGTATTATTGTTATTCTCTGATGAAATTTATGTTTACTTTCTTTACGTTGATTGTCAGGTGTTTCTAATTAACGTAGCAATTTATAAATGTTTTCTTTCTTCTCTTTCTTCAATTTAGTATTAGTGTAAATTTTAGTAGAAGTGTAGTAAGGCTAATCGAATGCAGCCCCGGACGACGCGCGCGTCGAATAATGAATTTAAAACAAAAAAAAATTATGATAGAGTCACTATAATATCATCGAGGTAGGTAATAAGGCTTTCGAGGAGTTTCAAAGTGGAATAAAAAATGTAAAAATATGAAATTCCTGAAAATGAAACATAGGGTTGGATAGGGGAAAAAATGAAAAATATAAAAATTATTAGGTTGGTCTGAAAAAATCCTAAAAGGGTTGAAATAAATTAAAATGGGTTACATGAGGTTCAACCCACTTTAACATAACACTTCGTAATAAATAAAGAATAAATAAAGGAAAGAAAAATTTCGACTCAGGTGAGATTCGAACCCGCGACCTCGGGTATACGCCCCCGTCGCTCTTGCCAATTGAGCTACCGTGTCAATGGCTGCCAGCGCGAAATTTTTCTTGCCTTTATTTATTCTTTATTTATTACTTTTTAGTAGTGTCTGCGTTTCCTACCTCCGAATTTTTTACTAATTCGGAACGCCACTTGTCTATCTTTTCAGATAGAATACAAATGTTAAAAACGCCTAACTATCACATAATTTAAATCTTTTTGTTCATGAAAACCTCATGTGGGGATTATTACTAATAAATAAAGAATAAATAAAGGAAAGAAAAATTTCGACACAGGCGGGATTCGAACCCGCGACCTCGGGTATACGCCCCTGTCGCTCTTGCCAATTGAGCTAACGTGTCAATGGCTGCCAGCGCGAAATTCTTCTATCCATTATTTCTTTTACACGTTTTAGTAGTGTTCGCGTTTCCTACCTCCGAATTTTTTACTGATTCGGAAGGCCACTTGTCTATCTTTTCAGATAGAATGCAAATGTTGAAAACGCCTATCACATAATTTAAATCTTTTTGTTCATGAAAACCTCATGTGGGGATTATTACTAATAAATAAAGAATAAATAAATGAAAGAAAAATTACGACACAGGCGGGATTCGAACCCGCGACCTCGGGTCTTTTCTTATCACGTCTTTTCCTTCCGAAAAGAAATATTAACCGGTTGACAGGAAGGGGGTGAAATTTAAATTACTAAATTTCACTCAAGAAAGAATAAAACAAACGGGGTAAGCTAAATAAAACCGCTCAAAAAAGGTACTTTACTATTATTAGGGTTTACGGTTGTTGGTTGTACTATGATAATACATTGAATTAAATCGATTTATCAATGGCATAATATGCACTGTAATAGCTGTGTAGTGTCGGCTTAGAATAGCACTACCCCATTTCTTCCGGTGGATGTACGTAAGAGGCGACTAACGGTATTGGGGGTTTTTAAGGGATTTTTGGGCGATGCGGTTGGAGACCCATCACCAATAACCTTTATTTTACCATCTTTTCCCCACTCAATTTTCCAAAAGTGGCTGAGGAATTTCTAATTCCTTAGCTCTGGCTACCCCTTCTAGGGATTTATAGTCGTGAGTATATGTATGTATCATAATGCAAATATAACTAAATTAAGGTTAGTCACTAAGGTCACTACATCATTTTAGTGTTTAAAAAAGTAGAACTTGAAAGATGTCTTATGTTTCTTGTGTTTAATACATACATACATACATATTCTCACGCCGTTAGTTCCCATTGGGGTAGGCAGAGACTATCGATCGCCACTTTGTACTTTACACTTTTTTTATCGCCAATGTGGAAGGTAATGTTAGAAGAGGACGACCTCGGAGGACACGTTTGGATCAAATAGAAAACGTGCTCAAAAAGGCAGGTGTCCGCAGTATGAAGAATAAAAGAGCATGTATGAAAAGATTCATGGATGTAAACGAAGCCAGAGAGGTTTGGTGTTTAATGTAGACCAAAATTCAGTTTTTTATTATAAACGTTCACGAAAACTGGTTGTGAAGTGACGTGCATTTGAAGAATGGCTAAGAATTTCAAAATTCTGCTCACCAAATTGGATTTATTAATAGGCAGACTATTTACATAATATATTAATATTAATAAGCCTAATTTAAGAAACTAAGTAAAGATAATATTTAAAAGCATTTTAGTTATTTTCATAGTCGGCGAATTCACTTGACATTGGCAGCTTGTATTAATTTCGTCATTTTATTTTTGCACAACGCCATCTATCGGACTTTGGATTCCAACTATCAACATTAGTTCTATATTTAGACTTAAGATGTCGTTGCAAGTACTATACTGAATTGCGTAACGTAATATTTTTCTTCTTGAACTCACAAAATTAATCATATCTTTTGATGGAGTGAACCGATTTCGATGAATCAAAAACAAAGTTATACCTCAAGTTACGTTTAATTTTTGTATATAAACATTTTCAGCATTGAATTCGTAGATTTCACGTGATGTGCGCACAAACAAACATATAAACAGACAAACAGACAAAAATTTAAAAAATGTTGGAAATGGGTTCTGTTACTTATCTGTTCACACGCTGGCTATTTTTTTTTTTTTTTTTTTTTTTTTTTCTTTTTTTTTTTTTCAATTTCAATTTCAATGTACAAAAATGACTTTTCTACAGATTTATTATATGTATAGATAATCCCCACATGAGGTTTCCATAAACAAAAAGATTTAAATAACATTTTCGGTTTAATAATAATTGAAACTCAACCTAAGTTGGTCGTACGTAGGTACCAAGGGCTCGGTAAGGTTAGGTTAGGTTAGGTTAGGTTAGGTTAGGTTAGGTTCCCCCCCCCACATGGTACAGCCTTGTCGTGGCGTGGGGGCTCAGTAGCCTCGGGCAATCCAGCCCGGGGTGAAGCCAATGTACCGATTAGGCGTCGTTGTTGAGTTAGAACCTGGCGTTTGTACCACATTGGTCGGCCAGGTTCTGTCTTGCGTTCGGTCCCAGCTACCCACATTGGGCGGCTGGTGATGGAGGGGCGGCGGTGTCTTCATGATACCGTCGGCCAAACCGTAAGCCTACTTCGGTGGGAACGGGGGCTCAGGCCACTGAGGTCTGGGCTGCGAGGAAGAAAACCTCTATAAAAAATTACCCCAATCCCAAGGTTGGCGTGCCGAGGGGATGAGTGTCTGGAGGGGGTCCAGTGCCTAGCGTCAGGGAAGGGGGGAAAGCTCGATGGTAGGCCGAGGGTAAAGCCTACCAAAACAAATTATGGATAAGGAATTTTTAAATAGTACTACCCAGGTGGGTCCCCGAAAGGGGGAATCCCACCCTTCCGCTTCTGCGGAAGGCGCCCCCGCGTATTCTGGGGGGGGCAAAAACTTCCAAACCAACGACCTTACTGCATGTTTAATGGACTTCGATAATAGCGACGTGGCTGTGGAGATTTTGAGCGACAGCTCATATGCCTCCACATCAAACAGGAATGGCGCAAGCCAAGAGAATAGGTCAGATTCCCGGCGTAAGCGGACTTACAATGGATCTGAATCAGGATCTTCGGATTCTAACAATGAAGGACTTGAATCTGATATGGACCGTCAGCCGTCCATAACTTCAAGTAAAGCATCTGCCAAGAGAGGGCGCGGACGACCACCAACGACTGGCCAATACATTGGTATTGGAAAGGCCCGTGCGGAGGCTGCTGCAGCCAAAAGAGAAAGCTTCTTGCGGCAAGAAGCAGAAGAGCTCTCACAACGAGTGGAGAGATACCACTCTCTCCAGGCGAAGAAAAAGGCTGCTGCGTCAGAGACGATTATACCAGCAACTGAAAAGTGTGCCGCGGATTTGATGCAGTCCGTACAATACCAGATCGGCGAGATACTGCAGGTGGCACAGAAGTCAAGGGCGTTGAAGGGCACCTACATCAAGGTCCTAAAAGACGCTACAGCGGCAATTAAAGAGTCCTCTGAGGCTCTATTCGAACGGACATCCTCTGAAGAAACGAAGCGTCTCCAACAAGACAATGCTCGTTTGAGGGACGAGCTTCAGAGGATGAAAACTAATAACGAGGGTCTCCGGCAAGAGCAAGTAGCCTTACGAAAGGAGGTTGATGCTCTTCGGGTAGACGTGCAGAGCGCACGCCCAAATATAGAGGTAGGGGATGAATTTGCTCGTTCGATCATGGTCCAAATTGGAACCATGGTCAACGCCAGGCTTGAGGCCCTCGAAACGCGTCTTTTGCCGGAAAAGCGCTTAAGACCACCCCTGGCTGCGGATAAGAGGGTCTCCGGAACGGAAACAGTCCAAACCAATGCCAAGGCAACAGAAGGACTACCCAAAAACAAAGGGAAAGGGAAGGGCAAAAAATCGTCTCTGCCTGCCCGTCCCCAACACCCTGCTCCTATTAATTTGGCGCCGGTGGCTTCTTCTGTCCCAGGGACACAGCCTACTCCAGGCCCATCAAATGCCGCCCCTACAGAAACATGGGCCACGGTGGTACGCCGCGGGAAAAAGAAGGTGAGGTCGGCTGCTACCGCTCCCGCTAGAGCTCCTCAAAAGTCTGCTGGGAAAGTGGCAGCAAATAAGCTAAAAGTACCGCGTTCTGCCGCGGTAATTATTAGTCTTAATGATGATGCTGCCAAGAAAGGAGTTACGTTGGGTAACATAATGTCCGATGCCAAGCAGCAGATTGACATATCGGCCCTAGGCATCGGGCCAATGCGGATTCGGTCAGCCATTACTGGGGCTCGAAAATTGGAGGTTTCTGGAGCAGAGGCTCAAGAAAAAGCTGACACGCTGGCCGCAAAACTCCGAGCAGTACTGCCTTCCGAGTTGGTAAGGGTCTCGCGGCCGACAAAAACGGAGGCGGTGCGCTTGGTTGGTATAGACGACTCAGTTACCGAGGCTGAAATCATTGCGGCCATTGTTAGATGTTCCGGTTGCACAGGGCCAGAAATCAAAGTTGGTCGAATCACAGTGGGTAACAGGGATTGCTCGGTTTTAGTTCGATGCCCTCTGGTGGCGGCCAAAAAGCTCGCCGAAGCCAAACGCTTGCAGGTTGGCTGGGGCGAAGTGGTGGTGCAACTCCTTCCACGGAGAGAACTGCGCTGTTATAAGTGTCTGGAGCCTGGCCATGTGCGAGCTACCTGCACTTCCGAAGTGGACCGCAGCAGCAACTGCTATCGCTGCGGTTCGCCAGGACATAAAGCGGAGTCTTGCTCGGAAAAGCCATGCTGCCCACTCTGTAAAGCAGCCAACCGGGCATTCGACCATATGGTGGGGGCAAAATCTTGCAAAGCAAAAACGCTTGCAAGTAAAGCGAAGACGGCCACAAAAAAGGTGGTCGCTCGTAGTTGCCCTGGAAATGGGCCAGTGGAGGAACCAATGGCCGTTAATTAATGGCCATAAAGTTCCTCCAAGCGAACCTCAACCACTGTGCAACTGCTCAGGATTTGTTTTTCCAAAGCACAGCACAGTGGTTGATTCAAGTGGGATTAATCTCGGAGCCGTACTTTGTCCCCGCGGGGGTGAATTGGGTGTCGGACCTAAATGGCGTGGCGGCAATCACAGTCAGCCGGTCATCAGGGCTGCTGCTGGAGGAAGTATCTCGCGGCAGAGGTTTCGTTGCGGCTCGGATAGGGGAGATAGTAGTCATCTCGATTTACTTCTCCCCCAACGATTCCTTTGCCAATTTGGAGATCTTTCTACAAGAACTGGAAGCAGCAGTCCTGCAACGTCGCCCTCGCCAAGTATTGGTTGCTGGAGACTTCAACGCCAAATCGGTGGTCTGGGGTTCTCCAGCGACAGAGCGCTTCGGCGAGGCAGTGGTGGAGTGGGCGACGACCACGGGTTTGGCCGTGGCCAACAGAGGTTCGACACCCACATGTGTTAGGCATAACGGGAGTTCGATCGTAGATTTGACCTTCGCAACTCCCGGTCTCTGGGCCCTGATCGAGGGCTGGAGGGTTATCACGGACGTGGAGTCGTACTCGGACCATCGGTACATCCGGTTCGAGATCTCCACGTCCCAGCCAGCCACCTTACCGGGTGGACCGACGGCAAATGGGGGACCTAGGTGGGCCCTCACCAGGCTGGACAAAGAAATGATGGTGGAAGCATCTATCGTCCAGTCCTGGATGTCACCGCCGCCCGGTGTGGCTGTCGACATCAATGCCGAGGTGAGCTGGTTTCGTGATGCCCTCACAGAGATATGCGATGCATCGATGCCCCGCCAGGGACCGATGGCTCCGAGACGCCAAGTGCACTGGTGGAGCGCCGAAATTGCTCAATTGCGATTAGCAAGTATGACGGCGCGCCGCCGGTGCAAAAGAAATCGAAGGAGGAGGATCCGGGACGAGGCGGAACAGCTTCGCCGCGTGGAAATATTCCGCGAGGCAAAGAAGGCCCTGAAGATAGCGATAATCAGGGCCAAAGAAGCCTCGCGAAGGGAGTTACAGGAGGCTCTAGATAACGATCCATGGGGGCGCGCCTACAGAATGGCTAGACAAAGGCTCCGACCATGGGCGCCCCCACTTACGACGAGCCTCCAGATCCACGTGGTGGAAAACGTGGTTTCGACCTTGTTCCCGGACAGGGGGGCGCATCAGCCCCCCGTAATGGCTCTTGAGCGGCAGCGTTCGGCGGACGAACATCTCGTCCCCGAAGTGACCGAACCGGAGTTGGCGGTGGCCATAGAGCGCCTGAAGAAAAAGAAGACAGCCCCGGGACTGGATGGAATTCCGGGGCAGGCGTGGGTAGTGGCGCTCAAACCGTTCCTGGAGGAGAGGTTTCGGGGCCTGTTCTCCACGTGCCTGGAACAAGGTGTGTTTCCAGAGCCGTGGAAGACGGGTAAACTCGTGCTTCTGCGAAAGGACGGGCGCCCCGCTGACTCCACAGAACCCTCAGCTTTCCGGCCGATAGTCCTGCTCGACGAGGCGGGCAAACTTTTGGAAAGGGTGATCTCTGCCCGAATCGTCGAGCATCTAGAGGGAGCTGGTCCGAACCTCTCGGACCAGCAGTTCGGTTTCAGGCGCTGTCGCTCGACAATTCATGCAGTTCTGCGGGTCCGCTCAATAGCGGACGAGGCGGTCTCCCAGGGCGAGGTGGTGTTGGCGGTATCACTCGATATCAAGAACGCATTCAACACCATCCCCTGGTCCTGTATAGCGGAGGCACTGAAATTTCACGAAGTGCCTCTGTACTTGAGGAGGATTCTCGGGTCGTACCTCTCGGACCGGTTCATCACGTATCCGCTTCGGGAGGGTTGGGGTCGCCGCGAAATGTCTTGCGGTGTTCCACAGGGCTCTGTCTTGGGCCCGCTCCTGTGGAACATCGGCTACGATTGGGTCCTGCGCGGCGCCAACCTCTGGGGTGTCCAACTCACCTGCTATGCAGACGACACCCTAGTGACGGCCCGAGGAAAGACGTACAGAGAGGCCGCCATCCGCGGAACTGCGGGTGTGGCGCACGTGGTGCGCCGTATTAGGTCGCTGGGTCTAGAAGTGGCCCTGAACAAATCCGAGGCCTTGTGGTTCCATGGGCCTCGGAATCGCCCGCCGGTAGGGGAATCCGCCATCGTCGTGGGTGGCGAGAGGATTGCCGTCGAGTCCACGTTAAAATACCTGGGGTTAACACTCGACGGCCGTTGGACTTTCCGCGCTCACTTCGAGCGTCTGGGGCCCCGGTTGATGGTTGCGGCAGCTGCACTCAGCAGACTCCTGCCCAACCTTGGGGGCCCTGGGAGCGCGTGCAGGCAGCTGTACATGGGGGTCGTACGGTCTATGGCCATGTACGGCTCCCCAGTGTGGGCTGACGCCCTGAAGGGGTCGAATGCGGCGCTTCTTCATGCGCCGCAACGGCTCATGGCTGTAAGGGCGTCAAGGGGATACCGCACGGTATCCCGAGAGGCTGCCTGCCTAATGGCGGGTTCAAAGCCGTGGGAGTTGGACGCACAAGTTCTCGCGTCAACTTTCCACTGGCGAGAAGAACGGCGGACACAGGGCCACTGGCCCACGGATCGGGAAACAGCGGCCTATAAACAGCAAGTAGAGGCCGCTGCCCTCGAGGCATGGGCGCTTCGGCTAGGTCAGCCAAGCGCGGGGCACAAGACGGTGGAGGCCATTCTCCCCGTCCTCACGCAGTGGTTGCAGCGGGAGCACGGATCTCTGAGCTTCCGGCTGACACAGGTCCTTTCCGGGCATGGTTGCTTCGGGAAATACCTGTGGCGGCTGGGCAAGGAGGAGGCTGCTCGTTGCCACCACTGCCTGAACTGCCCCGAAGATACGGCGCAGCACACCTTAGAGGTGTGCCCAGCGTGGGACGTGCCGAGGGCGGAACTCCGGGCGGTCATCGGCCCGGATCTCTCTCTGCCAGCCGTAGTCGCGGCTATGGTGGAGAGTCCCGATGCGTGGGCTGCGGTGGCCTCCTTTTGCGAACAAGTCATCAATGCAAAGGAGGCCGCCGAACGAGAAAGGGAGCTGGCGGACCCAACTAGAAGGGGACGTCGTCGCCGCGGTGTCAGGAACCACTGACGCCGCGGCCATTGGTAGGGTCTTCTAAGACCACGGAGCCCCCATATGGCGTGCGACGCTGAAAGTGGGGCTCCACGGCAGGAGGCGCGCAAAGGGGGGCTATTTGCGCGCTAGCCACCCTGCCAAGAAGGACGGACGCTCAAGTGGTTCTGAGCGTCCGTTACTATGTGTGGGTAATAGGGGGGTTCTGCTCCCCCTCTGTAGGAATGCCGTGAGGCAAAGGTGCGAGGGGTCCGTGGTAAATTACCTTCGGTAACAGAGGCCAGGGACCCCGACCATTGTGCACCGTGAAGGACCACCGTGGGGTTTTAGTCAGTAAGAGTCTGACATATCCCCGTCGCTCCCCCCAGCGGCGGGGAATCCATGAGGATTTCCCCACGTTAAAAAAAAAAAAAAAAAAAAAAAAAAAAAAAAAAAAAAAAAAAAGGTTAGGTTCCCCCACATGGTACAGCCTTGTCGTGGCGTGGGGTAGGCGTCGTTGTGTAGTTAGAACCGGGCGTTTGTGTCGTATCGGTCGGCCAGGTTCTGTCCTGCGTTCGGCGTTCGGTCCCAGCGACTGTCCACATTGGGCGGCTGGTGATGGAGGGGCGGCAGTGTCTTCATGATACTGCCGGCCAACCCGTAAGCTCACTTCGGTGGGAACGGGGGCTCAGGCCACTGAGGTTTGGGCTGCGAGGAAGAAAACCTCTATAAAAAATTACCCTAATCCCAAGGTCAGCGTGCCGAGGGGATGAGTGTCTGGAGGGGGTCCAGTGCCTAGCGCAGGGGTAGGGGGGGTTAAGCTCGATGGTAGGCCGAGGGTTAAGCCTACCAAAACCTAACATGGATAAAAAGGCAATTTTAAATAGAATTACCCAGGTGGGTCCCCGAAAGGGGGAATCCCACCCTTCCGCATCTGCGGGAGGCGCCCCCACGTATTCTGGGGGGGGCAAAAACTGCCTCGCAGGTCCTACTAAGGGCCTGCGCCAAAACGACTACTGCTATGAAATAACGGACATTGATCAAGCTCATGGATTGGAACAACCGCGCATTGAAAACTTCAATGCTCAGAAAGACGACCGAGGCAAACGCCTATCAGACTCGGAAAGCGAAGACACTGAAAGACCGTGTTCTCGCATGTCCCTGGATAGTGCCAATAGCTTATTGGAAGGTCAAAGGAAACGACGAGCTGGCAGCAGTCTGAGTACATCTGACTCGGACACTAGCGCTGATGTTACCGTGACTGGCAGAGCCAACACACCAAAAAGAGGCCGTGGTAGACCACCTTCCACGGGAGAGTACATCGGCGTTGGAAGAGCAAGAGCGGAGGCTGCTGCAGCTCGCCAAAAATTCTTGCGGGACGAGCAGAGAATTTCGGAGCAAGAAGATCTATCCCAAAAAATCGATAGATATTTCGCTAAAAAGGAAAGGAGGGAAAATGCCCTCGCTCTTAAAAGGGATTCATCAATTCCTGATGAGAAAAAGACGGCTACTTTGCTGGCTCAGGAAGTCGAAGAGGGAGTGGCTCTTATCATAAACGTCGCAAAAAAGTCTGGCAACCTTAAGGGAGATTATGTAAGGGCCCTGAAGAAAACTGCCGAGGACATAAGACAGCACTCTCAACTCTTAAAGGAATGCTCCTCGTCCAGTGAAGTAATAAAACTTCAGGAAGAGCTGGCACGCCAGAAGGAGGAAAACCAAAGACTCAAAACAGATAAAGAGTCTTTGGCTGCGGAATTACATAGCCTCCGTAAGGATTTGGCGGATATTCGAGCGGAAATTACGAATAATCGCTCAACTTCCAGCCCGGTAGCTATAACTGAAGATTTGGCGCGTTCAATCATGGTCCAGGTGGGGACCATGATGAATGCTCGACTCGAAGCTCTGGAAGGTCGACTGTTACCAGAAAAGCGGTTAAGGCCACCTCTAGCGGGGGATAAAGCAAGGGGCCAACCACAAAGCATGCCGGAATTGCAGAACAAGGCGGCATCTATAGCTAGACCCTCGCAAGAGAAACCGGCGAACAAAGGAAAAGGAAAGGGGAAAAAGAGTGTTATTCAACCCAGACCTATCCTTTCGAACAGCGAGCAATCAACTGTCGTAGAGCCAACTCCTGGCCCGTCAGCACCTCCACCGGGTGAGACATGGGCGACAGTCGTCAAAAAGGGGAAAAAGAAGAAGGCTAAGAAAGTGGATAACCCTGCTCAAGCCCAAAAACAAAAGACGCCGCAAGCTGCAGGAAAGAAACTGAAGCCACCAAAATCTGCAGCCGTTGTTATAAGTATCAGCGAGGAGGCTTTGAAAGGACTGACCTACCCAGCGGTTATAGGTGACGCAAAGTCAAAAATAAACCTGTCTGGCTTAGACATCGGGCCCATCCGAATGAGATCCGCCCTTACCGGTGCGAGAATGATTGAGATCTCAGGGGAGCAAGCATCGGTCAAAGCCAATACTTTGGCCGATAAGCTACGGGAAGTTTTACCATCTGGTCTCGTCAAGATATCGAGACCTATAAAAACAGAAGTCATTAGACTCATTGGACTCGATGACTCTGCACAAGTAGAAGAGGTTGCCCAAGCAGTCGCTAGTGCTGGTGACTGTGTGCCTGGGGACTTGAAAGTAGGAAATATTATTGAAGGGCGTCGAGGTCTTTCTACTGTAGTTGTAACTTGTCCAGTTACCACAGCAAAAAAGCTCCTTCAGAAAGGGTCACTACAAGTTGGCTGGAGTTGGCCTAAAGTACAGCACCTTCCCCAGAGAGAACTAAGGTGCTATAAATGTCTTGGTGCTGGGCATGTGCGTGCTCAATGCAAAGCAGAAGTTGACCGTAGCGACCTATGTTATCGCTGCGGTTCACCGGGCCACAAAAAAGAAAACTGCGATAGCAATCCTTGTTGCCCGATTTGTAAAGCGGAGAATAAGCCATCAGATCACATGATTGGTGCTAAATCTTGTTCTGCAACGAAGAAGCGAGGAAATGGTTCTAAACCTAATCCCAAAAAGAGGATAATGCCCACGAAGGTGGGCCGCTCGATGCCATATGTTGGCACGCAAAGAGCTCAGGAGGAACCAATGGTCATCAGTTAATAATGGCCATAAGGTTCCTTCAAGTAAACCTCAACCACTGCGCCACTGCTCAAGATCTGTTTTTCCAGAGCATGGCGGAGTGGTTGATACAAGTGGGAGTAGTCTCGGAGCCATACTTTGTCCCTACAGGGGTAAACTGGGTGTCGGACCTAAATGGAGTGGCGGCGATAACCGTCAGCCGATCATCAGGACTGCTGCTGGAAGAGATAGTTAGAGGCAGGGGTTTCGTCTCAGCACGAGTCGGGGAAATAGTCATATTTTCCTTATACTTTTCCCCGAATGATACCCTTGCCAA
>OY755173.1:0-277216 GCA_963576735.1 Bedellia somnulentella
CTCGAGGTTGTCGGTAACAAAGACTACTTTGTTATTACATTAACGATAACTTAATTTTGTATAAATATTGTAGGTAAGTTACTCGAAAGACTGTCTAGTATCTATACGCTGTATAAGTTTGTAGCATATAGAAGTATACCATTTTGTCGTTTGCCGAATTATCTTTGTAAATAATTCTATGTGTAATATTTTCAATTAATATTAAATATGTATTTATTGGAATCCTAACACGAGCGAAAAGCAGTATGAATTAACAATAGTATAATAATAATAAATCGTAGATAAACCGTGGTATTTATTGTCCTTACAACCAATTTTGGTGAGGTTATAATTTGTGCATACCGTTAAATATATATAAGTCGTGCTATTTTTGATTAAATAAGCCAATAAATATTTCTATGTTTAATTAAATACAAATATTATTTTAATGATTTCTTATTGTTATGCTTTCGTTTTCTCTCACCATATCCTCACCCAACCAACCACAAATCCGTGTGTTAAAATTGTCGTTACAACTTTATATTACAAAAATAATTTAGTAATCATGTTTTTAATTTTTAGTGTTACGTATTAAAATTCTGAACAACACGCTGTTTGTATATATATTATATATAAAAGACAGCTACATAATAATAATGTTATTGGTGATGGAAGATATATTTGAATTATGAAAAAAAAAGTATTTAATTTTAATACATGAAAATCACAATGTAGTTAAGTTTAGTCAGGTGAAAGTGTAGTCTGTATTTTTCTTGTATAATCACGACTGGGGCTGTGATTCGCGTGGACTCTGAGAATTATATTTTTGTGTAAGTGAGCGAGACGTCCGCGGGACAAATAATTAACAAATGTAAGTTGTATTGTACCTTGTGTTCGTTATCAGTTACTGATATATTAGTTTCATTTTTTTTGTTCAGAGAGTGGTCCAGTCCAGTGAAAGTCTAACAGAAAATGTTATGATGTTTAATGTTGCGTTGCTGTAGCTAGTTAGCAAGTACAAGCGAACCAAAGCGATAACGATAACACAAAGTGCTATCTATTTATTTATTTATCTGTCGGTGTTTCGTTTAAGTTATTATTGTTATTAAAATGTTGAGAACAACAATGAAGTTTGTTTAAAAATAATAATCTTGTTTGTTTTATTTAAATACAACTCTGCTTCAAAACGAAAGACCTTATATGTATTATTAGATGGTAAGCTAATCCAGACTAATGAAACATAAAAAGCACTGGTAGCGCTGAAGCAATTACAGTATTTTAAACATTTTATAATATAAATTATATTTTTTACGACACTAGTAGGACTCGAATAATCGACTGTAATAATCCCCACATGAGGTTTGCATGAACAAATCATTATATATTTAATAATATGTAATCTATAGATTCACCGAAAAGTTCTTAGCCAAGAAACAAAAGGTGTACTGCTCCTTCATTGATATAGCGAAGTCGTATGATAAGGTGGTAAGAAAGTATGTTTGGGAGATATTATGCAAGTATCTACCTCATTTACTCTTGTTTCTAGATTTATTTTTTTATTTTTTTTAGGTTTGGGAAATTAACTTATATAAATGCATTTGGTATCACTCTATGAGGATTCTAGTGCATGTGTTAGAGTAAACGGGAAAACCACTTCATTGTACCACATTTATACAAATAAAAATGATTTTGATCTGATTTAACACTGACTGGTTTGGAATCTTGGTTTGGACAGGGATGAGTATCTTCTCCGTGGCGCTTCAATTTGTTCATGGATGGCTGTTTGTCAGAATTGCGTGAAAGTGATTGTTGACTAAGAATGGGTGGATTCATCATTAAATGCTTCTCGTATGCTGATGATCAATTGCTACTTACATCATCGGCGGAAGAGTTGCAAGAGATAATGAATATTGCATGTGAGTCTTTTATAAGAAAAGGAATGAGGGTAAATATGGATAAAACCAAAACGATGGTTTTTGAGAGACAGGAAGATGTGACAGAATGTGTGATTGCGATTGATGTGGAACAGGTGAAAGAGTTTGTATATCTGGGAAATTTGTTGCTGAAGAATTTTTCATCCCAAAGCTCTGGCTATCCCGTTTAGAGATTTATTTATAGCCGTGCGTATGTTGTATGTATGCATATTATTATCAAAATGCTTTAAACTTCAATCAATTTTATATTTATTTAATATAAATTTTATTTAGTGATCTTAAATCTACATTTAAAAGTATAATGAACACTCTTTAGTACATACTTACATATTCTCACGCCGTTAGTTCCCACTGGGGTAGGCAGAGACTATCGATCGCCACTTTGTACGATCCTGGCAAACCTCTCTGGCTTCGTTTACATCCATCAATCTTTTCATACATGCTCTTTTATTCTTCATACTGCGGACACCTGCCTTTTTGAGTACATTTTCCATATGATCCAAATGTGTCCTCCGAGGTCGTCCTCTACTAACATTACCTTCCACATTGGCTCTATATATCTCTTTGACCAATTTACTGTCATCCATCCTCTCTATGTGCCCAAACCATCTCAACATTCCTTTTTCTATCTTTCTTACAATATCATCTTTTACACCACACCTTTCACGAATCACATCATTCCTCACACGATCACATAACCTTACATTACAAACTTTTCTGAGGGATCTCATTTCTACTGCATTCACTCTACTTTCATACTTCTTCTGCCACACCCAACATTCACTGCCATACATAAGCGTAGGAACGAGGACAGCATCATGCACAGCCATTCGGGCCTTTTCAGACACCGACTGACTAGACATTTGACTATCCAGTGCTCCATTTACCGCATTACCCTTTTTCACTCTTCTCTCGATATCTTCATCACTTCACATCACACTTTCCATCCCTAGTAAACAAACTTCCCAAATATACAAACTCTTTCACTTGTTCCACTTTCTTACCATTAATCTCAATCACGCATTCGGTCATATTCTCCTCTCTCTCAAAAACCATAGTTTTTGTTTTATCCACATTCACACTCATTCCCTTTTTTCAAAAGACGCACCTGCAATATCCATCATCTCTTGCAGCTCTTCCACCGATGATGCAAGTAGCACTTGATCGTCGGCATACAAGAGGCATTTAATGATGAATCCACCCATTCTCAATCCATAATCACTTTCACGCAACTCTGTTAAACAGTCTTACATGAACAAATTGAAGAGCCACGGAGAAGCTACACAACCCTGTCGGACACCCCGAGAGATCCCGAAATAATAATAATAATAATATAATAATAATATCTTTATTTCAAAAAAGAGCCTAATACAATAAAATTATTTAGTCACATCAACAATATATATCTTAATATATACTAACAGTTTCAAGGCTATTTGACATAAAATAAGCACTTGACGCCTATAATAAACCTAGGTCTGAGCTATAGGCATCAACTCACTGAGCTTTAAGACAATAAGCCCGGTGTTTAGCATATACAATGCAATACACTTTTTAGCACTCGGCTCTTAAATTAATTAAATACAGAATTACACTTTTAATACTCGGGAATTCGCAAAAACAAGAATATTTAGAATCAAATGGTCGTATCAAGGTGGAAAAGACAGCACTGGTATTACTATTATTATTAGGTTACTGTATTAATTTCATTTTATATAATACTAACATGTAAAATAGCATTAATTGCCAAAAATATTGCAAAATACATAATACAAAAAAAAAAGTTAAAAAAGTTAACCTCTCAATCAACAATAGTTACAGGTCTACATAAAATTAAAATCCAATAATCAAGCCAGAGAATCTCGTAAAGTATAGAAAACCAGATTTAAGAGAAACATTTAATATTAAACACACACATACACATGGAAAATAATTAGTGTAACCCTCTTATATTATATTATTAATTTTTATTACAAGTTTGAAGAAAAAGACTATTAAATGATATATCACCACTTTAATTTCTATTTCATCTCCATTATTTTATACATTGATCACAAGTTAGTCTCCCGCGCATCCACCCTGGAATCCAGCGTTCATCCTTCACTCATCTTGACATTGACATCCATTGACGGGTCACGGCACACTGTCGGTGTTGCCAATTCATAAAAATATGACATTCGGCCATCCGACAATGTGCAACCTCCTGGTGCACGTTTTTAACACATTATCTAAACTTTATTTGTATTGATCTAAAAACATTTAAGCATAAGCAAGTAATTTTCATCGAGGCGAGCATCGAGCTGTGAATAATATGACATTCGGCACTTATACAAAAATAAATAGCATGAAAATTCAAAAATAATAATTGTACATTGCAATACTTAAACACTACAGGAATTTCTTACAAGAATACTTCAAAAATTCTAATAAATCATTATCATCAATCTTAATCCTTATTAACTGCTATCAAAAGTTAGTATTATTTACTTTTGACTATGTTTATAAGAAGTATAGAATTAACATTCTGAAACTTACTTATTACACACCTTATTCAAATACCACTTACCTATCGATTACATTCTGTAATACATAAATCAAATGAGAGCCAACCAAATGGTATTCGTTAATTATAATCATAACATACTGTTTAAGTTTAACATAATTTAATATTCTAATAAAATAAACTTTATTGTACACCAAAACAATTTAAGGACATATGCAGAATGAAATACAATAGACAGGAAAACAATAGGCGGGCATATCGCTAAAAGACTTATGCAATCTTATACTAATACTCTTAATGTACTTCATTAACATTTATAAGCTTAAAATTAATTTAAAACTATTCATTTACACTGTCACGGTTGCTAGAGCTATCATCAATTTCTAGAGCATTAACATATCCTGATTCTGTCAGCGGCTTATGACAGTATTGTAAGAATTGCCCTATTAGGTCTTACCCAGATACAAAATCAAAATCTTTATAGCATTTCACACATCGCAATTTACATGACACAATGTACATAAATTTTTACATGTATACCCTGCAAGGGCATAGCAAAATATACTCATTTCTAAATTTATTACATTTTAATCAAATCTCACACAACTAATCTACACATTAAACTTGATAACACAAAACACGATAAAGTAAAAATTAGGAAACATAATCATTTATAAAATTCAAATTTCTATTTATCAATAAAACAACCATAAAAACAATCCAACAATCAAATTAAATTACATTAAATTAAAATAAAATAAATTAAAATTCTGGTAATTATTTAAAGTATCACATTAGATTTATCTATTATCAAAATATTCCTTAGAATTACAAAAACAATCTTCTATTAAATACAATCTTAAAAGTTTTACAAAAGATTTGTAGTCAGATTCTTGAGCTATGAATTTGGAAGGTGATTGTATATTTTACAGCACATAGGGAGAGGACTTGTATAATGAATTTGTAATCTTGAAGGCGGTACTAGTAATTTATTCCTTCCGGATCTTAATGGGAATCTTCGAATATAGTCAGATTGTTTTTTTTTTGTTTTTTTTTTTTTTAAATTGTGGATACTTTCTTACCAATTTACAGCTTTCCAAAATATAAAGAGAACAAAGAGTTGAAATTTTTAGATTCTTAAAGTGTGGTCTACAGCTGTTTGGAATTTTTATGTTTGCTAAAATTCTTAGTACCGTTTTTGCAATATAAATGTCTTGTGCATCAGTACTATTACCCCAAAAGACGACGCCGTAACTTAACCTTGAATTTACATAAGCATGGTACAGTGACAAAGCGGTGCTCAAGTCAGTAGTATTTTTTTTTTTTTATTTCCGCTAACCCGCACGCAAAACTAGTCAATTTAAATCTCATTGTACCAATGTTTTTTTTTTTTTTTTTTTTTTAATTTAGGTTTGTATCCAGTGTTAACCCTAATAAAGTGAACTTATCGACGGAATCAATTTTTATATTTCTGTACTTAAAATCAATATTTAATGCAGTATACTTGTCCTAGCCACGATCATACATGACTTACAGAATTCTGTGCTGACTATAAATTTAAAATTGTTTGGTTAAACCGTTCTGTTAGTTTTTTTTTTTTTTTTATTCCAATTTTGTTGTTTGTGTAAAAGTTTCAACATTCTGACTATACCAGTTTATCAGACACTACCTAAAGACAGAGGAACAAACAGCGAAGTCTTAGTAATTGGGTCCCGTTTATATGTAAAAAAAAAAAAAAAAAAAAATATTATTACGAATATTCGTCGATGTAGGAAATAAAGAAAAGGTATGATATAGTATAAACTTTGTAATTAATGTAATTAAAACTATTTTAATCCTAGTTTTAAAATGGCTATAACTTTCAAAAATTTAAAGAAAAATATATATAATTGAGGGGATTTTAGAGGAGGAAGTTTTAGATATAAAATACTAATGTTTTCTATACTACCATCTTGACATCATCTGTACTACCACAATTACAGGCGTATCTAAAACTATGCTTATTTGCTAAGGTATTTGAGCGAATTGTTTGAAACCAGGTCTACTCAGCTTTGAGCTCTGGTTTAGTGAGGAACAACATAATTTTTTTTTTTTTTTAGGAAACGATCAACAGTATCTAATCTTGTTATTACGTATGACTGTATAAGTAGCTGTATGGATGCTGGAGCTCAAGTCAATGTTTATACACAGACTATGAAAATGATTTGACTGCATCGACCAGCCTATAATGTTACGTGAGTTGAAAGCTATTGGTATATATAAAAGATGCTTTGAAAACTAAGATAGTCCTGTATGCAGTTGATATAAAAACTGCTAAGTGCATTCAGTCTCCAGCAGATGTTCGCAAACTTCAAAACGATCTTGATAGTTTTCAAAGTTATTGTGAAATCAATGGCTGAGGAATTTATGATTCCTTGGCTCTGGCCACCCCCTTCCTATTACATATTGTATGTTAGTATTATTTGGCGATCCTGCCAGGATATGTGAAATCAAAAGGTCAATTTGAATGTCTCAAAAAGTTATTTGTTTTGTAACTTTAACTCGCAATTTATCTTTATATAAAACGAAAATTTAAGATAACAATAGTCTAAGACACATCCAGATAACTAGAGCTGCGAAAACAAGTGATTTAGGGTTAATACATGACAGCGAACACTTATTCGACAAGCTTACAGAACATATAGCTGTATTTTGATTGCTAGTACAGCTTCCGATTTATATAAATATTTAGTTTATTTACCAAGTTTTTTTTTTTTTTTTATAAAAACCCAATATTGTACTATAATTGTTTTGGTAAATATTTGTGAAAACTCCCTTGCAAAAGAGCTTTTGGAAATGTTATTACTAATATATGTTTAAAAGTAGCTTTAATTTTTCTGAAGAATGTAAATAAAATCTGTGAAATGAGCATAACAAATCTTTTAAAGTAAAATATATAACTCTTTAAAAACATAAGAAAATTCCTTGTTAAGTGAAAAACTGGTTCTATATATATTACAATGAGTAAAGGCACTTTTTTTTTTAAATATTGATGTTGATGTCTTTTTATTTGCATTTTCTCTCAAAATTGTTTGTATTTGTATTATTGTAAGGTATGTTTTCTGTGCATGTGTGAACATCTGTTATTGGCCTTGCTTTATTTATTTTATTAACTGTGTAATTGAGTAATAATGTGGCTATTAATGTTCCCAATAATATAAGTAGCCCCTCTTTTTTTTTTTTTTTAGCTGTAACACTTATGAACTAACAAAATTCTAAGTAACCAAAAATCCGAACACACATGTTGATTTATTTTATGAATCTGAGTTAAATGTCTTCGAAACTAATAGATCTAAAGGTCTTATTTCATCTAATGTTATTAGGCTTTAAGAAACATATAGAACTTAGGCTGACCATATCTGAATGGGTTGAAATATTTAAATTAAACTAGAATTTACATAACTGTTCAGTAAAGCACAGTCTAAGACATACTCAAGCTGCAAAACACAAAAAAAAAATACAATTAACTAAACCAAATATTAAAAGTCCATCGATTTGTCAGAGAAACGGTTATGAAATGGCGATCAAGCTGTATAATCTAGTAAAGGATGAGACAAAATTACTGACATACAATAAATATAAAATTATCATTTTTAATTATCTGTTGGACAACTGTTTCTATATAATTGATGACTTTATTAAAAATTGCAATATATGACTTTAAAAATTTAAACTATGTTTTTCTCTTTTTTTTTTTTTTTTGACATTGAAATTGTAATAAAGTTTATATAATATTTTGACATGTGTGATTGATGTGATTTACTGTATAATATAATAACTATATTTTTATTTATTTTTTTATGACATTTTAATTTTAATAAAATTTAGAATATGTGTACATGTGTTGCCTTGATTGACTTACAAAATTTTAATAATGTTTAATTTTTTTTTTATTACGATAGACAATGTTATTATAGTAGTTTTAAGATATGTAAAAAAAAATTATCAATAATTTTAATGTTTAAAAATTTGCACACCTTACTGGCAGTACATACATAGGCCTTCATTTTATATACCACCATTTATACTCATGTATTGGCAAATAAATGATTTTTATTTTTTTATTTATTATTTATTTAAAAGTTATACTTAGCTTCAACCAGTTCTGTGATGGTAAAATAATGATGTGCTTCTGATCCCATCTATACTACTTCAGCACAACCTCATCACTGGATGTCAAATGACGAAGACGGACCTCTCCAAGTCCTCATTTTAGATTGTCTATGGCACCGAGAAGCCCTGGAGGCTTGCCAATTGGAATGCTAGACTTGTCTCCGGACATTGTACATTCAACCTGAAATGTTTAAAATATCCGAAACGTAAACTATTCTTCATAGATGTCATAAGCAAGTAGCAAAGTATATTAATGTATTCAGACGTTTACGTTAATAATCTTACTCAAATAAACATAAATTAAAATAAAATGAAGTTCATGATCTTTTCAACAGTGATAATAATGACTCATAATGATCCAGCAAGATAAATAGAAAAAAAAACGGTAATGATAATAATTAGAAAAGCAGGTATTGAAATTACTGACCTTTTAGGAACGACTCTGAAAATAAAACTTAATAATATTGTTCTGCTATTTATTTTCTTCTACAAAATCACAAGTTAATAATAATAACATAATATTCAAGCTAATGGTAACGACTGGTTTGTTTGAGATCCTCAGTACGAATGCCAGCAATGCCGCTTCGCCTGCCTCAAGACAGCTGTCATTTCGTCCTTCCCCCGCCACTTCCCTACCACCAAAAACACGCGAAAGTGGCGCCGGAAGCGAGAGTTTTGAAATACATTTAGATTCATTCTTTTTAAACGGAAACTGGCCACTAATTTTATAATTTAATTCATTTTGAACCCAACATAGCTCATTTGAATTCGTTTTCGAGACAGTTTAAAGTTACAAATTGACTATTTTCTAACAGACGGCCGTCCTGAGGCAGGAATGTCCTCATTCCTTTTCGGCCATTCGAGCTTACAACTTCTATGTCCTCATACATTAACAAATGAAATATATGTAACATAATTATATATATTTTCAGTTTTGTCAAATATTACGTAATTGGTCGAGGCATAACATTCGTTTTAATTTTCGTGCAAGTATACCATTATATATTAATGTATTATCTTATCATCTTAAATACATTTATCGTTCGTTAGACGTTTATCTGCACAACTTATAACAATCATATTTCATACAACAAAACACATCTAAAAAAAATAAAAAAAAAAATACAAAAGTATATAGAAATAATAATAGTTACTTAACAAAGAAAATTAACAATTTAAGAAATGCTTATTTTAACAAGGCAGGATTTACTTTGAAAATCAGTTTTAACTTAAGTTACTTATTCCTAGCTCTACCTGACAATTTATTTATTTTATATTTTCAATTAAAATGATAACAAAGAGCAATAGTTGTTGTTGTTGTTGTCGTCCTATGGCACCCCACTGGTGCACAGGGCCTGCACAAGCTCCCGCCACGCCTTCCTGTCTGCCGCGACTTCCCTGGCCGCACTCCAACTCAGTCCCGCCGCTCGCAGCTCGCTCTTCACGCTCCGGCGCCAAGTGTGTACGGGACGGCCGCGGGCTCGCGACCCGTCCGGTGGTTTCTAATAAGTAATTAAAAAAATATCGACTATTTAACATATGTTTAAATATAACATGGCAGTGTTAAATTTAGTGGCTTCGGCGATAGGCCTGCCCCCTATCACGTGAGTACACTGTCTAAGCAAAACGTGGGTACCTTCTCTGGAAACTAGATGGCGCTTGCCATGCGAGTTCAGGAGTATTGGTACCTCTGCCAACCCCTTCGGGGATAAACGGCGTGAACGTTTATGTTATGTTATGTTATGATATGTTTAAATTTCAAAATAAATTTTAACTTGTGCTACTTATATAACTTATTCTTAGTTTTATCCATAATGATTTAATACTTCTGAATCTTCTATTCGAAAATGATCCGTTACAGCGAGCCAGGCAGGAATCAGTAACCTGAAATTATTGCATTGCATTAATAAATTTAGAAACTTTCTACGTGAAACTTTTAATCAATAAAATTGTAAAAAATGGTTTACAATAGATTTATGGTAGGTTTGTTATCCTAGTTAGAAATAGAGGATTTTTGCCTGTATATTAATGTAAATAAAAAAAAACCTTATTGTTAATGGTACCACTTGCGCTTCGGTGTATTTCATAACATAGAGAGCTGCTAGTGCTTCGGCATCCTTCACAGTAGCGAGTACCGCTTGCGCTTTGGCATCCTTCACATTAGTGAGTACCACTTGCGCTTCGGCATCCTTCGCATTAGTGAGTACCGCTTGCACTTTGGCCTGTTTTATAACTGAGAACAGTGCTAGCGCTTCGGCATCCTTCACAGTAGCGAGTACCGCTTGCGCTTTGGCATCCTTCACATTAGTGAGTACCACTTGCGCTTCGGCATCCTTCGCATTAGTGAGTACCGCTTGCACTTTGGCCTGTTTTATAACTGAGAACAGTGCTAGCGCTTCGGCATCCTTCACAGTAGCGAGTACCGCTTGCGCTTTGGCATCCTTCACATTAGTGAGTACCACTTGCGCTTCGGCATCCTTCGCATTAGTGAGTACCGCTTGCACTTTCCGATTAATTTGAGGAGCTATCTTTTTATTACTGGCTCCCATTCACCAAAACTTCTGAAACAAAAATTGGGTTCTGGAAGGACTAAGGAGGAATGGGTAATGTCATTGTCATTTGAAAAAGTAAATGAGTTAATATAGTTAGGTCAAATTAATCCGCTTTTCGAATATGGTTTCGGGCATTGTAATTTAGTTTTTAATTTATTTTAATTGTGAAAAATATCACCAGCGTTCTGGTTTAATTCATTACTGTCATCGTCGGTACCAACGTCTGTATCGGGGATAGAAGATAGTTATCCAGCGTTTTAGTTGATCGGCCGGATAAATACTTTTGTATTTACGTTTTGAGTGACCTGCAATACTTGAGACCTCATACCGGTCATTATACAAAATTGCTGCTATCCTGTATGGGCCTCTAAATTTTGGGCATAGTTTTTTTTACTCTTTACATCGCTTGGCTTATGATGATTTGGGATCATAACAAGATCCCCTTTATTAAACAGAACTGTAGGAGCTCGGTCTTTATCGAAGTTTATTTTCATTTTGTGCTGATTGTTTTCAATACAACTTTTGACAGACTTGAATTGCCGTTCTTGTTTCATATGGCTCCGTCGCTCCAACAGAATCGTAAATAGCATTGTGAAGACAACCTTCTGCGTTTGTTGGGTTGCTGGTTCGTCTTCGTTAGAGCGAGTTGGCGTATTGCTATCTCTGTCGATCGCTTCATCCCGCGCCACCTACCGCAAATAGGTCGCCTCACGTTTTGATAGAGCTTATTTACAATTACAATTAATACTAGAACATTCATACTCCTGCAGGGACAGGCGCCCCCACACGGCTCTATCAAACTATGAGGTTACACAATAACGACTCACATCACTTCTAAACAATATCAAACAAAAATAATCACTAAATAACAAAGAGGATTAGAGAATTAAGTATATTCTTATTAATTACATTATTTAGACTCTGGTGGATTTTGTTCAGTAAAAATATCTATCAATTAACAATCCATCGGAAATCTACAGTATCAGTTCTGTAATATCTTTGATTTCTTGTCATAGACAGCGAGCCATTCCAACGACTCGTCGCTTGTCACGTCATGTCATTCATATTTACACACTCCACTTACACACAAACATATTTATAAATTCATCTATATTAAGCATGATTTTTATCATTTAAATATATTTAAGCTAGAAACAAAATGTTTGCATATTTATGAAAACTGTATCGGAGATTCATTTGTAAATTTACTTTTCCCTACACTTATTTTGGTTTTTATTCTTCGTATAAATTACAAATGCTACATCGAAACGGGGATACCAATTATGCTATAGATTTTTAAAAAAATATTTACTAGATATTTTTCTATTGGTGTTGCTAGCTCAGTATAACGTTGAAACTTGCTTGTTTTTAAGACTATGCGCTTCAATTAATTTGTAAAAATTTGCAAATACCTTTTATATTCTGCGACTGTACTGTGTACTGATTAATTCAAATTTAAAAATATGTTAGTAAAAAAATAAAAAGTCCCCTAGGAAACTTTACACGATTTGCTATCGCGATTCAAAAACCCTATAAATAACTTCGCTTTGGTGATTCCGTACCGGTTTCGCTTAACCAAATCCATAAATACGATAAAATAAAACAATGATAATTACATTATAAATAATAGAAAACGTTACGATTGCGACGATAACAATAAATATAAGGTTCCTTTTTCGCAAAAATAAATCTTTAAGAGATAACAATTTAAATTCAATAAAACTAATATAGTTTCCAATGTTCCAAAGAAGATAAATCAAAAACAAAAACTACTTATATTGTAACATGGAACATTAGGTCTACGCATTTTTTAATACCTACAGTGGAATAAGTATATAATTAAAAAGTATATAATGAGGATAAGTAGTATGGAATATTATCCCCATTCTAATCTTTCCACTTTGGTAAGTTAAAGTTGAAAAAAAAAGAAAATGTCTGAATATTCCCTTGTCGCTGAATTTTGTGTCATTCCTTAGATAAATGAGATTTATTTTACAATATATACACGATAAATTGTTTCAATTCTCCTCCAAAAAAAATATGTTTTATTCACAGTCGTTCGAATCAAAAATATTAATTAGAAGAAAATAATTAATTTTTGCAATTAAAACTGGTGAAAGAACGAAGGAACATTATTTTATCACCGTAACATAAAGGAAGACAAAACTCTTGACAGATGTATTCTTAAATAGAAACAACATCCACTTTTAATCTCATTTGCGGAACTACCCAAATACTATTTTGAGCGCGTAATTTTGTTTCCTAATAATTTAACTATTTATCAATAACTAACCACTAACGGCAGTCACACCTATATCATACTTGTGATCATCCTATCATGAAAATATGATGCATATCGTTGCATTTTTTTACTCTATTGGCATTTAGGAACACTCAAACGAGTTGTTCAATGGCAATCAATGAAAATAAATAATTCAAATTGAAAATCATAAAATCTTATTTAACGTAAAACGGTAAAATTCACAAACTGCGAATCTTTTACGATATTAAATTATTGCTCGAAAATATATCACATTTAATATAATTTCTAAATATATTAATAAGTTTAAAATTTAATTGATGATTTTAAAAGCGAAAATAAAAATTTTGATACGAAATTCGTGATTAAAAGGTTGATTGTAATTATAAGTTATTAAATGAAATTTTTAAAATTATATCTAAATTAGTTAATGCAACGATAAGACATATATGAAATAATTTAAAAAGATTAGTCATAAAACAAAAATAAATATCGCGCATAGAAATAATATTTCCCTATCACCATTACATAAATATTTAAAACTGTACAATTATATTACTCATTCATTCCATAAACTACGTTCGAGGCATAGTGATGCGAGAGAGAAAGGAAACAACGTTTAACATAAATTTAACAATAATAAACAGCATGTAAGTGTTTTTGACTCAAATAATAGCCATTATAAAAGATTTTAAAAACTCTAGGGTCATTTAGACCAAATAGATACACTATCACGATTATAACATTTGGAAAACTGTCGTGGCATAAAATACAGAAAACTAACTTGCTTTCTCATTTATTTTTTTTTATTATGGGAATAAGCAACAAACAAAATACCACATTACAAACATTTAAAACTCATGTTTTATGAGTATTCTGCAAGCCGCTAGACTCTGTGACATTTTTGAAACATTGGAGTTAATCTTTCAACCTTACACTAGTTTAAAAGTCAATTACAATAGCAACTACAACAGCCAATCCTTTCTCAATCACGCGACCATACCACAACCGCATTCCATAACAAACGTTACCCTACAATAGTGCTAAGACGTACAAAGATTGGTCAACAGCTTAACTTATTCATCCAACAGCATGTCCGGCCTTTGATCTTTATTTGTCCAGATTGACGGATTGACTAAGAGTCACACCTAGCGATGAGGTACCCTCTCTCCTAATCGTCGTTAAGCTTCGTCCTGTGGCTAAGTTTGGTAACGGTGGTGTCAACCTAAGTAGTGTATCGTTTGTATCAGTCATATTTTTTTTTTTTTTGGCCTAATTTAATTAAAAGAATAGTAAACAGTCGTTTAAAGTCGTTCGTGAAAAGGAAAGGTTAGGTGAGGATAGGTTGAAAAATCCAGATTAGAAACTTCTAGCTATCATAATGTAAACACACAAGAGTACGTTAAAATATTGCAACTTTATAATAAAATAAAATGGAATAAAAATGTATTCATTTGTTTGCATTTAGTAAGTAGAATACGCTATAAAATGTCTTCAGCGGTAAAATATATAAAAGGTAGCTAACAGGATATAAAAAGTAGGTTAATATCATTCTTAACCGACATTGCATACACGTCGTAAATCCAAAACAATAATTTTGGAATGGAACTAATGAATTCTTAATTTAACTACTAAGGCCTATATTCAAAATAAAGGGATAGACAGATCTTTGGAATCACCAAGTCTGTCTCCTACTCTGAGCGTGAAGATGGTACATGAAGCGGATACTAGTGATAAGTTGCTAATTTAAATCCCTAATAATATAAATTGTATTCCATTAAAATCAAATAAGTAACGGTATAATGCTATTTCAGCTGACACTCACATACATACACAAAATACAACAACAAAACAAATTACAGACATTGAATCAAAAGAAATACACCTTGATACGAGGTTAGCCATAGTTTATACATGACAATTAATTCAAAACTTGATATTTGGAAATAAAATATAAAAAAAAAACCATAAAATACCCAACCGGTAAAAGATGTAAAAGATAACAGGCGGTAAATAAGAAAGTTAGTACCATTCTTAACCGACAACAAACGAGACTCACGTAAGCATAATAATTTAATAATTTATTAAATAAAATATTTAACCCAGATATTCACAGCTATGTTTATATAAAAGGGCAGACAGATCTTTAGCATTACACTCTGTCTCTCACTTTGAGCGCGAAGATGGTATATAATAGTGATAACGACGGGTTGCTAACCGCATCACCTTAAATATTTAAGTCCTACTTTCTTATTTGAATTGCATTAATATCAAGTTAAGAAATGGTGTAAAACTATGCTAGCCCGACACTCATCCAAATATTTAGAATTATACATTAATATAAATATTACGTCTACTTCATACCGTCCAAAAAAAAAAAACATTCTAAAGATTAGCTAACCCTGGCAAAATGAATAAGTGCTTGGTAATGTTTTCGTGAGTAACTAATTTCCGAGAGGGTAGTTCTGGTAATGCGCGTGAAAATTTGTGAATAAATGAGTAGTGGTGCGTTTCCAGAGAGTAGCCCTGGCAAAACGCGTGAATATTTGTGAATGTATGAGTAATGGTGCGTTTCCAGAGAGTAGCCCTGGCAAAACGCGTGAATATTTGTGAATTTATGAGTAATGGTGCGTTTCCAGAGAGTAGCCCTGGCAAAACGCGTGAATATTTGTGAATGTATAAGTAATGATGCGTTTCCAGAGAGTAGCCCTGGCAAAACGCGTGAATATTTGTGAATGTATAAGTAATGATGCGTTTCCAGAGAGTAGCCCTGGCAAAACGCGTGAATATTTGTGAATGTATAAGTAATGATGCGTTTCCAGAGAGTAGCCCTGGCAAAACGCGTGAATATTTGTGAATGTATAAGTAATGATGCGTTTCCAGAGAGTAGCCCTGGCAAAACGCGTGTGCTAATAGGTTAGCTAAACATTTGACAAGAAAAATACTATACTAATAACATAAATTGTACATACCAGTGGGCGATTTAACAGTCGTAACACTTCTGAACTATTGAAATTACTGACCTTTTAGGAACGACTCTGAAAATAAAACTTAATAATATTGTTCTGCTATTTATTTTCTTCTACAAAATCACAAGTTAATAATAATAACATAATATTCAAGCTAATGGTAACGACTGGTTTGTTTGAGATCCTCAGTACGAATGCCAGCAATGCCGCTTCGCCTGCCTCAAGACAGCTGTCATTTCGTCCTTCCCCCGCCACTTCCCTACCACCAAAAACACGCGAAAGTGGCGCCGGAAGCGAGAGTTTTGAAATACATTTAGATTCATTCTTTTTAAACGGAAACTGGCCACTAATTTTATAATTTAATTCATTTTGAACCCAACATAGCTCATTTGAATTCGTTTTCGAGACAGTTTAAAGTTACAAATTGACTATTTTCTAACACAGGTAAATATAAAAACAATTCGGTAACAAGAAAACAATTCAGTCACCATTCTTAGCTAACAAATTACTTGGCAATAAAATGTACCTACAATATTTTTAGTATTAGTTACTAGTTGTTGCAATTATAGCCTTTCAAATAAAATTAGTATCGTTATGTAATTCAACTACTAGTATTTATACATTCATTTTCTTAAGTAGCTTATTATTTGAACAAGTAATCGTCAACTATGATGAATAAAATAGGTCTACAGAAATAATATATTCATATACGCAATTCTTTGGAGTCCCAAACTAAGACGAACACTTCTTTTGCCGATATGGTTAAAAAGGGACCAAACGATTTTATATGACCCCAAAATCTAGCCTCCATAACAATATTTCCCAAAGACAAACAAAAATCTAGTGATGAGACCAAGTCCCTAGTACAAAAAATTATCTGCCCCGAGGAGATGAAATTGCAAGTACGAGGACTCAGAAAAACTAAAAATGGAGGAGTAATCATCAGCACCGAGTCCCAGCAGGATATTGAAAAGATCAAATCGTCAAATAAACTCTGCTCAAACGATCTTACTTTAGAAGAAAGTAACCAGCGCCGCCCTAGAATAGTTGTAGTTGGAGTGCCAACAAATTTATCGGAGAAAGAAGTGTTTCAGTGCATGTATGAACAAAATTTGGCCGATAAGTATCCAGACTCAACATTCGACAAATTTCTTAGCTCCATAAAACTTAGCCATAAAGGGGGTAAAAAACAGGGTAAATATTGCCACTACATAATTGAGGTCCCCGCAGGAATTCGCAAATGTCTCATGAATCAGAAGCGAATTTTCATTAACTGGACATCATGTAAAATAAGAGACTTCACCCTTGTGACCCGTTGTTTTAAATGTCAGCAATATGGACACTCAGCTAAGTTTTGTCGTGAGGCTGATCAGGTCTGTGGCCATTGTGGGGAGACTGGACACTCTATCAAAGAGTGTATAAAAAAATCTCAGGAACCAACCTGTGCCACCTGCAAGCGTTTTAAAAAAACGAGTAACCATCCTACAGGAGACCCTGAATGCCCAGCAAGGAAGAATGCAGAATTGAGGTATATAAATTCTATTAACTATGAAGGCGCCTAAGAGCGCCCGTATCTTCTTATTATCTATAAGCACTTATTAATTAAGTTTCTTTTCACATTTTTTACTTCTTTTTTAAATTTATTTTTAAACGTTCTTTAGTTTATTTATCAATGACACATCAAATTATCTATGACTTAGACAATATAAAATTTGGTGAATCTCACTCGTGTGATGTTGAATTGTGTAGCCAATTAATTTGTAATGAGAAAGGTACTCTTAAAATCTTAACCCAAAACATTCGTAGTATTCACAAAAATTTCGATGATTTTCTAATATTATTAACTCGATTTAATGTTCCTTTTGATATTATTATCTTGACTGAATGTTGGTTACAAAACCGAGCACATAGTTTACCCACCCTCACAGGGTACAAATTACATAGCTCAACTAAACTACATAACCAAAATGATGGCATTATAATATATGTACGAGATACGTTAAACTTTACCATAGAAGAAATTTGTGTTAATGAAAGTAATTGTCTAGGACTGATAAGTAAGGACTTAGTCATATTATCTTTTTACCGCTCTCCATCTTTTCGCAAACTTGATAATTTTTTACAATCCTTGAACAGTATACTACATGCTTTCGCCTCTACAAAAAACATTGTTTTAACTGGAGACTTGAATATTGACATTATAACAGAAAACAACGATTCTTCTATCCAGGAATACTTAAACATATGTGCTTTTCATGGAATATCACCCGCCCATACCTTTCCCACTCACAACAGCGGATCCTGTCTAGATCATGTTATGATAAAAACGAATTACCTGACACATACATTTGTTACTAACTCGACTATTACCGATCATCGCGCCGTGCTATTGACATTGAATTTAAAGCTGACTCATAACAAATGCCGCCGCAGCTATTCTAGTGTTAACATGCAAAACGTAAGACGTGATTTAATTCAAATAGAGTTCAGCACGGTTTGTAATAATACTGACGTAAAGTTTTCCATGAATTACGTGACTAACTGTGTTCAAAATGCAATTGCGAAAAATACAAGCACGTTTCGTCAAAGCAGGAAGTACCAAATAATAAAACCTTGGATAACTCCTGGCTTAATCAGATGCATAAAACATAGAGATAAGTTGCACAAAAGGTATATGCTTGAGCCTACTAACAATACTATTACTCTTATTTACAAACGATATCGCAATTTTTGCAATAAAATTTTGAAAAATGTAAAATGTGAGTACGAGAAAAAAGAACTTCAATCTGCGGGAAGTAACAACAAATTAATTTGGAATTTCATTAAACAAAAGACTTGCACGACAAAACATAATGATATCCCTAACGAACTATTCAAGCTAAGGTCAACTCCCACACAGTCAGCAGAATTTATAAATAACTTTTTCATAAACATTGGTAAGAATTTATCTGAACAGGCAAATTTTGAAAAATACTATCAAGCTAATTCTAAACACCCTTCAAGGCTTAAATCGTTTGTTATGATCGATACAGACGTCTCTGAAGTAGAGGGTATTATAAATAACTTAAAAAGTAATAGTGCCCCCGGATGGGATAACATCTCATGTAAAGTTTTGAAATTTTGTAAGGATATACTAGCCCCTCCGTTAACTCTCATATTTCAAAATTGCTTGTCTCAAGGTATATTCCCCGAGTCATTAAAAAAAGCTGTGGTTATTCCGATTTATAAATCGGGGGATAAAAACCAACCAAATAATTACAGACCGATTTCTCTTCTTCCCACTTTCTCTAAAATTTTGGAAAAAATAATGAACAGTAGGTTAATAAAATATTTAGATGAAATATCCTTTCTCTCAAGTTGTCAATTTGGTTTCCGTAAAAAGTTATCTACTGATGACGCAGTCCATTGCCTTACAAATGAAATTGTGCAAAATTTGGACAAAGGTATGCATGTTATAGGGATTTTTCTCGACCTCAAAAAAGCCTTTGATACAATTTCAATTCCAATTTTATTGCGAAAATTAGAAAATATCGGCATTCGGGATACTCAGTTAAAATTATTTGAAAGTTATCTTAGTAATAGACTTCAGTGCCTAAAAATTGGAGACAATTATAGCACATTTTCAAAAAACCACCCCTATGGCGTCCCTCAGGGTAGTATCTTAGGACCCAGCCTATTTTTGATTTATATTAATGAGCTATGTAATCTCCAACTTAATAACGGCACCATAGTTTCATATGCAGATGACACAGCCTTACTTTTTTCTGCAAAAACTATAGACGAAGCTTATAAATTCGCTCAATTTGGCTTTAGTATTGTGAATGACTGGCTTTTTAATAATTTTCTGTCCTTGAACACTGATAAAACTATGTATATGATTTTCGCAAGGAACACTTCTACACCATTACTCGCTAACACCCCGCTTTATGCACATCACCGCACTTGCACTGATAGCGCACCATGCCCATGCTCAACTATCTCCAAAGCAATTAACATCAAATATCTTGGAATTACTCTCGATGTTACTTTAACTTTTAAGGTCCATATTAATGCACTCTGTAATAGAATTAGAAAACTTATAGTAATATTTAAAAAGTTGAGACACATATGTGACTACGCTTTAATAAAACAAATCTATCAAGCGCTTGGTCAATCCTTACTGACTTATTGCATGAAATCTTGGGGAGGTGCTGGCATTACCACTATGTTAAAACTGGAACGAGCTCAAAGAGCGCTACTTAAAGTAGCCACAGCGCGCCCTTTCTATTTCCCTACTACCGAACTATATAAACAATGCAAAGTGCTAACTGTGCGCCAGCTCTTTATTCTATTCACTGTTCTAAAGCAGCATGCTAGCTTACACTTCAACCCTGATACACTAAACAGGAGGCGAAAGGATATAGTATGTTTGAATACTTATAGTGCAAAATTTTCCATTACAAATAGATTCTTTATATTTTTAGGTCCATACTTATATAATAAAATTAATAGATTACTAGTATTATATAACTTAAACAACTTTGAATGCAAGAAAAAACTTCAATCGTGGCTTTTAAATCTTACATACACGGAATCAGAGGAATTGCTTAATATAATAAGTTAATATAAGATGTTTTTATTTTTTTATCATAATAATACAATTAGTTAGATACAATCGAGTCTGATAATAATTTATACACTACTTACCAATACCATTATATGAAAACTGATAGTTTAAGCCTTTTTGTTTATTGTTGCCTGAAATACAGGTAAATTACCTAGCTCAGGAACAGGAAAATGTTATATTTTGTACTTTAAATAACTTACTAGGTTAAGACGAATATTATGTACTTTTGAAAACTGAATAAATTTTTTTTTTTTTTTTTTTTATTATTATATATATTCGGCGTGCTTGTTCATGTTTATGTTATATTCATACACACTCTCTCTACCCGTCATTGCATTGCATTAAATAAATAAGTAGCGAAGGAAACGTACCAGTCACTACATTGTATAAAATAAATGAGAAGCGAGGGAAACGTACCCATCACTAGAATATATTAAATAAATAAGTAGCGAAGGAAACGTACCAGTCACTACATTGTATAAAATAAATGAGAAGCGAGGGAAACGTACCCATCACTAGAATATATTAAATAAATAAGTAGCGAAGGAAACGTACCAGTCACTACATTGTATAAAATAAATGAGAAGCGAGGGAAACGTACCCATCACTAGAATATATTAAATAAATAAGTAGCGAAGGAAACGTACCAGTCACTACATTGTATAAAATAAATGAGAAGCGAGGGAAACGTACCCATCACTAGAATATATTAAATAAATAAGTAGCGAAGGAAACGTACCAGTCACTACATTGTATAAAATAAATGAGAAGCGAGGGAAACGTACCCATCACTAGATTATATTAAATAAATAAGTAGCGAAGGAAACGTACCAGTCACTACATTGTATAAAATAAATGAGAAGCGAGGGAAACGTACCCATCACTAGAATATATTAAATAAATAAGTAGCGAAGGAAACGTACCAGTCACTACATTGTATAAAATAAATGAGAAGCGAGGGAAACGTACCCATCACTAGATTATATTAAATAAATAAGTAGCGAAGGAAACGTACCAGTCACTACATTGTATAAAATAAATGAGAAGCGAGGGAAACATACCCATCACTAGATTATATTAAATAAATAAGTAGCGAAGGAAACGTACCAGTCACTACATTGTATAAAATAAATGAGAAGCGAGGGAAACGTACCCATCACTAGAATATATTAAATAAATAAGTAGCGAAGGAAACGTACCAGTCACTACATTGTATAAAATAAATGAGAAGCGAGGGAAACGTACCCATCACTAGATTATATTAAATAAATAAGTAGCGAAGGAAACGTACCAGTCACTACATTGTATAAAAATAAATGAGAAGCGAGGGAAACGTACCCATCACTAGAATATATTAAATAAATAAGTAGCGAAGGAAACGTACCAGTCACTACATTGTATAAAATAAATGAGAAGCGAGGGAAACGTACCCATCACTAGATTATATTAAATAAATAAGTAGCGAAGGAAACGTACCAGTCACTACATTGTATAAAATAAATGAGAAGCGAGGGAAACGTACCCATCACTAGATTATATTAAATAAATAAGTAGCGAAGGAAACGTACCAGTCACTACATTGTATAAAATAAATGAGAAGCGAGGGAAACGTACCCATCACTAGAATATATTAAATAAATAAGTAGCGAAGGAAACGTACCAGTCACTACATTGTATAAAATAAATGAGAAGCGAGGGAAACGTACCCATCACTAGAATATATTAAATAAATAAGTAGCGAAGGAAACGTACCAGTCACTACATTGTATAAAATAAATGAGAAGCGAGGGAAACGTACCCATCACTAGAATATATTAAATAAATAAGTAGCGAAGGAAACGTACCAGTCACTACATTGTATAAAATAAATGAGAAGCGAGGGAAACGTACCCATCACTAGATTATATTAAATAAATAAGTAGCGAAGGAAACGTACCAGTCACTACATTGTATAAAATAAATGAGAAGCGAGGGAAACGTACCCATCACTAGAATATATTAAATAAATAAGTAGCGAAGGAAACGTACCAGTCACTACATTGTATAAAATAAATGAGAAGCGAGGGAAACGTACCCATCACTAGATTATATTAAATAAATAAGTAGCGAAGGAAACGTACCAGTCACTACATTGTATAAAATAAATGAGAAGCGAGGGAAACATACCCATCACTAGATTATATTAAATAAATAAGTAGCGAAGGAAACGTACCAGTCACTACATTGTATAAAATAAATGAGAAGCGAGGGAAACGTACCCATCACTAGAATATATTAAATAAATAAGTAGCGAAGGAAACGTACCAGTCACTACATTGTATAAAATAAATGAGAAGCGAGGGAAACGTACCCATCACTAGATTATATTAAATAAATAAGTAGCGAAGGAAACGTACCAGTCACTACACTGTATAAAAATAAATGAGAAGCGAGGGAAACGTACCCATCACTAGAATATATTAAATAAATAAGTAGCGAAGGAAACGTACCAGTCACTACATTGTATAAAATAAATGAGAAGCGAGGGAAACGTACCCATCACTAGATTATATTAAATAAATAAGTAGCGAAGGAAACGTACCAGTCACTACATTGTATAAAATAAATGAGAAGCGAGGGAAACGTACCCATCACTAGATTATATTAAATAAATAAGTAGCGAAGGAAACGTACCAGTCACTACATTGTATAAAATAAATGAGAAGCGAGGGAAACGTACCCATCACTAGAATATATTAAATAAATAAGTAGCGAAGGAAACGTACCAGTCACTACATTGTATAAAATAAATGAGAAGCGAGGGAAACGTACCCATCACTAGATTATATTAAATAAATAAGTAGCGAAGGAAACGTACCAGTCACTACATTGTATAAAATAAATGAGAAGCGAGGGAAACGTACCCATCACTAGAATATATTAAATAAATAAGTAGCGAAGGAAACATACCAGTCACTACATTGTATAAAATAAATGAGAAGCGAGGGAAACGTTCCCATCACTAGATTATATTAAATAAATAAGTAGCGAAGGAAACGTACCAGTCACTACATTGTATAAAAATAAATGAGAAGCGAGGGAAACGTACCCATCACTAGATTATATTAAATAAATAAGTAGCGAAGGAAACGTACCAGTCACTACATTGTATAAAATAAATGAGAAGCGAGGGAAACGTACCCATCACTAGAATATATTAAATAAATAAGTAGCGAAGGAAACGTACCAGTCACTACATTGCATTAAATAAATAGGTAGCGAGAGAAACTTACCTTTCAAATGGTTTCTCGCCACCCACTTTTTTTTTTTTTTTTTTTTTTTTAATATTATAATTCTTCTATTATGTTCCCCTATATTTATGAAGCTGCTTTATTAGTTAAGAGAGAAATCTATAATTATACATGCGCTCCCCTAAGATTTCACTCTGAATGTCTGCAAAATCTCAATAAAGACAAACTATATGTACCTCATTATAATTATTAATTAGCCTCAAGCAGCAAAATTATTTTTATTATGGCTTGTAGAATTTATAATGCAAATTCTATAAATATAAAATTGTTATGTTTTAATAAATTTTAAAAAAATAAAAGAAATGCTTGAATGCTTGAATGGCTATTAGGATATTGTTTTTATTATATTTTATTTGAATATGGTTTTAGCTGTGAGATTGACATTTTAAACTTAGGGTGACATGTAATTAGTTAAGTCATTCTTTATTTTTGTCTTTATTATAATTTAAAATCATATTCCTATACTAATAAAATGTAAAGACTTATGTTGTAAGCTTGGAAAAACAAAATGTGTAGGGAACAATAACTTATATGCTGTAACCACCTTGTAACCCACATTTACAGCGAATAAATTACTACATTGATTAATAATTCACTAAGTATTAATATATTCAATGCATAAGAAATAGAAGAATTCCAAATTTGAATTGTAGTCTAAAAATGTGTAAAAATTAAAGTGGTATTATTCATATATATTACTGATATACTCATTTAATCTTATAATCACAATTAATTGCATCTAACCAAAATAAATATGGTGGATAAAGAATTTGAAATTGTTTCCAATAAGAACAAAAGTTTAATCACTTATTTGATTTGTGTTGTTAACAACTACGTAGTGTACTTATAATTTAATTTGTCATAGTGACGCCACAATTTAAACAGAAGTTCTTAAGTCAACTCATCGTTACTTTAGGGATCAGCTTAACCCACTCATACGTCTACTATTTACAGAGAAAGTTAAAGTTACTACAGCTGATTGCTCCAAAACTAACTGGGAGTGCCCTAGCCAAGCACTTCGGAACCATTCCGTACGCAGCTTTACAATATTACGCTCAAATATTGGTTTCTTCGAAACAATGACTATTCTATAAACATTAAAATACTTTGTTCGAGCATCGATTTGCTATATTATAAATCACTAGCGACCCGCCCCGGCTTCGCACGGGTGCAATGCAAAATAAAATATACCTACTACAGAATGTCCTTTTGGTTAGTGCTGGAGTAAAAAATATTTACTTACTATTCGTTCGACTAAAAACAAAAGATTATCAACAACAAAATATACCTATTCTATTCAGTTCTTCTATGAACTTAACTATAATTTTCAATAATTGAAAATGCTCGCCATAATACTAAATTGTCTTAACTCTAAATGCAAATCAAAATCTTAATGGAAGAAATATCAAGAAATATGGTTTTAAGCTAATCCTATCTAACCTAATGTACTTACAATACTACTAATATAATAATAAAAATTAAAAGATAATCAACAACAAAAGATACTTATTCTATTCAGTTTAATTAATTCTTGATATTTTCCTCGCTAGAGAGCTCCGATAAACGCGTGCGATCGCTGCAAATCATAATGTGCTATAAGACGAAGCGCGTTTTTTTTTTTTTTTTGTTTACCGGTGGGGAAATCCTCATAGGTAGTATGTCGGACTTTTACCGACTAAAACCCCACCGGTTCGGTGCTGCTGGCCCTGCGGCCTATGCGGCGTCACCTTAATATGTTGTGCCGGGCGGCTGAAGGCCGCCCTGGCGTGGCAAAGGAGTGTACCTAAGCAAAGTCGGATAGGAGGCGAAGCGCGGGCCATCGACGCGCTATTTATAGGCACGCGCCGCGCGGCGCAAACAACTACGACCCTGCATTTTAAATTTGTAATATCTTCGGTAATATTCACTTAAATTACATGCTGTAAAAAGCATATTGATCTATAATAAATGCACAATTTATTTAAGGTACTTCATTGGATAAGGATTAATGCTGTATTGTTTAAAATCACTTCGTAAATAATCATTTTTTAGTAAAGAATAAAAATGGTTATGCTGGGTTATCCCTAAGAGATAGACATATACCATCGCGGACTTTTTTGTTGAACTTTCTAAGGTGAACAATACTGTAGTACATTATTTTGGTCTATCTCGTAGGGTTCAGCCAGCGTTTGCAATATAAGCGCAAAAAAACGTGCTTATTTACGACATCACATTAGAAACCTTTAAATTTATCAGTATTTCTCTACTATATTATGCATTTATTATACATACAAACCTTCCTTAGGAATCACTCTATCTATTAAAAAAAACCGCATCAAAATCCGTTGCGTAGTTTTAAAGATCTAAGCATACATACGGACATACAGCGAAAGCGACTTTGTTTTATACTATGTATTGATAAAATGTTAAATGGCGTCACTACAACAATGTGGAAAAGAAAAATAAATAAATAAACAAAAAGCAATGTACATACTTGAATGGACGTGAATATATCACCGCTTCTGAAGTTTGAAGAAAAAGACTATTAAATGATATATCACCACTTTAATTTCTATTTCATCTCCATTATTTTATACATTGATCACAAGTTAGTCTCCCGCGCATCCACCCTGGAATCCAGCGTTCATCCTTCACTCATCTTGACATTGACATCCATTGACGGGTCACGGCACACTGTCGGTGTTGCCAATTCATAAAAATATGACACAAGGTTATTTTTGGGTAAGGAGCAGGGAACTGGAAGGAGGGGTACTGACATATTTTCCCCGTTTACTCTCACACATGCACTGGAATCCTCATAGAGTGATACCAGTGCACGTATAAGTCGACTCCCCAAACCGAACTTCGATAACACCAAGCAACATAAACACTTTCTTACCACCCTATCATACGCCTTCTCTAAATCAATGAAGCAGCAATACACCTTTCGGTTCTTAGCTAAGAACTTTTCAGTGATGGTCCTTAAAGAGAAGATTTGGTCCATACATCCTATTCCCTTTCTAAATCCTGCTTGCACATCCCAAATTTTATCATCCGTTTCATTCATCACTCTTTCGATCAAAACCTTTGCATACAATTTACCGACAATGCTGAGTAGGCTAATTCCACGGTAGTTTCTAGCCTTCTGGTGTGACCCCTTTCCTTTATACAAAGGCACAATTACCGCTTTGCACCAGTCTTGTGGCACTTTGCCACGCGACCAGCATTTTTGGAAAAGGAAGTACAACCAGGAAGCCACCACCCCTTTACCAGCCCTCAGCATTTCGGTGTTTATCCTGTCATACCCTGCCGCTTTCCCTAGTTTCATACTTTTCATTGCTTTCATTATTTATTCCATACTGATTCCACTGTCACTAAAGTCACCTAAAACGTCGGCGTCGTTCAAATTCAAATTCAAATATATTTATTGCAAGTCACATTGTGGGATTAGGTGGTAATGAGTTGACTAGATACAAATGTGACACCCTGTAAGGGCGCAGCAACCTAAGAGGCTTAAAATTACTTAAGTATTCTATAAATTAACATGCATAAAATTAGAATTGTATTGTAAAAATTTTATACAAAAAAAAAGGAATTCAAAATTAATACAAAATAAACATCGTACATTATTAAACATTATCAGATTAAATTATTATGAAATTAAAGTTAAAATTTAGGCAGGCACCAATTAATTGTTAAAGATTGTATATTTAATTTACCATTATCATTAAAAAAGTCTGTAGTTGTGTAGTAGCTCTTTTCAATAAGGAATCTCTTTAAGGATGTGATGAACATTCCGTACGTCTCTGAATTTTTGATTACATTTGGAACTGAATTATAAATCTTGATAGACATAGCGTGGGGCCCTGCTGTATACATCTTTAATTTTGAGAAGGTAGTTTTCAGTTGATTTTGATATCTATCATTTCTTCTAATTATCTTAATTGGGGAGTATAAGTTCGATTGTTTCTTAACAAATTTACATACATAAACTCACGGCTATATTTCCCTAGAAGGGGTAGCCAGAGCTAAGGAATTGTAAATTCCTCAGCCACTTTTGGAAGTTGAGTGGGGAAAAGATGGTAAAATAAAGGTTTTTGGTGATGGGTCTCCAACCGCATCGCCCAAAAATCCAATGAAAATCCCCAATACCCTTAGTCGCCTCTTACGACACCCGTGGGTAGAAAGGGGTAGCGACATTCTAAGCCGGCACTACACGGCAACCATGATTCCAGTATATATATATAGATGTGAGTGTTAGTATACTATATTTTTAAAATAAGGCTTACAAGAATCCCTTTGATCTATATTTGCTAAGATTCTAATACATTTCTTCTGTAGCGTGAACACATCTTTTACATTAGTGGAGTTTCCCCATAAAACAATACCATAAGAGAGTCTAGAATGAGCATATGCATAGTATGCTGAAAGAGCAGCTTTGAAATCCGTAACTTTTTTTAAGTGAATAAGTGCATAGATGAAAGAAGATATTTTTTTTGATAAATTTTCAATATGCATTTTCCAGTTTAAGTGGTGGTCTAGATCAATTCCTAATAGCTTAGCTGTCTTAACCGTTTTTATTTGAGTGTTCTGGTATTTATAATTGAGTTCTAGCGGTTTTCTTTGGTATGGGCCGAATTGTATTAAATTAGTTTTGGAGAAATTTAGTGCTCGTTCCAATCAACATTACTGTCGATAGGCGAAGAAATGGATGCATCCTCTTTTTCAAAGAGTCCCTCAAAATAGTTCTTCCATACTCGTCTTATGCTACTTTCATCCGTCACCAATTCACCCTGTTTATCTCTCACAACATTCACTCTCGTGTTTTGGGAAACTCCCTTTTCTTTCCGGATATATTTCCAGAACAACTTTTGGTTATTCTGAAAATTATCAGAGAGTTTCCTCTCACACCATTCTTGCAGATCACGCTTTTTCTTTTCTATTTTCTTCTTAACCTCATTCTTAACTCTCTTATATTCATCTTCACTATTCTTCACTACATTATCTGTTACTCTCGCATCCATTCGTTTACTAGCTTTAATCACTACATAAACATAACATAAACATAAACGTTCACGCCGTTTATCCCCGAAGGGGTTGGCAGAGGTACCAATACTCCTGAACTCACATGGCAAGCGCCATCTAGTTTCCAGAGAAGGTACCCACGTTTTGCTTAGACAGTATACTCACGTGATAGGGGGCAGGCCTATCGCCGTTTTGTACGAATACACTGTCACATGACTAAGTACAACTCAGCCATGTGGGTTTCCTCACGATGTTTTCCCTCACCGTTAGCAACCATGATAAATTAACCACACATATGACTTTAGAAAAGACAAATTGGTGTAGGCCCGTCCCAGGATTGGAACTCACGCCCTTCTGTTTTCGGGCGGGTGTTCTACCCACTGGACTATCATGTCACTAGTAACTAGTAAATCTAACCAAGCTTTCTTCTTATCTCCTACTGCATCTTTCACATCTTTATCCCACCAACTTGTTGGTGGTCTATTTGTTCTTTTACTCAATCCACATACTTCCGTCGCACATTCAACCATTGACGTTTTGAGCACATCCCATACTTCTTCTATTTCCAATTCATCCTTCATCTCACACAACTTAGCCTGTCGTCCAATTTCTTCATATATTCATCTCTAATATTTTCATCCTCTTCCAATTTCTCCACATTTACTCTCGCAAATTCAGTTGTCGTCACTTTGGCCCTGTGACGCCAACGCGTGCACAGTCCCCTCAATCGTGATATCACGAGAAAGTGGTCTGTGCCAAGGTTAATGCCCCTATAGACTCTGGTGTCAATAACCTTTGCTCTTAGCCTTTCATCCACTATCACAAAATCTATCATACTTCTCTCACTTCCTCTCTGTCTAGTATACATATGGATATCTTTGTGTTCAAACAACTTGTTCGTAACACAAAGATTCCTCTCCAAAAATACATCAATCACTTTCTCACCATTCTCGTTCACTCTTTTATCACCAAACTTTCCTAAAACTCTTTCACAACAGTTGCGTGACACACCAACCCAACCATTAAAATCTCGTACATAACAATTTTCTCATTTTGATCACACCCATTCGCAACATCGTCTAACAGATTCCAAAACTCCTCCCTCTCGGATAGTGATCTGGACATGTCCGGAGCATACACGCAAATTATTCGCATCCGGACAAGCCCTACCTTCACCTTTATTCATAGGAGCCTTGGACTCACACACGCATAATCTTTCATGCACTTAGCCATCCTTTCAGATATCAGAAGTCCCACGCCTTGGCAAGCTCTGTCACTCTCGGCAACTCCCGACCAGATAGCTGTAAATGGGCCACCTTCCGAAGCAACGACTAATGATAAATTTAAAAAAAATTACGTTCAAAAAATGTTAGTTGTTAACTTAATTTTGAAAAATAAACTTTTTGACTTTTTTTTAAAAGTTGTGAAACCTCTTTTTCTTTGCGCTTCGTTTCATAGAAAATCTAGTTTTCTTTCTTCATCTCAAAAATACTTCATCTAATTTTTCATGCATCCCTCCACACACATTCATCGTACTAAAGCGGGTCTCTTTAGCCCACTTTTCGCCCCGTGAGGAACCACGGCGTGATGAGTGGCGAGCCACATCGCCGCCACCGCGTTTAATTGTTGTTTGTCGATTCGATCCCACGAAAAGCAAGGGAAATATATTTTCCGCCCAGCCAGAGCCCCGCTTGACTAGGTAAGGTTATTTAGTACCCAGAGTGCACCAAGCTCCGGGACCAGGCTCACCCCTGGCCACGGCTTATTCCGATTATCCACCCTAAAAAATCCTCCCTAAGTCGGATATTCGGAAACGCATGTCCGATTATCCACCCTGAACGGGGTGGATAATCGGAATTCATAATAAAATGTTTCTTCCGATTTTCTACCCTGCCTACGTACAGTCCTTTACAGGAACATGTAAATTATTATTTACTAGTGGATTGGGCCCAGCTTTGCACGGGTAGCGTAGTTTTAAAAATATCTGAGGTTTCTTCAATCACTGCTCAACCTTTGTGAAATTTAGTGCAATTTATAGCATTCCTGAATAGTGTAGCTTTGTGATTGTGAAAGTGCTTTAATGAACGGTTCAGTATCTCCGAAAATAAAACCATGCAAACAAACAATCAGGGTTACAAACTTTGCATACATACAGGGAGTATATGCATAATCCCGGCTATCTTTTGCGCGCGCAACCATTACTAAAAAAATATCCTCATAGCATTCACGTGCGACGAAAGGGCGCGATAGCTTATTTCATGCATAAGTTTGGTTATTCTATACCGATTTCTATGATTCTTTTTTTATTGAATAGGTAATAATATAAACTTTTTTAAATGAGAGATGAATGAGAGAACTATAAACGTAAGAGTAAACAAATATAATCAGAATACTCCGAACTGCTAAGCTATCAGAAAATACACGTGTTATTGTGAGTCAACCGTAAAAGATAGACATAAACTGTTGAAGATTTTTTTTAGATAATTTTATGAAGAATATTTCCGTCATACATGATTTTTATGTAAGTTTAACCATTAAGGCTGCACACGCGACGGAAGCTTAAAAAATGTAGTAACTTCTCCCGTTTTCCCAAAATTTCCCAAAATTCCCCTTTACTACTCTGCTGGAAAGTATACAAAAACCTGCCCAGGAGTATAGAGAATAATTGTACCAAGTTTCGTTAAAATCCGACGAGTAGTTTTTGTTTCCATAAGGAACATACAAACCGACAGACAGACAGACAGACAGACAGACAGACAGACAGACAGACGGACAGACAGACAGACAGACAAAAATTTTACTGATTGCATTTTTGGCATCAGTATCGATCACTAATCACCCCCTGATAGTTATTTTGAAAATATATTTAATGTACAGAATTGACCTCTCTACAGATTTATTATAAGTATAGATTGTGTGTCAGTGGTGAAAAGACCCTAAGTTTTAATTTTGTTATTTTTTGTTACGAGTTTCTTTCTTGTTATGGTTTCATTTGTCACAACAGTCAATTTAAATGGTTTTCACCCAAATCTACAGGTGCTTACCTGCAATTTTTTTATTTTTTTTAAGATTACTTAAGTTTTTCGTTTAACACTAAATATTAAATTAAAAATTTCCACCAGGATAATTTTATTCAGACTGTAAGTAGGAAAGTAGGTATGTATATCTCTGTTGAAGTTTCTTGGACCAGGTTGTGAGTATGTTTCTGTGAATGACTGTACTTGGGGTAAAAAATCGGAAGAAACATTTTATTATGAATTCCAATTATCCACCCCGTTCAGGGTGGATAATCGGACATGCGTTTCCGAATATCCGACTTAGGCAGGATTTTTTAGGGTGGATAATCGGAATAAGCCCTGGCCACGCATCCCTCGGCACGGCAGACCTTGGATTGGTGTAAGGGCGAAGATGAAAAAGCTCTATTCCCTTAGTCGACTTCTACGACTTCTACGAGACACCCACGGGAAGAGATGGGGTAGTGCTATTCTATGCCGAGACTACACAGCTTCATATGTCACACTCACTCTTTAGTGTCATATCAATACATAGTATAAAACAAAGTCGCTTTCGCTGTATGTCCGTATGTATGCTTAGATCTTTAAAACTACGCAACGGATTTTGATGCGGTTTTTTTTAATAGATAGAGTGATTCTTAAGGAAGGTTTGTATCAATACATAGTATAAAACAAAGTCGCTTTCGCTGTATGTCCGTATGTATGCTTAGATCTTTAAAACTACGCAACGGATTTTGATGCGGTTTTTTTTAATAGATAGAGTGATTCTTAAGGAAGGTTTGTATGTATAATAAATGCATAATATAGTAGAGAAACACTGATAAATTTAAAGGTTTCTAATGTGATGTCGTAAATAAGCACGTTTTTTTGCGCTTATATTGCAAACGCTGGCAGAACCCTACGAGATAGACCAAAATAATGTACTACAGTATTGTTCACCTTAAAAAGTTCAACAAAAAAGTCCGCAATGGTATATGTCTATCTCTTAGGGATAACCCAGCATAACCATTTTTATTCTTTACTAAAAAATTGTTATTTACGAAGTGATTTTAAACAATACAGCATTAATCCTTATCCAATGAAGTACCTTAAATAAATTGTGCATTTATTATAGATCAATATGCTTTTTACAGCATGTAATTTAAATGAATATTACTCATACATAAAAGATGTTATTAAAGGAAAGAAAAATTTCGACACTGGCGGGGTTCGAACCCGCGACTTTCGGGTATACGCCCCCGTCGCACCCCGCCAGTGTCGAAATTTTTCTTTCCTTTAATAACATCTTTTATTTATGAGTAATAATCCCCACATGAGCAATTCATGTCAAAAAACATTAAATTAAGTGAATATTACCGAAGATATTACAAATTTAAAATGCAGGGTCGTAGTTGTTTGCGCCGGGCGGCGCGTGCCTATAAATAGTCTAAGCAAAACATGTTTGTATTGGCTAATGACAAAAAAGCTGTGAACGTTGTGTATAAGGACATTCTGTAGTAGGTATATTTTGCATTGCACCCGTGCGAAGCCGGGGCGGGTCGCTAGTGTATAATAAATGCATAATATAGTAGAGAAACACTGATAAATTTAAAGGTTTCTAATGTGATGTCGTAAATAAGCACGTTTTTTTGCGCTTATATTGCAATCGCTGGCTGAACCCTACAAGATAGACCAAAATAATGTACTACAGTATTGTTCACCTTAAAAAGTTCAACAAAAAAGTCCGCGATGGTATATGTCTATCTCTTAGGGATAACCCAGCATAACCATTTTTATTCTTTACTAAAAAATGGTTATTTACGAAGTGATTTTAAACAATACAGCATTAATCCTTATCCAATTAAGTACCTTAAATAAATTGTGCATTTATTATAGATCAATATGCTTTTTACAGCATGTAATTTAAGTGAATATTACCGAAGATATTACAAATTTAAAATGCAGGGTCGTAGTTTTTTGCGCCGGGCGGCGCGTGCCTATAAATAGCGCGTCGATGGCCGCGCTTCGCCTTATAGCACTTTATGATTTGCAGCGATCATTTCTTAATTCTTTGAACCCTTCTGGACTCCCTCCTCATAACATGGAATTGAAAGTAGGTTGTCCTGTTATTTTATTAAGAAATCTGAATCCTCCTAAGCTCTGCAATGGCACACGTTTGCAGGTAAAATCACTAAAAAAAATCATAATAGAGTGCACAATACTCACCGGATGTGGTACCGGAGAAGATGTATTAATTCCCCTAATTCCTCTGATACCATCAGATTTACCGTTCCAATTTAAACGCCTACAATTTCCGGTAAAGATATCTTTTGCAATGACCATTAATAAATCGCAGGGTCAAACTTTTAACGTTGCAGGATTAGACTTGAGTGTTGAGTGTTTTTCACATGCATGGCCAATTATATGTCGCGCTGTCAAGAGTAACGTCTAAGCAAAACATGTTTGTATTGGCTAATGACAAAAAAAATGTGAACGTTGTGTATAAGGACATTCTGTAGTAGGTATATTTTGCATTGCACCCGTGCGAAGCCGGGGCGGGTCGCTAGTGATATATAAAAGTCTTATATAACTATTATTACAAAACGTGGGAACTCCGAACACCAGGTGACAATGTCACGTGATATTCAAAGTACTAGTAGAACTTCCTCCCTGTCGGAGTTGTACGGCATGAAAATTTGATTTGAATTAATAAAATAAAAAGATAAAAGCTATCATAAATATATTTTAAAAATCTATACTTATAATAAATCTGTAGAGAGGTCAATTCTGTACATGAAATATATTTTCAAAATAACTATCAGGTGGTGATTAGGGATCGATACTGATGCCAAAAATGCAATCAGTAAAATTTTTGTCTGTCTGTCTGTCTGTCTGTCTGTCGGTTTGTATGTTCCTTATGGAAACAAAAACTACTCGATGGATTTTAACGAAACTTGGTACAATCATTCTCCATACTCCTGGGCAGGTTTTTGTATACTTTCCAGCAGAGTAGTAAAGGGGAATTTTGGGAAATTTTGGGAAAACGGGAGAAGTTACTACATTTTTTAAGCTTCCGTCGCGTGTGCAGCCTTAATGGTTAAACTTACATAGAAATCATGTATGACGGAAATATTCTTCATAAAATAATCTAAAAAAAAATCCTCAACAGTTTATGTCTATCTTTTACGGTTGACTCACAATAACACGTGTAATTCCTGATAGCTTAGCAGTTCGGAACATTCTGATTGTATTTGTTTACTGTTACGTTTGTAAACCTCTCACTCATCCCTAATTTAAAAAAGGTAACATTATTACCTATTCAATAAAAAAAGAATCATAGAAATCGGTAGAGAAACACCGAAATTATACATAAAATAAGCCATCGCGCCCGTGACCAAAACCGAATCGTTACTAATTTACATATAACATACTAGATGGCGCCAGTAGTTGCATCCTACAACACGTAATGATTTATTTTTTAGATTGTTATAAATACTTCATAGCGTTTTATTCCAAAATTTGCTATCAAACGGAAATACTGAACCGTTCATTAAAGCGCATTAAAAATCACCAAACTACACTGTTTAGGGAGTGCTATAAATTTAATAAATTGAAAACATTGCGGTGAATTTCACAATGCTTGAGCAGTGACTAAAGAAAGAAACCTCAGATATTTAAAAAACAACGCTACCCGTGCGAAGCTGGGACGATCCACTAGTACTAAATAAAATAAAAAAATATGGTATCTATAATAAATAATCAATGATAAAAATAGGTGCGACGTCTTTCTTCAGAAACCTACTTTAGAAAATAAACGTTCAATATTTAATTTACCCTAGACCTAGAAGAACCAAGGAACACTGAGGCTAAATTAGCGAAATATACTTTTTCCACAAATGAAAGCACTCCGCTCTGGGAAGCACGCTTGCTTGCTTGCCATTGAGGCAGAGGCAGCACCTACGTGTGGGGAAACCAAACCGAATAATTTGGCTGAATATCCGGTTCGGCAAATCTTATATTGAATAGTATTCTATTATTCGGTGAAACAATTATTCGGTGCATCTCTACTAACCAATTAGGTTATGAGTAGTTAACATAAAGAAACCATTTATTAAAATAAAAAATTAATTCAATCTTAACTCACACGTTCACGTCGTACATCGAAGTGAGCGGCACAGCATAGAACTACCCCATTTCTTCCCATGGGTGTTCGTAAGTGGTGGCTAAGGTTATCGGGGCTATATAAGTGATTTTTGGGCGATGCGGTTGGAGACACATCACCAAAAGCTTTTACTTTACAATATTTTCCCCACACGACTTCCAAAAGTGCCTGAGTAATTTCTTTTTCCGAAACTTTGGCTACCCTTTCTAGGGATTTATAGCCGTAAGCATATGAATGAATGAATGTTCGGCATAGGTACTAACACTGCTGATAATAATATCATATTATTTTTGCCGAGTGCTCATTGTCACCCACTATTTGCTAGGACACTATCTCTCGTGATTATCAGCAGGGCCGTCGTCGTTTTGTACAAATACACCATCATATCGTCATAAGTAAAATCGGATACAATACAGACAATGTTATCATTCTGAGATCTAATGAAAAAGAAGGTTTATTTGTAAGGAGGGAATTGGAATCAGCACGTTCATAAAGAAAATAATAATTTAGAGTATATATAGCCACTCTGCAGTGAGCGGTGGAGGTTGTGCTGTTTGGATAACAGTACCAGTTGTACTGTACTGCGCTGTGGATAGTGAAGTGAGTGGCGTGCTGGCGTGTGATAAAACAGTGGAGTGCGGGCGGCGGCGGCGGCTGGCGCGGTCGAGGTCACTCGCGCGGCTGGCTGCGACGCCGAGAGACGCTCACGCTGAGATATTCGATATAATAATCTCCAATCATTACATCACAGTTCACCAGTGTCATAGTGGGTCAACGCTATCCTTACAAATGTACGTATTTCCAGATTGTTTTGCTCGAGATACTTCAATAAGTGATTTTTTAAATGTTCTCATTAATTTCATAAACCATTCATCTTATTGATTAGGTCAGCTATTTCAATAAGTATTTAGTAAAACTTTTACTGTCATTGTAGTAAAAATGACATTGGATTATTTAGTTTTTGTGTATGTCTTGTACGTTGCCGGAGTAGTAGTATCTACACCGGTTGGTGCGAACATGGAGTAAGTTCTTTAGTTTGTATTATTTTAACCAGCCAACAAAATAAAGTATAAGTAAGCGACTGTTGCAATAATTTGCCTTCACACTTATACATAACTACGACAATAAGACTAGATCCCATCCCATGGTGGGAAGCCAGAACTGCGCCAATTACTCAGCCTCTTTTTAAAGTTAAGGGGGGAAAGGATGGTCAAAGAATAAAGGACTTGGATAGAAGAAAAGGAGCTAGCGAATTAAAATTTTTAAGACTATGCCTTTTAGGGATTTATAGCCGTGAGCATATGAATGAATTAACAAAATGGAAAGAAAGCATCACTAAATACAATCACCTTTTGATATTATTTTAGGAATTCTTACAGAACTGGTTTTGATAAACTCTAAGGTTTACTCACCTTACAGGATGGCGTCGCTTGACTACAACGACCTCCCATTTGAGGAGAAACCGTTTTACAAACCACCCTTGGAAGAAGTGGCAGAAGGTAAGCAAACTGTGATTTAGATTACATATCCAATGTTGCTGACTATAATCGCAAAAAGTAGTAGCCAGAGATTGGCATCATTGAAATGAATCCTTTGAAAGTTAAAGAAAGAAAGAAAGATGGTGGTAATCGGAAATGATGACTAATATCCTGAATAAGTGTGCTGTGTAAATAAAACAGAATCATAGCTCATAAAGTGATGTCTCCACTCGGCAGTGCTGTCCCGCGGGCTGGCGGCCAACTTCGCGGAGGTGTCCGTCGCCGTGGAGGAGTGCCCGGACCTCACGAAGCCGCCCTACGAACTCACCTCGCCAGGTACACACTCACAGCAAACGCTCTCCTAGTAGATCTTATATATTAAATTCTCGTGTTCGTTACCAACAATCTTCCGAAACGGCTTGACCCATTTTTAGTATATTCAGTATGTCTGAGAATCGACTGCCATCTATTTTTTTACCCTAAAATAATAAGGGTTGTCCAATCCTAACTATATGTTTTAATTTTTTTGGACATGTATATTTATTATAACGTGGCATTAAAAATACTTACAATCCTAAAATTTCACCCCTCTATCACCAACCCCTATTTTTAGTAGTCAGCTAGTACATTTATAAGAACTTCGATGTGTTTATATTGATAACAACGAGTCGTGATACCACTTCATATGGAAATAGAAAATCTGGTTGTCGATACAACTCAACTCGTTACCCACGTCACAAAATGTTATTTGATATTTTCAACTGTTTGCAAGCCAAATACTTATCGAAACTAACAAGTGTGAAATTGAACCTATTTGCTTTGGGTGAATTGTATGTTTTGTTATCTGTTTTCTATATTTCTCGATACTTAAAGAAATCTGTGTTATCAGTATTATATAAGCACATTCTCGTTGACAAACATTTAACTGATACTGTTCAAGTACATTAACACGCCACACTTCGTTTCGATACAATTACTACTACTACTTAGGATGAAGAAAAATACTGTCAGTCGTCCCAGCCCTATTATGAATAACCGCTATACCTGTTGATGATGATAAAACCCGACTAGAGTAGGTAAAAGGCATATTCGTATAATTCCTCATTTTGTTTGCCTATTTTTGAATTTAAATTTTCTATTTGATTATACATACATATTCTCACGCCGTTAGTTCCCATTGGGGTAGGCAGAGACTATCGATCGCCACTTCATTCACATCGATCAATCTTTTCATAAAAGAGCATGTATGGTTCATTCATACTTAGGACACCTGCCTATTTGAGCACATTTTCTATCTGATCATAAAAAATCCTACGTTAATCAATGGATTGACTACTTTGAAAAAGACTTTTATGATAACACTAGTGGATCGTCCCAGCTTCGCACGGGTAGCGTTGTTTTTTTAAATATCTGAGGTTTCTTTCTTCAGTCACTGCTCAAGCATTGTGAAATTCAGCGTAATGTTTTCAATTTATTAAATTTATAGCACTCCCTTAACAGTGTAGTTTGGTGATTTTGAATGCGCTTTAATGAACGGTTCAGTATTTCCGTTTAATAGCAAATTTTTGAATAAAACGCCATGAAGTATTTATAACAATCTAAAAATTAAATCATTACGTTATGTAGGATGCAACTACTGGCGCCATCTAGTATGTTATATGTAAATTAGTAAAGATTTGGTTTCGATCACGGGCCTGATGGCTTATTTTATAAATAATTTCGGTGTTTATCTACCGATTTCTATGATTCTTTTTTTATTAAATAGGTAATAATGTTACCTTTTTAAATTAGGGATGAGTGAGAGGTTTACAAACGTAAGAGTAAACAAATATAATCAGGATGTTCCGAACTGCTAAGCTATCTGGAATTACACGTGATATTGTGAGTCAACCGTAAAAGATAGACATATACTGTTGAGGATTTTTTTTTAGTTAATTTTATGAAGAATATTTCCGCCACACATGATTTCTATGTAAGTTTAACCATTAAGGCTGCACACGCGACGGAAGCTTAAAAAATGGAGTAACTTCTCCCGTTTTCCCAAAATTTCCCAAATTTCCCCTTTACTTCTCTGCTGAAAAGTATACAAAAACCTGCGCAGGAGTATGAAGAATAATTGTACCAAGTTTCGTTAAAATCCGTCGAGTAGTTTTTGTTTCCATAAGGAACATACAAACCGACAGACAGACAGACAGACAGACAGACAGACAGACAGACAGACAGACAAAAATTTTACTGATTGCATTTTTGGCATCAGTATCGATCCCTAATCACCACCTGATAGTTATTTTGAAAATATATTTCATGTACAGAATTGACCTCTCTACAGATTTATTATAAGTATAGATATTGCCGTAAAATTACTTAACTTAATTAGGCCACGCAGGGGCATCAACTAGCAGTATTACTAACAAGCATAAATTTCAATAGCAAACAGTATGGTGGTGAGCCCTTGTACTCAAAAATACAGAACCCATTTTAAATAAAGCGTAAAAAAATAGGTAATTTTTTTTTTAAGTTAAACGGTTTTATTATTAACATACAGAGCAATGTTTAAGATAAATGTACTAAAAACCTAAAAATAATAATAAAATAGATACAGTCGTGGGAATTATATACATATGCATAGACTAGACTAAAATAAAACCGTGGGGCACGTCAATTGTCTACAAATTATCGACTTAATGTGCGATAGAAGAAACGTTTAATTCGTCGTTGGGCAGTTGGCCCGCAGACACGGTGAGGAAATTACTTACTATTTTCTAATAATAAAACCGTTTAACTTAAAAAGTTTTTTTACCTATTTTTATTTTCTAGTTTTTAGTTAGTTAGTTAGTTTATTGCAGTCCAACTCCTCTATACGTAGTCCCTGCAAATACTAAGAGCCACGTAGCACTGTGGGCAGGACAGGTCGGTATCGGATCGAAAATATATAACTTCATGAGTTTTTGTCCTAAAGTGATGAAATTTGGTACATATATGCAGTAAGGTGTGGATATTCAAATAATGTATAATTTCAAATTTTTAATACGCTTTTATTAGGTCGACCTGTATGTATGTAACTATGTAATCAAATCTAAGAAAACTAATTTAACCATCTTCTAAAGGTCATAGCGTTATGAAAATTGGCAGTTGTATGTGATTTCGATGACAATACAATAATATGGTACTGTCGAGCTGATGTGATGATGGAGCCGGAAGATATGAACTGGAACTTCATGATGGATGATCGTATCATAGCCGTGTTTGGACTTGTTATAAAGGTTTTGTAATGAACGTTGACCATGATTAGGTTTCAAGTTCTGATGATGAAGCCGGAAGATAGGCACTAGCATTCCATGATGAAAAATCGTACCATAGCTGAGTTTGGACTTGTTAGAAAGGTCTTGTAATGAACCTTGACCACGATTAGGTTTCAAGGTCTGAATACAATAATATGGTACTGTCGAGCTCATCTGATGATGGAGCCGGAAGATATTAACTGGAACTTAATGATGGATGATCGTATTATAGCCGTATTTGGACTTGTTAGAAAGGTCTTGTAATTAACTTTGACCACGAAATGAACTTTGACCACGATAAGGTTTCAAGGTCTGAATACGATAATATGGTACTATCGAACTGATCTGATGATGGAGCCGGAAGATTTGAACTGGAACTTCATTATGAATATTAGCATACGATGTATCTTTACCAACCCATAACGTCCCACTGCTGGGCACGGGTCTCTTCCGTGAGGAAGGTATTAGCCATACTTCACCACGGGGGCCAGCCGGGTTGGTGGAGGTTTGTAAGGCTAGTGGTCACCTTACCGTTAGATGTTATCAAGCTGTCCGTTTGGGTCTCTGACAAAGCTTGACGACTGCTACCTTACGATAACAACTGGCACCAACGGCTTTACGTGTGAAATATGCCATTAGCAAAGACTAAAAATCATAAAATAAATTAATAGTTTAAAAAACACTAAAAAACACGCTTTTATGAGTGCACTTAAAAGTCAAAAATAAATTACGGGTCGTTCAAGTTGTCTCTATTTCTGGGCTGAAGTGTAAACTATGTGCTTTTAATTATAATATTTGATTGTAAAAGCGTGGGGCGCTGGAAAAGGAAAGATTTTTTGTTTACCTTGCTAGGAAATCAAGTTAAGCGATGTTTTGGGAAGCAGGTTACAGAGATCGGCACCCTAACTAGAGTTGCAGCACCACTAGTTGGAGGCTCTATATGAAACAGTCTGTTAAAAGAACTAGTCAACAGTGGCAAAATGTAGAGTTCTTTTTCGTGTATTTGTTTACAAGAAAGTTTTTCCTGCTCCAGCGCCCCACGCTTTTACAATCAAATATTATAATTAAAAGCACATAGTTTACACTTCAGCCCAGAAATAGAGACAACTTGAACGACCCGTAATTTATTTTTGACTTTTAAGTGCACTCATAAAAGCGTGTTTTTTAGTGTTTTTTAAACTATTAATTTATTTTGTTTTTTTTTTCTTACGCAAAATAAGTGCAAACTTGATAATATACCCTCGTTATCAATGAATATTAATTAATTTTGAACGATGGTAAACCGCAAAAGATACCGATTTTCTGTTCCGTCCTTTATAACATTCTTGCTGATATTTTCCAAAACCGCAAACATCCGCAGCTGATTTTTTTTTTCTTGTGTTAAAGAATAGTTAGACTATCAATTAACACAAATTGTAGCGCGTGGGGAGACGTGGGTAATAATGAAAACCTTCGACGAAAAAAATAAATCAGTGAAAAATATGGTATGTCACTTTTTAAGTACCTACTGATACATTTGTCGCTTTTTTAGAAATCAAAGACATGTATTCTAATAAACATGAAATAAGCTTTCCAAAAATGTATGATACTGCATATCTGTAGCAAATATTTCTTTCACAATATGGTTTTGAAATACGTGTACACAAAGATATAAGTTTGGTACTCCTATGTTGTATATACTTTCTACACATGAAAAATAATGTCATTTTGTGTAATTTTGTGAAAAAACGTAATGAATATTATATTACAATTATTAGAGAACCAAATAAAATAACCATATTAGACAAATTATGATATTCGTAAAAAGTATTTTCGATATGCTCTTGTTCTACCGTTTTCCACAGTGCGTAGGCTTGACCTTCTTCAAACAGTTTTGCACCTAAGTATACGACTGCGTAATCCACAGTGCTGCATTTTATGTATTGTAGAAGCCCATGATAGTATTAAAGGCAAAATTCTTCTTTCAGCTGTCCCGTAATTGTACTTAGCTGGAAACTGTATGGCTTTCGGGTGTATAAGATGTACTCCGTCTCTTGCGAAATCAATTCGGACGGCAGGTACATCTGTTGCATACATTTGAGTTCGACGAATAATTAAAAATTATATATATCCTAATTAATCAGATACCTAAATAAATTACAGATCCAATTTCTAAATTTAAATCTTATTATTATAATGCCATTTAGTGGCTGTGCCCATCTTAAATATTGATTTTGTATAGTGCACTGTATGGCGACCACCTTAGATTTTAATTTTGCATAGTAAATTGTATTCTACTGGTTGAGCACATTCATTTGATACCCATATTGATGGGATTGATAAAACCTACGTTATCCGCCATTTTGTAGCGGCCGCCATCTTGGATTTCATTTTTTTTATAGTATATTGTATTCTGCTTGTTGAGCCCTTTCATTTGATACCCATATTGATGGGATAAATAAAACCTAAATTGTCCGCCATTTTGTAGCGGCGGCCATCTTGAATTTATAATGATAATGAATAAATATAATTGTATTGTCACCAAAATCCAAAGTGTATACAAATTTTAGATTAATTGGTTGATAGGAAGAGGGTGAAATTTGAATTACTAAATTTGACCCAAGAATAAATAAAACAAACGGGGTGAGCTCAATAAAACCGTTTAAAAAACGTTTTTGTTTTAGTTCCCATGATTTATTTTACTAAATTGGCATAGGCATATTATCTTCCTCCATTTACACATTTACTGAGCGATTCCGGAAAATAGGCAGTCTTAAGTTTGATCAATAAGTTAAAATCATAGAATAAACTAAGTTTGTGGTTAAAATATATGTTTAGTCGAGTTTATTTTATGTATTTTTTATGTAACGTTTATGTTATGTTATGTATTTTACAGTTCTTACCACGACTATGTTTTTAGTTCTTCTTAGTTTTAGTAAATACTTAGTTATTTATGGTTCAGTTACTTGTTTGAAATTGATCACTCGCTGTAATTATTTGTCTTTGCCGTTTCAATCTATAATTGGATGTCCATCTGATTTTATTATTAAAAGCTTTTATTTTATTAAAATTAAAAGCTTGTATTTAACTTGCAATGTATGTTTGTGTGTTCGGGTGAAATCTTTGAACTCAATTTTGAAGTAGATATATTCAACCGTTTGTGCTGAAATTTTGTGGACGCATTTTGTTTGGATGACAATATATGATAAGACATGTGACGTCATTCTAAATTCAATATGGCGGATCATACAAGATGTCAGAACAGTTATATTTAATCCACTTATACAATATGGGTATCGAATGAAAGGGCTTGTTAAGAGTGACTAGAAAAGAATATGACGTCATTCTGAATCCAATATGGCGGACCATGCAAAATGGCGGAATAGTTACCTTTAGTCTACTTCTACAATATGGGTATCAAATGAAAGGGCTTGTTAAGAGTGACTAGAAAAAGAATATGACGTCATTCTGAATCCAATATGGCGGACCATGCAGGATGGCGGAATAGTTACCTTTAGTCTACTTCTACAATATGGGTATCAAATGAAAGGGCTAGTTAAGAGTGACTAGAAAAAGAATATGACGTCATTCTGAATCCAATATGGCGGACCGTGCAGGATGGCGGAATAGTTACCTTTAGTCTACTTCTACAATATGGGTGTCAAATGAGGGGGCATTTTGAGAGTAATAATAACTTGAAAATAGCCAGCGATAACTAAAAAGTAATAAATAAAAAAAATTAAGTAAAAAAAATTTTTAAGAAAAAGCTTTAATTTAAACGCTCTAAAAAGAAGAAAATAAAATATTCCTTTTGGATTATACTAACAACTCCTCATTATACACAATTTATATATAATAATAAAAGCTTGTCGCTCGATTTACCACAAATTATTATTATATAAAGGAATGTTGATAGGTATGTAAACCTCGCGACAAGCTTTTATTATTATATATAAATTGTGTATAATGAGGAGTTGTTAGTATAATCCAAAAGGAATATTTTATTTTCTTCTTTTTAGAGCGTTTAAATAAAAGCTTTTTCTTAAAATGTTTTTTTACTTAATTTTTTTTTTTGTTACTGTTTCTGGTAAATTCTTAAGGTTTGTCGGGCAACGCGAAGCTGATCGAGCTGGGCGGGCCGCCGTACCTGGTGCCGCTGGTGCGCCGCGACAAGGTGTACGACCTGGCGGCGCTGCTGCGGCACCTGCGGCGCGACCCGGCGCTGTTGGCGGGCGCCGGCGCCGGGCCCTGGCCGCACATCGGCGTCAACTGCGAGGTTCGTACAACACATCATGCGAGGACGTAGCCAGTTAAGTAATCTATTTCTATGTAAATTACGTTATATGAGTTAGTTTCTGTAAGATCCTTACCCTTTAAATAAGTTTAGTATAGTTTTTCCGGTAACATTTCGAAGATTCGAATATCTTAAATCCGAATTTCAACATTCAGAAAACGGTTCACAGAATTTACGTATCACAGATGCTTTATTTTCCACAACTTCATTAGTACATAAATACATTTTCTAGAAGTATCACTTCCCACAAAAACTAAAACCAGATTATTAAAATGAATTTTTTGCTTACCAACTATATCTTTTACTATAATCTCATTATTCCAAAGGTTTAAAAGACCGAAGTAACTTTATCTATAGTCTTACAAATCGTAAATCTCTTTAACTAGATATTATTTATGTTAGAAAAATTGTATAAATAAAACGCGGATGCATGCCTGTTTGTATGTATACTTGCTTGCTTGTTTGAAAGCCGAAAGCCCCCTGCAGACAAAGAAAAATTAGGTCACATTTAAAGTGCTAATAGACGATCGAACATGTACGGCGCGCACCAGTGTTCGTGGTACGGGCCGTACCAAAAACGAACGTGTGTAGCGTGGTTCGCCGCACATAATTATTATTAATATTGGTGCGGGCTGGTTCGAAGCGCTTGCGGTGCACTGTGCGATGGTGCGCGCCGTACATGTGCGATCGTCTGTAGGCTAGAGCGCACCGCACAGTTCGTGGTGCGCGCCCTACATGTTCGATCGTCTATTAGCACTTTTAGTTAGGTTAGGTTAGATTATGTATAAAACGAGCGAGCGTAGCGCAGCGGAGCGAGCACCTAAATGCCTGATGCATGCTTATATGCCATACTTGCTTGCTTGCAGCTTGCTACATATAGAGGACGGGGGGCGGGGTATTATACCACTTACATAAAATATTCCTGCAAAATTATTCATAGCAGTAGGTATCATTCAATACATCTGTATTTCAAATGTATGGAAAATGATTTTTTGGAATAGTGATTATTCGGAAAAGCAATATTGCAGAATTAAGGTATATCTGGTTTTTGATTCTGTGGGAATCCGTTCTAGTGGTTTATTATAATGATAGTAAAGAAAAAAAAATCAAACGATAATCTGGAATGTAAGAATATTGTATTTGAAATTCGGTGAAACAATATTATGGCAATTAAAAAAAAGTCGATTAGTTTTCGGTAAAATAATATTCGGGGTAAAAGTTTCGGATATACAGTATGTAACCAGTTTTTCCAGATTAATTCAATTCTAAGCTGAATCAGGCTGTAATAAGAGTCTGGTAAAAAATAAATAAAACGCTGTAGTGCAGACGATTCGAACTGCCATACCATTAGTTTATCCATTAGAGTAGAAATAATACAATTGTTTGGAAAACATATGTTTGTACCTAGTTATGTTATTGTCCTAACCAGAATTTTCCAATAGAAAGCTACCTTTATTATCGTAGCTACCTATATAATTAGGAGAAAACTACGAAGCAAAGGTTTTGATAGATTGCGAATGCATTCAGTAAAAATACAAATAAATAACATTTCATAGAAAGGTCATAACTATCAGTAGCATTCGCAGATTTACCCTTTGTTTACTTCAATTGATACTTTTCTAACAAACATTGGATTTTCGTAAAAAATATCGTTAACCTAAAGGTGAAGTGAAGGGTAGGGTGACGAAAACATATCTTGCCTCTTTAGGGTATTCAACTCACTCAGCCGTGTACCATGTGTTGTATCTGATACCGTATCAAGTAAACACTTAGGTACGACACTCGTAAACTACTAATTATCGTAAATGCGGCAGCCGCGGCTTGCAGTGAGCTCGTGACGTACGGCTGTACGCACCTTTTTCCACAATAAAAGTTTGTATGTACTTTGCTACATACTAATTCCGACATAATTATTTTTACTTACAAGATTACAATACCTTGTAACACAAAAATCTATGTGTTAAAAATATTAAATACTATTTCCAACGTGTTTCAGGGCATAATAAACCTGAGCGTGGAGAAGGGCGCGGTGCGGCAGGGCAGCCGCGCGGTGTCGGTGGAGCCGCGCGGGGCGGCGCGGGGCAGCGCGGGCTACCAGCTGCACCGCCTGCCCGCCAGCGAGACCCGCACGGCGCTGCTCGGCAACTACCTGCTCAGCGACGGACAGCCCGGGAAGGTATCCGCTATTATTTCACTATCGGAGTGGAGTGGTATTGGATGGTACGAAATATACATATTTTAATTCGAAAGACCAAAAATATGTACACAGGTTTTTTTATGTATATTGAATGCCAAGGAGTGTGGTAGTTTTTAAACAAGGAGAAGTAGTAGGCTTGCTTTACTAATAAACTTTTAAAAATAATAAAATAAAGCCATTACGATGAAAGCAGTCTTTCAAGAGGTGCGAGCACTCTTGTTTAGCGCAGCAATGTATGATCACATCTCATGATTGCAGATGGGTGGATCCAGACCTCCTGCTGTTTTGATGTGCAAGGCCTAAATAGTACAAACCATTTTAGTTTCATGCCAATATCAAACTTTTCGTGTTCAAGAGGTTCTCAATCACTCGTCATATATTATTTTAGTAACATACATACATACATATACTCACGGCTATAAATCCCAGGAAGGGGTAGCCAGAGCTAAAGAATTAGAAATTCCTCAGCCACTTTTGGAATTTTGAGTGGGGAAAAGATAGTAAAAATAAAGGTTGTTGGTGATGGGTCTCCAACCGCATCGCCCAAAAATCCCTTAATAACCCCATACCGTTAGTCGCCTCTTTCGTACACCCACCGGAAGAAATGGGGTAGTGCTATTCTAAACCGACACTACACGGCGTATTTTAGTAACGTATTTGATAAATCATTTCAGGTCCTGCGAGTGATTGCTAAGAACCGGACTGGGGATTCTAATTTCATAACTTCCATCAGAGAAACTTTGAAGAATCATTATGGTGATAAAGTTATTGGTAAGCAGAGACAAATTGAGGATTGTCTCACATTTACAATATATTTACCTTATTAATGTAAATACTTTTTAAATTAAAAGCAATATAGCTTCTTTGCAACTTACGAGTTCTGGAACTTATACTTCGCATGATTTCAGAAAAATCTACTAGAGAGATATGTATGTCATCAGCTAATGTGTGTGGTGGTCACTACAGGTATGGGCGGCGCGTTCCTGCTGCGCGAGGGCAAAGTGAAGCACCACGTGATGCCGGACTTCAGCGCCAGCGCGCTGACGACGGACCAGCAGGTGGACTCCTGGCTGCACTACTTCGACATGAGCGCGCCCATCCTGCACCTCGGCACGCTCGTCACCGGCGACCTGGTGCGCTGCCGCTTTTACTTACTACTATATAATAAATTGATATGATACTAAGACATAATAAATTGTAGTATGTAGAACCATACATTTGATAAATATTGATAGCTCAATGGGTAGAACACCGGTTAACGTGCAAGCGACTAGTGTTCAAATCCCGGGTCAGGGCCTACACCAATTTGTCTTTTCTAAAGACATATGTGTGGTTAATTTATCATGTTTGATAACGGTAAGGGAAAACATCGTGAGGAAACCCACATGGCTGAGTTGTACTTAGTGATGTGACAGTGTATTCGTACAAAACGGCGATAGGCCTGCCCCCTATCACGTGAGTACACTGTCCATGCAAAACGTGGGTATTAGTACCTCTGCCAATCCCTTCGGGGATATTCGGCGTGTACGTTTATGATGCACATATTTTGATTATTTTGCTCATGTTCTTCCGTAGGTTTCGTGTGAGGAGGCTTAGGGACTTAGCTTTCATAAAGATAATGTTCCACTATGCAGTTGGGTTCCTAGTAAATAAAAACTTATCCTATCACATTAAAAAAGAACATAATATTTTTATGTTTTGTTTACTGAAACGTTGTCTGCCGGTTTTCCGCAGGACTTGGACCTGCGCGTGCAGCACTTCCACGGCTGGGGCGCGCACGGCGACGGCGGCCACTACCACTACGACACCACGCCGCGGACCGCGCACTACGACGCGCTGCTTGTGCTGGCGGACTCCGTCATCCGCATCGACCGCCCCAAGGACACGCACTCTCTCGGACGCGACTAACTAGCTCGACTGGCTTATGAGCAATGGCAGGACCAGTTCTTTGCAACGCTACATGAAGTTAGATTCTTACAACGACCACTATCGATTTACTTTATCATTGACGGTACGAAGGTTGCTTCAGATAACCCAGCTCTTTTCTAAGCTACGGTTGTTACACCTTTCAAATACTAGATTTTAGATTTATCGAACTAACTTCAAAAAACAATTGGAATGGTTGTGTTTAAAGAAATATTTGTTACCCTTTCCACTAAGTATATTGTTTATTGCAAGTTGCTTCTATTGTATATATCAAGGTTGTGAATAAATTATCATATCTTGGTATTTTAATTGTTAATAGATGTTTAATTTATGTTATTAAACTTTATGTTATTTGTATACGAGGGACCATTAGGAATAAGTATCTTAATAAAATCATTATTTGTTGCGTATTGTGTCTTTTTACATTGTTTACTGATGTTACCCATTTTATTTGTAAATGTATAATTTTATAGCGCCGCGTCGGCTTAGAATAGCCCTAGTTCCTTTTTTTTACCATGGATGTAAGTAGAGGTGACTAAGGGACTAGGGTAGGTACGACTAGGGTATTGGGACTTTTAAAGTATTTTTTGGGTGAAACAGTTGGGGACCAATCACCTATAACTTAATAAAAAAAACCACTCAACTTGCAAAATGAGGACAAGGAATTTCTGATTTCGAGACACTGGCTAAGGATATACAGGATGGCTCATTCAAATCGGTCAGTATGGAAAAGTCTGAAACTATAAGACATACGAAGATTTGTTCTTAGGAACCATGTCACCGATTTTGATAAAAAGAAAAACTGCATTCATACATTTAAAAAAAAACTGTACCCAGCTCGGGAATGGAACCCGGTTGTTTTGAAAAAATAAACTTACACTTTTTCTATTTTGATATCGATTGCGTAGGTCTTAAGCTGTAAATGTCTACATAAAACATGATGTCTAAAATGAATAAAATGCATTGTTTTGACATACTTTAATTTCTCGAAGTAGGTGTTTGAAGTGACCACCATTTTTTTCAATACAATTTTCAACACGTTTAGGTAACGATCTTAATATTGCATTTTGTATCTTCATGTGGTGAATTTGAGTTAAAATTGACTCTAGGGCTGCTTTTAGGTCTTCAACGGTGTCATAGCTTGTATTGTAAACTTCATCTTTAACGTAACCCCATAAAAAATAGTCTAGAGGCGTTAAATCGGGCGACCTCACCGGCCATTTGATAGGGCCGTTCGTACCAATCCATTTTCGCGGAAAGTTTTCATTTAAAAAGTCTCTTGCTATGCGACTATTGTGAGCCGGTGCTCCGTCCTGTTGAAAATAAAGTTGTTCTCTTACTTTTGCTGACATTTCTCGTACGGCCTCTAAAAGATCTTCTAAGATTTCAAGGTACTTGAATCTGTCCAAATGTCCATCATAAATTTTAAACAAGAGTACCTTATTGTGAAGTAGGCCGACCCAGCAGTTAAATGAGAATCTAACTTGACGGCGTCCTTTGTGCATTCGTAGGGGATTTTCTCGAATCCAATAGTGATGATTTTTACGATTGTACATTCCGTTGTTGGAAAATTGAGTTTCATCAGAAAATATTACAAACTTTAAAAAAATAATGTCTAGATCCATTGTTTCTTTTAACCAATTACAAAATTCAAGTCTTCTAATATTATCTCCTGCATGAAAGGCCTGGGGCCCAATTCTACAATTTTAAGAAACGTCACCGTTTTGATACAGTCTGTAGGTCAAATAAGTACAATACTGTATCTCTATTTTTAGTCGTTACAACGTAATCGGTTCTATTATCTTAGCTGCCGGAGCATGGTTTTGTCAATTTTGACATTCCAAATCAGTCATTTATTCATTCTTTAATAAGTCAAATAAGTGTTGTCATTTCAGTGATCTTAAAAATCTACCGCAATAACTGTACCTATTTCTGTACCATCGCCCAAGACTAAAGAAATATCATTTAAATTTTATGTACAGTTTATGAGTACTTTCTGCTAGAAGATTCGACCGAAATATTTTATTATAGGTTAATTCTTTACATGGGTGTCGTAAGAGGCGACTAAGGGTATGGGACTTTTTAAAGTGACTTTTAGGCGATGCGGTTGAAGACCCATCACCAACGATACTTTATTTCTACCATCATCTCCCATATCAACTTCCAAATGTGGCTGAGGAGTTTTTAGCTCTAAAGCTGTGGCTACCCCTTTTTAGGGAAAACCTGTAACAATGTACCTACAAATACATTGTCACATGACAGGACTAAGTATAACTCAGCTATAATAGTTTCCTCACGATATTTTCCCTCACGGTTAACGTCCTCAATAAATAAAAAAGACATTGGTCAAGGCCCAACGAGAATTTAAACTCAAACCGATGAAGTCTCAAAAAAAAGAGCTGAGTTTTGATTTCATCGTTATAAAAATTTAAAATTGTATGGGTACGTAAATGGTTAAATTTATGCGGGTACCTACTCCATGGCGATCGATAGTCTCTGCCTACCCCAATGGGAACTAATGGCGTGAGTATATGTATTTATGTATGTATGTATCTACTCCGTAACTATCATTTATTTTAATGGAATGTCTTCTAGGCATGACATTATTACAGAAGCCGCCTGCCTTTTTCAGAAAACTCTCTATTTGGTCCGATTGTGTCCTCCGTAGTCGTCCTCTACTAACACCACTTTCCAGTGCCTTCCACATTGGGTTTTTACACATCCAATTTACCTATTCATCCTTATCATGCCCAAACCGTCTTAAAAATATTATTGCCTTAGTATTAGTTTATGGAAAAATACTAGTTTTCATTGCAACAAACCTATCCCAAATTTTTTATTGATGTACAAGCGCGAATTTAAAGGCTGTTTTCAATGTTAGTAAAAAAATTGTTTTTTTTTACTCAAAGTCTCTATAGGTACCTTGCGTTTTGAAAATGACACCTCTCTTTTGCTCTGTTTTATATTCTACAGATAAGTTAGTAGTGAATTGTTATAATTGTGCCAGTGACAAATTGGTCAAATAAACAAAATAAATACATTTAAATTTTTCACACAACCTGTCAGACGTCCGAAGTGTAAAGAATAAAAAAGCATGTATAAAAGATTCATTAAACTAGATGAAGCTGGATAAGTTAGCCAGGGTCGTACAAATCCAACATAATTAATAGTTTCTGCCTACTCCGATAGGAACTAATCTCGTGAGTTTACGCAAGTAGGTTTGTATCATTTTCTTTCTTTTTTTTTATTTTGATAGAGAAAATCTTGAAATTATTATTTTTATTGAATTATTTATCTTTAATTAATGATGAAATAAATATTTGTTAGATAAAATGTGGTACGTTTAAGAGTTTTTTGTGTTTTGTTTCAAGACCTTTTTTTCTGAAATATTAGACTTTTTTAAGTTTGCCTTATGTTTGTTTATAATAAGTCGTGATTATAAGATAAGATTTTTGCGGTCTGTTCAAAGTAAAGTCAAACTTTTTTTTACAAACTCATTACGCAAATTCTTGGCCAAACACGAACTCGCTTTAAGAAAAAAAAACTTTTTCCAACTGTCATAATTTGACATAAAACCGTCAAAATTCTGTCATATGTTACTAAACGTCACAATGCAAACATAATAGAACTTTTTAATGGGTATTCACAATCTGTTTAAGATGTATCTTAGGTGTATGTCTCTGGTATGGTGATCCAAATTTGACTTTTTTGTCCAGTTTCTTGCTCATTCGGTCATTGAGTTGAATGATTTTAAATCCAGTATTGCCATTTTTATTCTAATATTGATATTGCAAATACCTACCACTTTATTTATTATGTACCCTGTGCTCTTAATCTAGAATCATCCCCGATTTTGTAACTAGATCTCAATTATTTCTTCAAAATTTAATTGTAAATGATTTAAAATATGTTTCCAATGTTTGCCAAGTATGAATTGTCAGGTTATTAAATAAATTATATTTAAATTGAGCCAAAAAGGCTGCTTGTAAATATACCCAAAGCTAAAAAGAAAAAAAAATAGAAGAAAGATAATTTTTGGAAAATAACAATAAGTATGGCATAATTAGTTGGGATTCGCGATAATGGGATTTCATTATTATTTTTTCTTTAATTTTATGTTCTTCCCTAAATATAAATAACTCTTAACTTAGTCTTTACTTAACCATTGATTAAATACCTTCAAGATCTAATTGTTTAATAATTTCATTCTTTATACATAATATTTTTTTATGCTGTGTAGTGCCGGCTTAGAATAGCACTACCCCATTTCTTCCGGTGGGTGTACGTAAAAGGCGACTAACGGTATTGGGGCTTTAAAGGGATTTTTGGGCGATGCGGTTGGAGACCCATCACCAGCAACCTTTATTTCACCATCTAATCCCCACGTAACTTCCGAAAGTGGCTGAGGAATTTTCTGATTCCTTAGCTCTGGCTACTCCTTCTAGGGATTTATAGCCGTGAGTATATGTATGTATGTATGTATATGTATGTATTTTTTTCGCTTTAATGATAAAAATCCTTACAACTAAAATTCACATGCGAGACTAAATCACGCTGTTTGTGGCGAAATTGCTGAAAAAATATTCGGTAGATACCGCCAATAACAAAAAAAATAAAAAAAACAATAAACAAACAAAAAAATATAATTAGTAAATTTTTATTTTCATTATTACATATTTTGAAAACTAATGAATAAATTTCTTATACCGAATAATAATTAATTTAATGGACTGGTTAATATCAAACATTATTTGTTTGCGGAACTATTCGTACGATACGAACTTAACGATGAATATGCTATCAGTGATTTTGGTACCAATTATTCGTGACGATGAAGCTTAATTAAAGTTTTCAAACTGGAACATTCATATGGTGTCTCTATTTTATAAGAATTCCTTGCGGAAGATATCAACCAACTGAAAATTACCCAAGAATGTACATTTATATTTCAAATCATGTAGGAGAAGCTAACAAATAATAAAGCGTATATTTATCATACTAAAACTTGTATTAAAAGTTCTTTGCTCGTCTTAGTGATTATACTTTAGTTACAAATATATAATAAATAATATGTTCTTGATACTTGTTTCTTTATTAATTTACTAGTGGACCATTTCGGATTTGCACGAGTATTGTTATACTTTGAATATACGCCTGTGTTTCTTAGGGCCAATATTTACTGGCATTGAAAACTGTGATAATTTAATTAGGAATAACTTTTTTAGAGTTAGCCCTCTAGCGGCAACGTTAATAACTATAAAACGAAAAGCTTAACTGTTTTCGCTTAGACTTTATATAGTCGTTACCTAGCATAATTTACAATGCATACGTTTAGTACATAGGCAACCTATAATGTTTTCCGTTTTCGTAGTGTGGCCGCACATGATCCTGACTTTTATTTTACCTTAAGCCTATTAATATATACATATATATATACAAAGTATATACACAATGTATATTTGCTGTGTAGTGTCGGCTTAGAATAGCACTTCCCCATTTCTTCCGATGGGTGTACGTAAGAGGCGACTATATGTATTGGGGCTTTTAGATTTTTGGGCGATGTATTCGGAAACCCATCACCAACAACCTTTATCTCACCATCTTTTCCCCACTCAACTTTCCAAAAGTGGCTTAGGAATTTCCAATTCCTTAGCTCTGGCTAACCCTTCTGGGGATTTATAGCCGTGAGTATATGTATGTATGTATGTATATATATCCGACTGTACACTAATCAGCCAATCATCTCAAAATCTCTTGTCTATAATATCAAATTTCCAAAAGGAGAGATATTTGTTTGTATGTATAGGTTCCTAATTCCCCAATAGCTCAACCGATATAAAAAATATTTTTTTTAAATTAAACGATGGAATTATTCAAAAGTTACGTAGTATATATATCATCACACGAAATATCATAGGGGTGTTGGTGATGAAACTGACATGTATACATATAAACTGGTGTCCCATAATACAGACCTAGCCTAGTTTGGGAACCTCTGCTTAGGTCTGTACTACTGTAAATGTCTTAAAGGCTTTGGAATGAGAAATTCCTGAGTCACTTTTGGAAGTTGAGTGGTGAAAAGATGGTATTAATAAATAATTGTTGGTGCCGGGCTCTCTAACCATATCGACCAAAAATCACTAGAAAGCCCACGCGAAATCACTAAGGGTAACCCATACACTCCTATTATTATGACCACCCACCGGTAGGAATGGGGTAGTGTTATTCTGCTGTTTTGCTATAAAAACATAGACATAACATAAACGTTCACGCCGTTTATCCCCGAAGGGGTTGGCAGAGGTACCAATACTTCTGAACCCACATGGCAAGCGCCATCTAGTTTCCAGAGAAGGTACCCACGTTTTGCTTAGACAGTGTACTCACGTGATAGGGGGCAGGCCTATCGCCGTTTTGTACGAATACACTGTCACATGACTAAGTACAACTCAGCCATGTGGGTTTCCTCACGATGTTTTCCCTCACCGTTAACAACCATGATAATTTAAAAACATATTTATCTTATATCTACTTTGACTGGGACCTCATAATGAGTTAACGTTTTCTTGGATAAGTGTAACTGCATTTATCATATCGATTTTCATTGAGCCACATTGAAACGAAATCTACTTCGATACATTTGAAATATTTTCGAACTTTGAATAAGATATTTTTATCAGAAAAAATATTGTCATAAAAAACGCATATTTTATTGATATCTTTAAATTTTCAGTAAAATGTAAATAAAATCCAATAAAATATGTGTAAATACATTCAAATAAATATTCATAATCATTTTCCATAAAAAAAAATTTTTTTCGAATGTATGAAACAATACACAAAAAGCTACTGTTGTTTTTTAGGAGAAAAACTGTAGCATTATGGTGGATTGTAGCTTCAGACAGCTGTCAAAAGAACTCTTAAAAACGCTTAGAATACCGATTTGGTGAATCATTCGTTCAATCATCATAACGCTGAAAAAAATCGTTAATTTGCAGAATACCAAATACGTCAATGTGTCAAAAAGTGACGTAAAAAGGCCTTGTAGAATAGCAAATACAGATCCACAATCTTATCTTGGCCGGTAAGGGCGTCGCTGTCATCGATATTAGTATTGCCAGTAAATAAAAATTAACCATTATAAGGGAAATAATTTTACATCATACAGGCTAATTTATGTAGTACAGTATTGAAATGTCTTAATAAAACAAATTATATAATATTCATTTCATTAATAACTAGCTGCTACGTAGTGTCGGCTTATATTAGCACTACCCCATTTCTGCCGGTGGGTGTACGTAAGAGGCGACTAACGGTATTTTAAGAAATTTTTGGGCGATGCGGTTGGAGACCCATCACCAATAACCTTTATTTTACCATCTTTACCCCACTCAACTTTCCAAAAGTGGCTGAGGAGTTTCTAACTCCTTAGCTCTGGCTACCCCTTCTAGGGATTTACAGCCGTGAGTATATGTATGTATGTATGTAATAACTATTATTGTAAGTAAGCAAGTTCGTTTTAATGTAAGCTAATTATATTTATTTATTTTTGCCCTTGTCTGGTATGTCTACCCGAATGACTGTGTTGCTTATCTTACCTCCCAAATGCTGTCTAGAAGAGATCGCTTTTAGCGATAACACTGCCAACGGTTCTTCTCTGCAAACTCATTATTTTATACTCAAGGATTTGTTACTTGTGACACTCAGAGTTAATAAGTGGGTAACTACATAAAATCATTTTTTTAATCCTGTAAATCAGAGGCTTACCTTGTCGTGTACTGTCTTTTACATTTCATATTCACACATAGATCCCCCAAAAAGGTGGCACAGAAAAAATAATTCTAAACATCAGATATCGTTTGGGTCATTCATTTTGCTGGGTCAGTGAATTTATGGGCACTTTTTTATTGCTGTTAACAACCTTGTTACATATAACATAACATAACATAAACGTTTACGCCGAATACCCCCGAAGGGGTTTGGCAGAGGTACTAATACTTCTGAACATCACGTGACTTTGTCACCTGGTGTTCAGAGTACCCACGCTTTGCATGAACAGTATACTCACGTGATAGGGGGCAGGCCTATCGCCGTTTTCCACGAATACACTGTCACACGACTAAGTACAACTCAGCCATGTGGGTTTCCTCACGATTTTTACCTCACCGTTAACAACCGTGATAAATTAACCACACATATGACTTTAGAAAAGACAAATTGGTGTAGGCCCGATTCGGGATTTGAACACTAGTCGCTTGCACGTTAACCGGTGTTCTACCCATTAAGCTATCACGTCGTATTTGCCTTGTATTTTTATATGTCAGACAGTTATGACTTAAGAAATGACACATTGGTACATCCCCGCATTAGGATTAGAACCCACGCATCAGTGTATACGAAGTGAAATCTTATTCAGGAGCATTTCCCCACTTCCCGTAACCCGCACCGCATGACTATCGATGCGCGCACAACTTTTCGGACGGTGTTAGCCTACTTAGATAAAATTTAACAATATAAAAAATAATTTTCATGAATTTTTATATTGAATACTGGAAATAAAAGCGTTTATCAATAAGCAAAGATACATCATAAAAATAATTGTCTTTGAAAAAAAGTTTCCACTACAAAAAATATTAATGAAAGTGATAATTTATTATATACGTAGGTCACCCTATAATTTTTATTTAGTTAAGAACTAACTGATAATGACAGGCCGAAATTTCAAAATGGCGACAGTAGTACCAGAGTCGCCGCCGGCCAAGTTATGATTGTGGATCTGTAAGATCAATTCAATTCAATTTTTTGTTTAAGTGGCTTCAATCGTGTTTGCCACAATTATTTCGCCAATGTCAAGTGAGATGCAAGAAAGTCACCTTATGTGAGTTTGGCCGGTGAATTTATTTATATATATATATCGAATGAACATACTTGAAGACTCTCGAGTTAACACGAATCTAGAACAAAAATTAGTAAATTGGACAACACAATGTAACTACAACACAAAATACATAAGATGTAACATACGTGCAATAAAATAGGACAACACAATTAATTTACAATTTTAAGTTATTACTGAATATAAAACGGCACAAAGTAGAAAAAAAGGGAGAATCAACTAAGGACAACAGATATTTCATATTAGTAGGGAGAGGAATAGACGGAGGGAGATTTTCATAAAGGGAAGGAGATAATTGACAACCAAAGAATAAATGGTCGACAGAGCCCTCAGCCAGACCACACTCGCACAGCGAATGATCTCTCACCCTGATCCTTGCAAGAAAAACTGGAGTACATGCATGACCAAGACGCAGTCTAGTAATTGTGGATAGAACCCATCTATCAATATTATGAAATCGGCGTCGAGTGAACCATGGCCGTGATGGAATTTGAGGTTGAATATCGCTGTAGTGGATTCCTTTTATCAATTTCGAGCGGTTCCATAAATTCTGCCAAGACTCTAACATACGAGGTTTCGCCAAAGCGCAAAGATCGTGAGCATATATGAATGGATGACGAACGGGAGCTGAACCGGCTGCGTTTTTCGCGTAGGAATCAACAGCTTCATTATCACTAATACCTGAGTGGGAGGGTATCCACACCAAAACAACGTCCAGGCCACGTTGTAGACAGTCATATAAACAATCTCGTATGTCCAGAATAAGAGGAAATTTGGTCTTGGATCGAAAAGGATTTGACGTAATCGTTTCTAAGACAGATAAGCTGTCTGAGAATATGACAGCCTTAGAAATATTATGAGCCAAAATATATTTCACCGCTTCCAATATAGCGAGAGCTTCTCCAGTGAACACTGATGATTGGGGATGGGATGAAAAGCTTAGGACAATTTTGAATTTAGGGATCCATACAGCTGAACCAACGTTTTCCATATTGGAGGACTTAGATGCGTCTGTAAAAAAGTACAGCCATCCTTTCCACCTGGAAGAGCAAAATTCCAAAAAAAGAGAGTTAGCACCTGGAGAGTTTTTTGTAATACCTAAATTACAAACGACGTGAGGGGAGAATGTCAGGGAAGGAAACGAGTGCCCAAAAAGCGGGTTCCCAACTGACTGATATACTGGAGGCGAAAGATCACATAAAAAATTAAAACTTTTAACTATGGGTGGAATATTATCACTATTTACTAAAATGTTAGATAGAACTCTTAACTTCGGGAGAAGTGGGTGGGAAGAATTTTGAAAAACTTTAAAAACAAAACGGTCTGAGAGAAATTGGTGTCGAAGGCTTAAAGGAGCATCACAACATTCTACTTGCATAGCATTAATAGGAGTTGTTTTCATAGCACCCAAGATTATGCGTAAACAGCTCGCCTGGAGGCGAGTCCATTGTATAAGGGAAGACTTCAATACCGGCAGTAGTAGAAATGAAGCGTAATCAAATTGGCTACGAACAATAGCATTATATAAAATTTTGAGAGTTTGCGGATGAGAACCCCATCGTACACCAGAAAGAGCTTATAGAACATTTATACCCTTTTCACATTTACCAGCTACATAGTTGAAATGCGCAACTCCGTTTAACCTAGAGTCTAGGACAACCCCTAAGAACTTCACCTTATTAACAACATGGATTGGAGTATCTTTAATTAATATGTTCACGTCAGGGATAACTCGTTTTCGTGTAAAAACAACGGCGCTACTTTTAGAAGGAGACAGAGAAAGACCGCGGTCTAGTAAATATGAATTTAAGTCATTTAAAGCAGTATTCATTTTATGCGCAGCATCCTCGGTGGACTTGGACGCAGTGTAAAGACATATGTCATCCGCATACTGCAATACCTCACAAAATCCACTCACGCTTTGGTCAAGGTCGTGTGTATAAATACTGAACAGAAGAGGACTGAGCACTGATCCCTGTGGGAGACCTTTCCAGACCGTTCTTTGACATACAATACTCCCATTATCTCGTATTAACAGAATCCTATTTACAATCAGGTTGCATATAAAGTGTGTGAGCCTCATAGGGATATTCAGATAAAGCATGACCTGCCTGAGTACCTGAAGCAAAACATTGTCATATGCAGCATTAATATCGAGAAAAGAGCCCAACAGGTATTCTTTTCGACCAAAAGATGAACGGATGTCTGTAGTTAGAACAGCTATGCTATCCATAGTCCCCATTCCCTTTCGAAAACCAAACTGTGACTTGGCTAAAATACCTTGGCTTTCCAAAAACCATTCCAGCCGGTTCTTAAGAAGATGCTCAGAAATCTTCAACAGAACAGAAGATAACGCGATTGGGCGGTAGGACGAAGACTCAACTGGACTCTTGCCATTCTTAAGTAATGGGATGACAATCTGTGACTTCCAAGAATCAGGAAGAGAACCAGACATAAAAAAGCTGTTAATTAAGTTAAGGTACATTACTTTAGTACTATCATTAGATTTATAAATGAAGGAATACGGAATTCCATCCACTCCAGGAGCTGAGTCGGATAAGCCACTCAAAGCTGTGGATAGTTCAAGTAGAGTAAAATTTTGGTCAAAAGTATTATTGGAAGAGAAATTAAGAGGAATAGGGAGTAGGTCAAGAGATGGAACTGAAGGAGGAGCTATTTTGTCTATAAAATTATTGAGCCACAAAGATGAGTCATTTGAGGAAGGAGAGGTGGAGGATATGCCTTTTCTGAAATTTTTCAGTTGCTTCCAAACTACGGATGGGGGAGTTTTAGGTGAAAGTGATTCACAGAAAGATCTCCAACCACATCTTTTTTTCTTATTTAAAAGTCTTCTAGTAGCAGCAGCAACTTGTTGGAATTTAACATAATTTTCAAAAGACATATTACCAGCAAAAGCCAGTTCGGTCTCATATCTTTTGCTCACTGCATTTGAGCATTCACCATCCCACCAGGGAGGAGAGGAATATTTTTGTCTTCCCGTTTTAATGGGGAATGATTCATCAGCAGCTGATTTAATTACATCAACAAACCTATTGTAAACTTCAATGGCATTACTGTTGGACACGGGTGGCAGAGAGGAGATCTTGGATTCCAAAGAGGAAGCATATTCAGACCAGGCTATAGGAGAAGATGGCAGTCGATATTTTAACAGGGGGTTGGGATCTGGTGGGGGTGGGGAGTTTGAAGGGAAAGTAATGATGATAGGGAAGTGATCACTACCACAGGAATCAGCGAGAGTCCTCCATGAGATAGAGGAAGCAATAGAAGGGGAAGACAAGGAAAGGTCTACAGCACTCTTCCAGTTTTGTGAGGGGTTTACTCTCCGAGTCGGAGAACCATCATTCAAAAGGCAAATATTAAGGTCATGAAGCATTTCCAAGAAAGTGAATGAGATAGGATCGCAATAGTAGCTACCCCACATAGTGTGATGAATATTAAAATCACCCATCACAATAACGGGGGAAGGAAGGGAAGAGAGAATGTTCTTAATTTCAATCACAATGGAGTGAGAAGGTGAGTATATATAAAGAGAAACCACAGTAAAATCTTTCAACTTTACTGCAACAAAATTGAATCCATTACTGTGAGAAGGTATTTGCATTAGTTGATAAGGATTATTATGTTTGATGAGGATGGCACAGCCACCCCATCCATCATCCCTGTCATCCCGTAGACATGAATATCCTGGCACTCGTACATGAGAACCAGGGATTAACCATGTCTCAGAGAGGGCAAAGACAACAGGAGAGAATTGTTGTGCTAAAAGAGAGATTTCATATTTCTTGTGTCTAAGGCTTTTCATGTTCCACTGTATGAGGTTTAGACCCATTATTAATAAAAGGGGCAAGATTCGATAGTAAAGAGGCAACGTGGTTCGGTATAAATTCATCACACTTGTTAAGCAAGTTGATGAGAGTTGATATTAAAAGTTCTATGAGGTTTTCATTGTGAGGAAGGGAGGAATTTGATAAACCGCAACCATTTTTCAGAGAAGATGGGGGGTCAGAAACTATGGCTTGATGAGCTGCCCGATCATACCCTTTTTGCAAAGGAGTCCGGGGCTTTGGAGAATGGAAAACAGTTTTTTTATATGATACCTGTGGTGATGATGGAGAAGGACTAATTGGAGACAAAGGTGTAGGAGCAAAAAGGGTTGATGCAACATCAGCATATGACTTTCTCACAGCAGGAATTCTTGATGACGCCTCAAAGTAAGAAATAGAGTCCTGTGACATCAATAATTTAATATTTTTTTGGCGCTGTTGCTCTGGGCAATTTTTATGTGTGGCAGCATGGTTACCTGAACAGAAAAGACATGATATCTTATCTGACATCAGGTCACAGCTATCGCTAGAATGCTCTCCTTGACATTTAGAGCAGCGTTGTTTGGACCTGCACTGTGCTTTGATGTGACCAAAACGACAACACTTCAAACATTGAATAGTCGGAAGCTGGTAAATTTCTACAATCAATGAGTTTTTGTAGCTAAAAACTCTTTCTGGTAATATTTGCCCTTGAAAAGTTATTACTACTGACTGAGTGGGTACCCAGGACACTAAACCCTCATTAGTGACCTTGCGATTCAGTCGCCTTGCCTTCAAAACTGTACCGCAACCTGTTGGCAACTCAAGCGAATCCACAAATTCATCCATGTTCCATTCTACTGGAACACCACGTACCAGACCCATCTTCATCACACTAAAGGAAGGGATTGTAGCCTTTAGGTTGTTACTTGAAAGAACAGGGTGAGAAAGGAATTCATTGGCAGACTGGGCAGATAAAAACTCTACTGCTACCCTGTTTCTGCCAACACCTTTTATACCATCGTTTTTAATATTTTTTATGTTATTACGGTAAAGTAATTGACCAATTTTGATGGGGCGAATGGTAGTACCGGCTGAGGGATCTGACTCCGCTCGACTTATATGCACTACATATGGACCCTTGTCCGACAAAGAATAATTGTTAATACCCTCAGCTAGTAAGGGGTGAACATATACGGCTTGGATGGATGCATTTGCAATATCCGGATTAGTTATCGTCTTTTTACTCGTAGGAGCCGGGAGGTCGTCGCTACGTTGCCTTTTTCTGGCCTCTTTTGCTATTGGACTAAATAAATCTAAAGATTCCGTATAATTCATACCATTATCCTCCTGGTCAGGAGGATCTGGTGGTCGAGGAGGAGTTTTGAGGTTATTCATATTTAAACATATGAATAACCTCGGAAATAATAGGAAGGTTAGTTACAAACACTTACCACCACTTAGGAACAGATAAACAAGACAGAAAACAAGTATTTGATAGTTCAAAATTAAAATAACACCAAACGTGAAGCTTCAGTTAACTATAAGCATATCGCAAAGATTAATACAAATTAAAACTGTATTTAACTTGGAATATATATGTCTGTGACTTATGTCTTTTTGCATCATTATATCAGAAAAATATATTAGCATTGTCACACTTATCATCTAGTTATAAAAATTCTCAAAGAAGACTTAACATAACATAACATAAACGTTCACGCCGTTTTATCCCCGAAGGGGTTGGCAGAGGTACCAATACTCCTGAACTCACATGGCAAGCGCCATCTAGTTTCTAGAGAAGGTACCCACGTTTTGCTTAGACGTGTACTCACGTGATAGGGGGCAGGCCTATCGCCGTTTTGTACGAATACACTGTCACATGACTAAGTACAACTCAGCCATGTGGGTTTCCTCACGATGTTTTCCCTCACCGTTAGCAACCATGATAAATTAACCACACATATGACTTTAGAAAAGACAAATTGGTGTAGGCCCGTCCCAGGATTGGAACTCACGCCCTTCTGTTTTTCGGGCGGGCGTTCTTACCCACTGGACTATCATGTCAAGACTTAACCTATTACTAAAAAAGACTTGTATTCCAGTATAACTAATCCATGTTGCCGTGCAGGTGTGTGTGGGCGCGGAGCACATGGTGGTGTCGTGCGGGTCGCAGGCGCGGCTGGTGGCGCTGCCCGCCCAGCTGAGCTGCACCTACCCGCCGCTGCTGGACTGGCCCGGACCGCTCACTAGGGGTCAGCATTCTTGTTATATTGTACACGTTGTTCTGTAAAAGAGACACTTAGCAATGAATTAATGATTATAATGTTTTGTGCATGCAACCTCACGCGGGGATTCTTACTAATCAAATAAGAAAAGAAATAAAAATCAACACCAGCAGCACTCAGAAACCTCGCTCGCAGGTTCGAGTTCTGCGAGTGTCAAAAAATAATCTTTCCCTAATTGATTAGTAATGGATTGGTGAATCAAATGATCAATTAACATTTTTAACAATTACGTTTGTGTGTTCTACTATTACTATATAATCGATCGTTTTTCCTTATTTATACCCTTAAACAGGATTTAACAAAATGGGGTTTCAGTTTGACTCTTCATAAAAATTAAGTTGCTCTAACCGAGTTGGTCTTAAATAATAAATAAAGGAAAGAAAAACTTCTTTCCTTTATTTATTAGTAACTAGCTTTTTGCCCTGCGACTTCGTCCGCGTGTACTTAATTTTTTGCATCCAGTTTACATAATACCAAAATACCGAAACACTGTCTCAACTTCTGTTTTTTATATTTATAATCCCGCGGGCGTTGTAAATGATATAAAGGACATTGAGGCTTTTTAAGTGATTGTTGGGCGATGCAGTTTGTGACCCATCACTAACAACCTTTATTAACCTATCTTTTATCAATATATTTCCAAAATTGGATGAAGAATTAGTATCTCCGAAGCTATGGCCACCCTTTTATGGAATTTATGGTTGTTAGCATATATTCATGAATGATTGATAGTTGGATTTCATAAATTCAATCGCACCAAGTTTTATTATAAAATGTAAAAAAACTCTATATTAACTTTCATTTGCTATATCAACCCGTTAGGGGATGAGTTCCAAAAATTCCTTTTTAATTGTTCATAAGAATCATGAAACAAATATACCAAGTTTTTATGTTCAGAAATGAGAATATCTCTAGTAAGTACAGATACGGATAGTAGTTTGGCGCTGCGGCGACGGCCCGGTGCTGCCCCCTACACTGACCGTTGGTGATAGTGGGAGAGCTTGCAGCGATTGCTCGGCAATATAGGGATGATTAGTGGTGGATCTCCTTCCAAAATAATCGCTAAATTGAAGGGATAGTGCTTGTTATTATTATATATAGTGTTATTTTAAGCTGACAAAAATTTTTTTTACAAAAAGCTTGAATTACCTGAGATACGAACCCGGGACGATTGATTCATAATAGTTCTAATTAAATATTCATAGTAGTTAGTTATACCGCTACGCCACGGAGACGTTACCGGGGCGGTGTCAAATTTTTATTACGCTTTGTACGGTTCAGTAGAACCGACATTGCATTGTCAGCAGTTTTACAATTAAATGTGTGTTTTATGTAAATTACGCCAATAATATCAGTTTGCGTTAAGACAGCAACCCGCGCACTCTCATTTATCATTTATCATACTAGCATAAGCAGAGTAACTAAATATACGTAATTATCATAGCAAGAACTCTATCATTTATTAGCATTAATTAAGTGTAAGGTTCTACACCCTACATTTATTGGTCCTTCGCTTGGACCTTTCGCGAGTGAACAATTCGTGTGAGGTTTGAACTATCAGTGCCTATTGGAACATTTTTATAATTGAAGAAAAATTCGTGTACTGGTGTGAGCAGCAGCAGTACATAAGTTTATCAGCATTCAGCATTCATCAGCAGAGTTCAAGTAAGATCGTTTTAATTATTCAAATTATACCAGCAGTCATCATGTCGGTCGAAGACCTACTTATCAATCAAAGGGAAATTGCAGCAGCTATAGACAAAATGGCAATAAACTATCGCAAGGATGGTTCCGAGCGAAAAACTATTGACTATTATAAAAGAAAGTTCAGGTTATTAGAGCAATATTGGGAAAGTTACACGAGTACTCATCTCGAGTTAGAGGGTATCGATCGTAATTTATCTTATTTTTCTAATGCTGAGTATGAAACAGCGTTTGAAAAATATTCAGCATTCAAATCATTGTTGGAACAGCATTATCAGAATCTTTTGGAACGACTTCCAAAAGAGTTAGCAGAGCCGGCAGCAGTAGCAGAAATGGCAGGACCTTCGGGTGAGCCATCGAAAACAAAAAGAACCACAGAACAAAAGGGTTTTGAACGTGATTCGAGCTCTTTACAAGAGCAACTTAATCAAGATTTATCAAAGCAACAGCAACAGGAGCAACCAGGGCGATCAGGTACTGCCTCCTATCATCATCAGTCCAGAGGAACCTTTAGCAACAGCGACGAGCTTCTTCGCAAGCAAGCAACCAATTTTAAAGCTTTTCAAAGAACAGTAACTAGCATTGACCTAAGTTTAATAACAGAGAAATGGGAATTGGAGGACACTCTTCAAAGTCTTAAAGCTAGATGGGCGGAAATCGACTCCCTTCACTGGGCAATCGATAACTGTTTAGATGAGGAGGATTTAGTTTACGAACAGGTGTTTAGCAAGCATGAAAAAACTTTTAATTTAATTAAAAAGCAAATAAACTCCAAATTATGGTCCGCATTAAATCAGGAAAAAACAATGCCACATTTAGAAATACCAATTTTTTCAGGTGTTTTTAGTCATTGGACTTCTTTTAAAGATCTTTTTTGCGAAATGATACATAAGAATGTTTCGCTACCCAATTCTGTTAAATTACAATTTTTAAAAACTAAAGTATCCGGGGAGGCTGAAAAGCTTATTCAGCACCTACTTATTAATTCAGAAAATTATGAGCAATGTTGGGAGATACTCAATAATAGATATAATAATCAAAGAAAAATGTTTACATCATACGCTAATATAATAACTGGGTTTGTTCCGATGCAATCTCAATCACTAGGTGCTATAAAAAAGATGCATGATAATATTTTAGAGAGTTTGCATGGTATTAAAAATTTAGGTATCGATATAAGCTCGTGGGACCCGTTAATTGTACATATTATGTCCCAAAAATTAGATTCAATAACATACAGCAATTATATGGAATCATTAAATAACTGTCGGGAATTGCCGTCTTTAAAGGATTTTTTAAACTTTTTAGAAAGTAAATTTATTACCTTAGAGTCTTCAAAAAGGAAACCGGAAAATTCCTCGAATAATGTTCAACATACAAAATCGAATCAGCCAGCAATTTCGCAATACAGTAAAAAACAATATTATAATTATTTCAACGGTTCAAATGCATCAAAACAGCCGCCGCCGGCTAAATCGTTACAAGTTTCTGGCGTCAAATGTCAATGTTGCAATCAAGAACATCGTATTTACTTTTGCAAAAAATTCCATGAATTATCACCCGATATGAAGTTACATACAGTAACAAAGTCGCAACTTTGCATTAATTGCCTTTTCGATCATAAAGGTAACAAGTGCATCTCAGCTAAAAGGTGCCGTATTTGTTCTGGTGAACATAACACCGTTTTGCACGAGGCCTGCATAAAACCGATGAGTTTACCTAACGGAGCAAGCAGGGCTACTAAGGAATCCGAAAAAGTTTCGGGTCGCTCACACGTGTCAATGAAAAACGTTTCGGAAATATTATTAGCAACAGCCCAAGTATATGTATCCAAATCAGACGGGTCACAGATTGTTTTACGAGCCCTTATAGATCAGGGTTCCCAGATTTCTCTCATAACCGAGCACGCAGCTCAGCAACTAGGTTTAAAGAGGCGAATGTGTAAGGGTAGCATTTATGGAGTAGGAGAAAAAGAAAGTAGTTGTAAGGGTATCATTAGTATTTTATGTTCTTCAATTTATAATAATTTTAGTTTTAATACTGACGTAATCATAATGAAAAATTTAATTAAGAACTTACCGAATGAGTCGTTTAGTAAACCATCATGGGATTATATCAGGAATATCCCATTATCAGATCCAGAGTTTTACGAAAGTAAACGTGTGGATATTTTGTTTGGGGCAGATGTTTATGCAAAAATCATGTTAGGAGACATTATTAGGGGTGAAAAGGAATCACAGCCGTTGGCGCAGCATACATATCTCGGCTGGATATTGTGTGGAAACGTTATCAAATCATTTCATTGTAATGTTATCATAAACAACATGGATGATATCAAGCAATTTTGGGAAATAGAAGATATTTCGGAGCAATTGAGTATGTCAGCAGAAGATGAAGAGTGCCTTTTATTTTACCAAAATACTACTCAGCGTTTAAGTGACGGTCGTTATTGTGTTAGAATTCCATTTATCGAAAATTATCAGAAAAAATTGGGCACCTCAAAGGAAAAGGCCATAGCACAGTTCCGGAATTTAGAACATAAATTTTCAAAAAACGATAACTATGCCCGTAGTTACAAAGAATTTATCAACGAATACCGCGATTTAGGACACATGAAACCTTGTGTCAGCAGTTGTTCTGAATATTATTTACCGCATCACGCCGTCCAGCGATTAGAATCATCCACTACCAAATTAAGAGTAGTGTTCAACGCTTCAGCGAAAACGACTACAGGGTTAAGTTTAAATGACGTCATGAAACGCGGCCCTAATCTCCAAAAAGATTTACAAACTCTTATTTTAAACTGGAGACAATATCGATATGTGTTTTCAGCTGATGCCATAAAAATGTATCGGCAAATTTTATTACATGAAGATGATCAAAATTACCAAAAAATCGTATGGAGAGACTCCATTCAGCAAAAAATACAATCATACCAACTCACAACAATTACATATGGAACTAAATCTGCACCATTTTTAGCAATGAGAACTCTTAATCAATTAGCATTAGATGAACAAGCTAACTTTCCAAAAGCAGCAAATGTGTTGAGTAAGCATTTTTATATGGATGACCTGGTTTCGGGGGTAAATAGTATAGAAGAAGGGAGGTTATTAGTGTTAGAATTAAATCAATTATTAAAATCAGGTGGTTTTACGTTACGGAAATGGTCGTCAAATGAATCAAAGATATTAGAATGTTTAGATGAGGAATGCCAGGTGGAACAGAGCATACTTAATTTTAAAACTGAGAATAATAATACAAAAATGTTAGGTTTAAGCTGGGATTCATCTCAAGATATATTTACATTTAGTTATCAGCCCCTACACAAGCAAATAAATATTACAAAAAGAATGTTGTTAGCAGAAATATCGCGGATATTTGATCCTTTGGGTTGGTTAGCTCCCGTCACCACCAAACTAAAGCTTCTCTTTCAGTCTATTTGGTCATTAAAAATAGATTGGGATGATTTTTTACCCAATCAGCTTAATCAAGAGTGGATCAAGTTACAAAATGATTTAATTAACATAAATAATTGCACAGTACCAAGATGGATACAGAGCAGAGAGATAGATAATATTCAATTACATGGGTACTGTGATGCGTCGACGAAAGCATATGCATGTGTAATTTATGCAAAAATAAATTGTAAGATAACCTTAATAGCATCCAAAACTAGATTAGTACCAAGAAGTAAAGATATATCTTTGCCAAAGTTAGAGCTGAGTTCCGCACTTCTTTTAGCAAACCTCATGTCGAAAGTAACTAAATGTTATGAGGAGCACAAATTGCAAATATACGGATGGACAGATTCCATGGTGACATTGGGTTGGTTACAGGGTGATCCGTCACGATGGAAAACATTCGTCGCGAATAGAGTCAATAAAATAGCAAAGGTCATCTCACCACAAGAGTGGCGTTATATTAAATCAAATGATAATCCCGCGGACTGCGCGAGTCGGGGAATTACAGCATCAGCATTATTAGAGCATCCTTTGTGGTGGCAAGGACCCCCACAACTAATTTCATTTGAGTCTAGTAAAGAAAATAATTCAAAATTTGAGACAAATCTTGAAATAAAACAATTAACCGGTGTTATACAGTCTAATTTAGAAAATTCAGTAATTGATAACCTTTTAGAACGTTTTAGTTCATTACCAAAAATTATCCGCATTTTGGGATGGGTTTTGCGACCTTTAAAACATAAAGGTGTAAAACGGAACTATCTCACCGTAAATGAATTGAAACAAGCTAGGCTTATTATCATTCGTAATGTACAAAGACAACACTTTGCAAGCGATATTGACGCGCTACATAAAGACAATAAGGTTCATAATAAGAGTAATTTACTAAATTTAAATCCGTTTATCGATGAGCAGCAAATAATTAGGGTTCGCGGGAGATTGGAAAAAACCATTTTAAACATAGAAATGAAGCATCCCATAATTTTGCCTTATGAAAGTCGTTTAACTAAACTTCTTATTTGGGAAGCTCATCAGAGTACATTTCATGGAGGAGCTAGACTAACGTTATCATTTCTACGACAAAGGTATTGGGTAATAAGTGGAAACAGAGCAGTGAAGAAGGAAATAAGGAATTGCATTATTTGTAGGAAAAATGCTCCAATCATACAAAAACAATTAATGGGAGATTTACCAGAAGCAAGGGTAAACCCTGCTCCACCTTTTTATCATACTGGATTGGATTATACAGGTTTTGTAGACATAAAAGCAAATAAAGGGCGGGGAATTAAAACTACGAAAGGATATGTGGTGGTTTTCATTTGTATGGTTACAAAGGCTATACATTTAGAATTGGCCTCTGATCTTAGTAGCTCAGCATTTCTAGCAGCACTTAAGCGTATGAGTGCAAGAAGGGGTAAGCCAGCGCACTTGTATAGTGACAATGGGACCAACTTTATTGGAGCAGATCGCCTCATTAGAGAAGAGTTAGAAGATCTCCAGCGGATGTATGGTGCTGAGTTTCATCAGGAAATAGCAGAAATGATGATTATATGGCATTTTAACGCGCCCAGCTGGGCCAGTGCCGGAGGATTGTGGGAACGTGCCGTCCGGACAGTAAAGCATCACATAAAACGTGTGATTGGTCAGCAAAAATTAACTTTTGAGGAGTACTCAACTCTTTTAGCTCAAATAGAGGGTTGTTTAAACTCTAGACCTCTTTGCGCAATCACGGAAGATAAGGATGATTTAGATTTCTTAACACCAGCACATTTTTTAACAGGTCGAACTGGAATAACTGTAATAGAAACGGAGCATGATGCCCGCACCAGGTGGCATCTAGTTGGAAAAATGACCCAAGAAATATGGAAAAGATGGAAATCCGAATATTTAACTCAGTTAACAGTTCGTAGCAAATGGTTAAAAAGACATCAGAATTTAGCAATAGGAGATTTAGTTACTATACATGACGATAACATGCCACCTGGAAAGTGGCTGATGGGTAGAGTGGTAGAAGTCCACCCTGGGCAAGATAAGTTAGTTCGTGTAGTATCCCTAAAGACAAAAAATGGATATTTAAAAAGGCCTGTCAGCAAATTGTCTTTCTTACCGTTGCCAAGTAATTCGGAAACGCAAACACAATTTACAGATAAACAAACGCAGCCAAAAGTCTACATGTCGAAAAGTAAAGGTTTAAGTTTTATATCTATGGCAATTTCATTATTTTTATTTTTATCCCTAATGGTTCCGTCACAGTGCGCTATTAATATTACTCAATTTGATAAAGAAAAAGCATTATATTTTGATCAAATTCCTAGTGTTGTTAATATTGTAAGAGACGAATGGAAATTTATTAATTTCCATTCGTCTCTTATTATATCTTCTTCTTATTATAATACGGAACCCTATTGGCAAGGTATAAGAACACTTAGCAAATACACTCGCTACTTAAGCAGTAAATGTGTGAGTGTCAATACGACTCAACCATTATATTGTGACGTATTGTTATCACAACTTAATCACGGGTTCGAAGAACTGGCGTATTATAATCAGGTTATGCTAGGTAAGCGTATTGTTTCTTACTCTAAACAGCGTCGACGACGCGGACTTATCAATGGGGTAGGTTACGTTGCTAATTCATTGTTTGGTATTTTAGATGAACGTTTTGCAGAACAGTATAGCAGAGACATTAAATTAATTAGATTTAATGAGAAAAATTTAGAAAAAATGATTAAAAATCAAACATTAATTGTTGAAGCAGAATTAAATGTTTTAGATAGGTTAAAAAATACGGTTGAAAGGCAACAAAAGTATGTGAATGAAAAATTGGTGCAAATGAGCAAAGGCATGTTTGAGTTAAAAAAAGAAATCTTAAGTTTAGAAAATAATTATGAGTTTTCTATGTTATCAATTATAGCAAGTAATCTTTTGTCTGATATGAAAGGAGTTCAGAACTTTTTATTAGATATTGTAACTAATATTAATCACTTACCACCACTTAGGAACAGATAAACAAGACAGAAAACAAGTATTTGATAGTTCAAAATTAAAATAACACCAAACGAAAAAAAACACAAGTTTCTTTCAAGCAGTCAAGACAGCGAAAAAAGCAAATAAGATCTTAGCTGTCTCACTATTGTGACAGTGACACAAATGACATTTGTCAATTTTACTTCGAGAATGCCAAAACCACAGTTTTGATATACCTAAGACCGACATACAGAAAAGATGGTCGTGTAGAATTGGGCCCCTGTACCCAATATCCATTCTTGTAGCACTTGTATTTGTGTTTCTTAGGGGTTTTTTGAATAGTCCGACGTGAAATTTCAGGATTATCACGACTTGCATCTTGTGTTGCTTCAAAACAGGTTGAAATGTTAATTTCCATGTTATCATCACATTGTCTTAGTTTTACTTTTTTTGGCTTCTTAAAATTTCCATGGATCTTCAAATTGTGAACAATTTTGATGTATATTTTACGAGTAGGTAAAATACGTGTCGGATATTTGATATGGTACCAATGTAGTGCACGGGAGCAATTTCTGTCGTTTTTAAAGTATAACTCCCGCGAGTTAACATGACACCTGGCTCGACAAACAACCCTCCCCCCGCTATCCCGCGCAGCGCCCCGCTCTCGCCAGTAGCGTTAGCATCTCTGGACGTGCGCAAAATGTGTCACTTCAGTGAAAAGAAAGATATATATCAATTGGGGGTACTGAAGTATATCTTTCATTTAGTTTACTAGTTCATTTAGTTCAGTTGAAGAGTCGAAGAGTCACTGAAGCGAGATATCAGAACTATTAGTATGTGAAGTATGATATTGATGAATTGATAAGATTCCATCCAAAAACTACAATAAGGATAATAATACATACAATATTTAGAATTTCTTTAAAATTGATATTTATTAATAAGTAGCCTGGTCTATCAACCGAAATGAATAAAAAATGCTATTAAGTTCTAAAATAACATATGGGTCAAAATCAAAAGGCCAAGTTTTTTTGAAAAAAAAAAGAATCGTGTAAATATTTTTTCTTAAATTTTATTGTTTGAAAGACATAAAAACATTCAGAAAATGAGATCAGAACAGATGAACACATGAAAAATTGTTGCCGAACTTGCCTCCAAGTGGCATAGTTGTGATTGATAATGCTCCGTACCACTCAACGCAATCCGAAAAAAATCCGTGAGTCGATCAGTCGGAGAAACACATTGAAAAATTAACTAAAGAAGCGATTGTTTCCATAATTGCTGCTGACTGGAAAAAGAAGGTAAACCATGTACAGAGACTTGAAAAAGAATATTTGGTGCAAGATCGACTGCAGGAAACAAGAGAAAGGGAGTTTATTATTTCACTTGGGGGTGAAGAAAGCTCCGACGTGAAGCGAGCGAGGGAGAAGAAAGTGACACTTCTATTATGTCAGGTATTGAAGAAATGAGTGATGTTGATGAGTAATTATCTTGAAATAAATCTATTTAATATTATATGTTTGTTTAATTTCTATCAGAAGTTAATTATTCTAGCTGTGTATATTATGTTAGCTGTGTAGTGTTGGCTTAGAATAACACTACCCCATTTCTGCCGGTGGGTGTAAGTAAGAGGCGACTAACGGTATTGGGGCTTTTTGGGCGATGCGGTTGGAGACCTATCACCAACAACTTTTATTTCACCATCTTGTCCCCACTCAACTTGCCAAAAGTGGCTGAGGAATTTCTAGTTCCTTAGCTCTGGCTACCCCTTCTAGGGATTTATAGCTGTGAGTATATGCATGTAATTATACTATTTATTTAACGTATTTTGATAAGTTATTACGATAGATGTAATTTGATAACTATTAATCTATACTTATAATAAATCTGTAGAGAGGTCAATTCTGTACATGAAATATATTTTCAAAATAACTATCAGGTGGTGATTAGGGATCGATACTGATGCCAAAAATGCAATCAGTAAAATTTTTGTCTGTCTGTCTGTCTGTCTGTCTGTCTGTCTGTCTGTCTGTCTGTCTGTCGGTTTGTATGTTCCTTATGGAAACAAAAACTACTCGACGGATTTTAACGAAACTTGGTACAATTATTCTCCATACTCCTGGGCAGGTTTTTGTATACTTTCCAGCAGAGTAGTAAAGGGGAATTTTGGGAAATTTTGGGAAAACGGGAGAAGTTACTACATTTTTTAAGCTTCCGTCGCGTGTGCAGCCTTGATAGTTAAACTTACATAGAAATCATGTATGACGGAAATATTCTTCATATAATTATCTAAAAAAAAAACTTCAACAGTTTATGTCTATCTTTTACGGTTGACTCACAATAACACGTGTAATTCCTGATAGCTTAGCAGTTCGGAACATTCTGATTATATTTGTTTACTCTTACGTTTGTAAACCTCTCATTCATCCCTAATTTAAAAAAGGTAACATTATTACCTATTCAATAAAAAAAATATCATAGAAATCGGTAGATAAACACCGAAATTATACATAAAATAAGCCATCGCGCCCGTTACCAAAACCGAATCGTTACTAATTTACATATAACATACTAGATGGCGCCAGTAGTTGCATCCTACAACACGTAATGATTTATTTTTTAGATTGTTATAAATACTTCATAGCGTTTTATTCCAAAATTTGCTATTAAACGGAAATACTGAACCGTTCATTAAAGCGCATTAAAAATCACCAAACTACACTGTTTAGGGAGTGCTATAAATTTAATAAATTGAAAACATTGCGCTGAATTTCACAATGCTTGAGCAGTGACAAAAGAAAGAAACCTCGGATATTTAAAAAACAACGCTACCCGTGCGAAGCTGGGACGATCCACTATCACAAATAAATATATACAGAGTATAAAGTAATCAGTGCTACAGCCAAAGGCTTTGTACCCATTGCGAAGGCAATGTACCCAACATACTGAACAATATCTGATATAAAAATAAATTTGCAACTCAATAAAAAAATAATTGTACCCCATTTAAAAAAGGTCAGCTGACTTTTATGCACTCAGTACTTTCAACAAACGTCAATCGAGCCAGGTGTCATGTTAACTCGCGGGAGTTATAAGCTTCCAATAAATCTAATTGCTCAGAGTTTGTAAAACGCATTTTCCCAGCGCAAAAATACTGCAGCACTGATTTTCAGTTCCCGCAAAAACATTTGACACTCGAGTTTTCTTTCCTTTCTTTCTTTTTATTGCTCGGCCAGTCACACCGAGACGTTCCATTTTCAAATGAGGTTTTACACGTCTGTGTATCTACAATATCTACATACTTACTTTAAGTGGGCTTTTCAATGAGGGGTTTTCTTTTTGAGAAATAAAAAAACAACATAGTTTCCTAGAGCTCTGTAGATGGCGTTGATGTAACTACGTTACTTACCACACAATTTCGCCACACAATAATTTCGCCAATGTCAACGTTAAAAACATGTGTCACAGCACCATAGAGTAACTTTTTGGCGAGTAAAAACAACAAAAAGAATGTTAAATATAAGTACCGTCTTTGTTTATTTACTTTTGAGCTATCTTGGCTTAAACTGATGTTAATTTAGACTTTCAAATCAGAACGTTTTTATGTACGTTCCGTTTTACGACATCATTACATCCAAGTGTGAAAAACGGTGCTACGTTCCGTTCCTACCAGTAACATAGTAAGTCTGGCGCCATCTATCCTGAGAACAGGGAAGAAGAAAAAAAGGAAAACCTCCCATTGGTTGTTAGTGTTTAATGGAATGCAAACCACATGATACGGTGCATGTATGTAATAACTTATTATTAATAAGTTGGGAGGTACAAATAGTCATAGAGACAATTTTACATGCCTGAACTTGTTGAATATTGTAACGGTGGTCACTTCGAACACCTACTTTGAGAAATTAAAGTATGTCAAAACAATGCATTTTATTCATTCTAGACATCATGTTTTATGTAGACATTTACAGCTTAAGACCTACGCAATCGATATCAAAATAGAAAAAGTGTAAGTTTATTTTTTCAAAACAACCGGGTTCCATTCCCGAGCTGGGTACAGTTTTTTTTAATGTATGAATGCAGTTTTTCTTTTTATCAAAATCGGTGACATGGTTCCTAAGAACAAATCTTCGTATGTCTTATAGTTTCAGACTTTCCCATACTGACCGATTTGAATGAGCCACCCTGTATAGCCGTGACTCTCAAGACTTAAGCGTTCACACCGTATATCCCCAGAGTGGTTGACAGAGGTACTAATACTTCTGTACGTTACATCGTCACCTGCTGTTCAGACTACCCACGTTTTGCTCGGATAGTGAACTCACATGATATGGCGCAGGCCTAACGCCGTTTGGTAAGAATACACTGTCACATGGCTAAGTACAACTTAGCCATATCGGTTTCCTCACGATGTTTTCCCTCACCGTTAACAACAATGATAAATTGACATACATACATACATACATATACTCACGGCTATAAATCCCTAGAAGGGGTAGCCAGAGCTAAGGAATTAGAAATTCCTCAGCCACTTTTGGAAAGTTGAGTGGGGAAAAGATGGTAAAACAAAGGTTTTTGGTGATGGGTCTCCAACCGCATCGCCCAAAAATCCCTTAAAAGCCCAATACCGTTAGTCGGCTCTTATGTACAGTCGCCATCAGATATATCGGAGCGGCCGAGGTACTCAAATACTTCTGAGCAGCAATAAATTTCAATAAATTCTTTACGGTAAATAAGGTCAATAGGATCTGAACATCCAATTCGCCGCAAATATATGAGCAGTGGATTTTCAATTAAATCTGAACACACAACGACACAATAATATCTGAAAGCACAACACGTCAAAGTTATCTGCTCAAACAGGGTGATCATAAATATCTGAACATTTAAGGAAAATATACCTTAAAGCACTAGGCATACAGTTTAAATGTAATCGTACAGATGTAATGAATTTTCCTTTTACAAAATTAGTACGTATACAAAATATTTATAAATCTTCGAAAAGCAACTTTACAGTCTTGTTACAAGAGACACATTTGAATAAAATATTTGCCAATTTACAAAAATGGTAACATTACTGTCATTGCATATAATTCACTTCATGTATTTATCAAATATTCACAGATTTATTGTGCGATACTTACGTATATAGATTGGCAATACAAAGTCGACAGGCGAGACCAAAAAAAATTTCAACGGTGTTCGTAAATGAGTGTGTGTGTGCGTGACATTAGTATCGCGGATTCCATACTAACCCTGTTAAAATTGATAAGAATTCACGTATTTGTTATTTTTGCCAAATTGTAAACTTAACAGTTATTGTAATATTATGATGACAGAAGATATTTTTATCATATATTTGCATTGAAAACTTTGGTTTAAGATCTATAATAAGCATATAGACTGGTAATTATTACAATCTTAATTTGGACATAAATGGCTAAAAATTTTATGTTTGCCAAAGAATATGTATTTGATTTAGCTTCTGTGCTGTTAAATATTAATAACTTTATCATAAAATCACCAAAGTTAAGACTTACATGCCAGAATTAACGAAAATAAATCATTTTTTTTCATGTTTTATGCGAAAACCGTTGTAGGCTGTTATCGTGTCCGTGAGAGATCCTGCCTTTGTTGACGTTTATGCTATGTTTGTCACTTACTGCCAATCTATGTGTTTCTATATCTATGGTTAGTTTAAATCTGCCAAATTAAAATAGGTACGAATCACAGATCTGTATTTGAATAGATGACGCAAGTGCATGTACTTCGCGTGTAAAAACTGAGTAAAATTATCTTGGTTTAGCGCCATTTGATTGAGTCCGCGCTCGAACGTTCTCGGTGACGGATGTCAAACCAAATATAAAAAATGCCTCATTGAGCCGTATTGAGTTGCAAAAACTATCCAAATAAAGCGGGACAAATTAATAGAAAGATTTCCTTTCATCGGTAGGTCACTTTATTATTAAATTATGTGGTTTTTATTGCAATATCAATTTTTTCGTGTTCGTTGTGGTTTTACACTGAAAAACATTTAACCGAGTGTGTATCGTATAATTTATAATACATTGCCGCTTTTAGTAACAAAGCTATCTAGTATGGCTTGTCTATTAAAACACGCAATGAACATCAAAATGAACGATATTTTCACCTGTCAATCAGCTACATGGTACGGTGGCTATTGTCATATTTCTGTCATTTGAAGCAAAATGTGTTGTACCTGCACAGATAGTTGTATTCGATTCTAATTCTAATCGATTTTGGGAACAGACAAATGATAATATTCACGATGGATCTTCCATGTATCTAAAATATTTTTATTATTACAATGCTTCTATTAAATAATTAATTGGAACACTCTTGTTTTAACTTTGTTTTTATTTAATAAAAGAACAGTTTAATTTAAGTTCCAAGTTTTTCTCTAAGCTACATTTCTTAACGTGTGGTATGTGTCAGTCTTTTTTACTTCCTTCCTTCACTCAGTGTTGCCAATATAAATGTACATAAATACACCAACACGCCTCCTTACATACGTAAAACAATAACTATAAGACAAGGTCTTAAGTACTACAGTAACGTAAATTAGGGAACTTTCCTCCTTTAAATTTATAATTTTTCAAAGTAAGTGTGAATTTAACATTTCCCAAAGGTTTTGTAAATATATCTGAAATGTTATTTTCTGACTCTATTTTGAATACTTCCCTGCTAAACATTTTAATTTACAAAATGATAGTGAACTTCAATGTGCTTAGAATTCTTTGTAAAGTTTCCATACTTAGAAATAGCTACAGCTGCTGAATTATCTTCATAGATTTTAACTGGTTTACAAACTTTAGTAAAGGAATCCTTCAATACACAAATGAGAAAATTTTATTCTGTTACTGCTTCTGATAATTCTACGTATTCAGCCAATGTTGAAGATTTGGTCACACTACTTTGTTCTTTTTTAATTTCCAATATTGAACAAAATAACTATCATCTATAATAGAAAATAACGTTTTTGAATGGGAGCCCCCTTTGATATTTACTTTACTGTTATTTGATTATTAATTTTGAAAAGTGATATACAAGTAAATAGTCTGTGAAAATTTTAAGTATTTATTTATTAACGATTTAATATTGAGCAAACAAATACGGAAAAAACACGTTTATTGTATGAGCCCCCCCTCAAAATCCTTTTTTTTACTTGTATTTGTTATTATAGCGGCAACAGAAATACATCATTTGTGCAAATTTCAGCTTCCTAGCTATCACTGTTTATGAGATACAGCCTGGAGAAAGACAGACAACGAAAAAAAAAAAATTTGGTTATTTTTCCTTCTCTACAAGTAATTTTATTTGTTTTTTTTTTCAAATCCGAATTATTTCTGAGTTGTATTTATATTTTGTCATAGCGCCTTCTACTGGCTTTCCTTTTTGTAGATAAAATTTCTTCTCGGGGTTTTCTTAAATCATTTTGTATTTTTCCGAGAACAAATTATTAAAACTATTTAATTTATCATGATTGTTAACGGTGAGGGAAAACATCGTGAGGAAACCCACATGGCTGAGTTGTACTTAGTCATGTGACAGTGTATTCGTACAAAACGGCGATAGGCCTGCCCCCTATCACGTGAGTACACTGTCCATGCAAAACGTGGGTACTCTGAACACCAGGTGACAAAGTCACGTGATGTTCAGAAGTATTAGTACCTCTGCCAACCCCTTCGGGGATATTCGGCGTGAACGTTTATGTTTATGTTTTTTTTTTTAGTTAATTAGGTAGGTTATTAATAAGGACAAGTTATTATAATAATAAAGGCTACTGAACTACTCACTGACTGACTAACTCATTAACTCAATGATTTAGATCGTTGTTCTCCGAGAAGAAGTAGTGGTGGGGGAAAATAATGTAGGAAGAGTTGCTCAGAATAAACATGAGACCGGGAGAAAATAGCGTTATTAAAAACAGGTAAAATTCTAGTTTTATCATTCTTCTGTCGATTTATCATTCGTCTGTCGATCTGTCGATGCACTCGAATATTATCGATTGAATCGTTTACGCGCTGACGGGAAGTTCCCATCATTAAATTGCTCATATGACGGCACAGTAGGTGGAAAAATAATGGCACGCTTGGTTTCTATACAAGAAATGACACTTGCGTTATCTATTCAAATACAGATCTGTGGTACGAATGCTTTGCAATATTTCATCCACTATAGTGTCAATCACCGTGGCCTAGCGGTTTAGTAATTAGAAATCAGAAATATAATCCGTTGCGTCAGGGTTCATTCAAATCCTCACTTGTGTTTAACTTTTGTATTTTATTAAGAATTCATGTTCCTTTATTTATTTTTATTTATTAGACCTTTAGATTTTTTGTCCTCATTTAATATAATTATATATATGAATATGTTGTGAAGCGATATTCAGTAAAAGAGTGGACTGTATAAAATAAAGGTTTACTTCAATATAAATAACTGTTACAAAATTAGACCGTGCGTATGCGATCCGATCGTTGTGGTCGATGATGGCGAAGTCCCGCGGCCCGTCATCCCCGCTCGCCGCCACTGCTGCCGGCGCTGCGCGGCTGCCCCACCAGTTTGCATGAATCATGCGCGAACATCCTCCCGCCTGTTGACCTCTTCAAATGGAAGAGGACAAAGATTATTGTAGCCTCTCGTTAAGACGCCCTTCCTTGTTTTTACTTCGGCTACCCTCGAAATGCCGTCAGTCCCTGGATATGTTCTGATTACGCGGGCCAACATCCAAACTAGAGGAGGCAGTGTCTTGTCTCGGACCAGCACCAACATTCCAACATCTAGCTGCCCAGTAGAAGTAGACCATTTCGTTTTCTGCTGTAACAGACTAACGTATTCTTTAGAGAATCGCAGCCAGAAATGTTGTCGAATGTAGTCAATTCTCTTGTATCGCGCCAAGCTGTTAATATTGCTCTCTGGGATCTGCGGCTGTGGTACGGACGTGAGAGGTCGTCCAATCAAAAAATGTGAAGGGGTAAGGGCTGTCAAGTCGGAAGGGTCAGATGAAAGAGAAGTTAATGGACGGGAATTAAGAACAGCCTCAATATTGCACAAACAAGTTGCTAGCTCCTCATATGTGACATTAGTCAGATTAAGCAGCCGTTTAAGGTGGTGCTTAGTAGATCTGACGGCAGATTCCGCCAAGCCGTTGAAGTGTGGAGAAAATGGAGGGACGAATTCAAATTTGATGCCCATTTGCTCCACTTCCGGGGCAATATTTGAGTCACTCAAAAATCGTTGCAGCTCATTATTGGCTCCCACAAAATTGGTGCCATTATCAGACAAAATACTGAAAGGTTTGCCGCGACGTGCTGTAAAGCGGTTAAGAGCAGCTATAAAACCCTCCTTCGTGAGGTCGGTGACGAGCTCCAAATGAATCGCCTTAGTTGCATGACATACAAAAACACACCCGTAAGATTTTATAAGCTTACAACCTCGACCCTTCCGGTCAGCTATCAGTACTGGGCCAAAATAGTCGACACTAGAATTATAAAATGGATATAGAAGTTCAGTTCTAGTGGTAGGCAGTTGACCCATTACGGGTTGTAAGTTCTGACACTTAAATCTAAAGCACTTTAAACATTGCCTGACTGTAGACTTCGCAAGGTTTCTACCACCTAAAGGCCAATAGGTTAATCGAATATTTGCCAATAACAACTGTGGGCCGGCATGTAGTAATTGTTTGTGGTGCATTTTAAATAATATTTTAGTGAAATGGTGCTTAGCACAAAGTAATATACGGTGCCTTGTATTGAATTCATATATGGAATTATATAATCTGCCACCAACACGTATTAACCCTTTTGGGTCTATAAACGGCGACAGTGAAGATAAGCGATTTTTTCGCGTCAAAGTCCTTCCCGACTTTAAGCATTCGTATTCCTTTGGGAACATTTCTAATTGGCTATGGTGCAATAAAGAAGTCAATGAATTCGATAATTCATCACTTGAAAGTTCCTTAATATTTTTATTGATGCTATTTTTCAAATTAAATATAAATCTATACATAAACGCTACTATTCGTTGTAAACGGTTTAAGCACGAATGACGGTGTATTAAAGATTGTAATAGCGTTTTTTGTACAATGGCGTTAGCTGCGAAATGTGTTACGATTTCAGGTAAATCCTGGTTTAATTTATTACTCGGAATTTCGGGCCAACCACTGACACCTCTTTGTAAGAACGTAGGGCCTGACCACCATAATGAGCAATTGCCGATTATATCGGCCTTCGCCCCACGAGAAACCATATCCGCGGGATTGTCTTTCGACGGTACGTACCTCCACTTGTGACTAGAAGTACTCTCTTGGATCTCGTTTACTCGATTGCGAACAAAACGTTTTAGCTGATTCGGAGGAGTATTTAGCCAACCAAGTACTATCATGGAATCACACCAAAAGAAACGCCTTACTATGGGTAATGTCAATGATTCCGCTACCGTAGTACACAGTGTTGAACCTAACAAAGCCGCGCACAATTCTAACCTTGGGATTGTCATAGCCTTAATCGGTGCTACGCGGTTTTTCGAGGTTAAAAGTTTACTTTCTGCTGAGCCATTATCATTTAAGGAACGAACGTATATGCACGCGCCGTAAGCCTTTTCAGACGCGTCACAAAAAATATGTAATTCATGCTCAATAGCGGAGGGGGTCGAAATCCACCGGGGAATTTTTAATTCGTTTAACGTGAAAATTGTAGAAATGAAAGACAACCATGAGTTAATTATGTGTTGTGGAACTTCATCGTCCCATTCACATTTCTCTATCCATAATTGTTGCATTATGATTTTTGCCTCTACAATGCATGGGCCAACCACCCCCAAAGGATCATAAATTTGACTTATGATCGACAATATATGTCGCTTTGTAATCTTTTTGACAACGGACATATTAATGGAAAACGATAGTGTGTCCGAATCACAGAGCCAGTGAAGTCCTAATGATTTTGTGGAGCTATTGTGATCGGAAAAGTCAAGAGAAATGGAATTGTTTGTTACAGGCGACTCACCCAATAATGCCTTTAGAATTTCTGGACTATTTGATTTCCATTTTCTTAAATGAAATTTAGCTCCTGATAAAATAGATATAATCTCCTTAACCAAATTTATGGTTTTAGGGATGCTAGTGCTGCCCCCTAGGTAGTCATCGACATAAAAATCACGTAAAATAGCCGATCTAACCTCATCAGTTGAAGCGCTGTCTGCTAAACTCACGAGACATTTCGTTGCTAGGTATGGAGCCGATGCAGTTCCATATGTAACTGTATTAAGCTGATATATTTTTAATGGCTCGTTTGGATTTTTACGAAAAAGTATTTGCTGCAATGATCGTTGTGATTCATTAACACTAATACAACGGTACATTTTTTCCACGTCACCTGTAACCACATACCTGTGCTGACGAAATCTTAATAAAATAGGAAAAATATCTTCTTGAACCCTTGGGCCTATCATTTGAATATTATTAAGGGAAATTCCAGTCGAAGTGGAGGCAGAAGCATCGAATACACATCGCATCTTTGTCGTTAGACTGTCTTGTTTAATGACGGCGTGATGTGGTATAAAATATTCTGTAGTATTTCCACAATGTGGATTAAAACTATTATTGACCTCCGTCATATGACCGAGCCTTTCATTATTCTTCCATGAAATTAATATAACTTTCTTTAAAACATTGATTACGTTGAAAACGACGTTCTAATGATAAAAAACGGTTTTTCGCTAGTATATATGAATTACCCAGAACATTAGGGTCAGACTTAAAAGGGATTGAAACTATAAACTGACCATCATCGTTCCGAAAAGTATTGTTTAAGAAATTAATTTCGCACGCTCGCTCTTCTTGAGATAACGAGTGCTTGGGGGAAATTAAATCTAACTCCCAAAATTTTGTTAAATCAGGTTTATCAACCGAGTTATTAAAATTACAAAAATGTGAACTATTGGAAAGAGATGAACGTGACTGATTTACGGCACCAGACACAATCCATCCAAATTTAGTTTCACATAATTTAGGCATTTTCTTACCTAAATCAATGGTATGATAATTAAGAACATTCCAAAATACTTCTGCCCCTACTAAGATGTCAATCACCGACGGAATATTGAATGAAGGGTCAGCTAAACGTATAGTTGACGGAATAGGAATATTCTCTAAATTGACAAAAGACGAGGGCAATATTTTGGTGATCGTAGGCAATATCAGGCAGTCCAAATTAATATTATAGTCACCGTTAGAAGACTCAACGTAGAGGAAACAAGACTGTGTACTATAAGTAGACTGTTGATTGATGCCCGTTACAGTGGATGTCGTCGTACGCCTCGACAACCCTAGCTTAGTGCAGAGATCCTCCGTGACGAAGTTAGCCGTGCTGCCGCTATCTAGCAGCAACCGCGCGCTCACCTTGCCTCCGTGTCGGCTCCGCACTCGTACCACAGCTGTGGACAGTAACACATCGGGTGTACTAGTAGGTAGTCCCACACTGTTTCCAGCTAGATAACTGTTTGAAGTATCAGTGGGCAGTGCCACACTATTAGACGCCGAAGGCATTGGGTCTCGATAAGGCTGTTCAGTCGGTGCTACGTGTAAAAGGGTATTATGTTTGGATTTGCAGTACTTGCAACCAGATAACCTACACCTGTTCGTATGGTGACCTGACCGTAAACAATTGAGGCAGACCTTTAAATCCTTCGCTTTATTTATACGAGATTCAATGGGTAACTCACGAAAAGAATCACAAGTGTATAATAGATGATCTTTAAAACATAAAGGACACTTTAGATTTGATTGTGAGTTTTTATTTTGATTATTGTTATGTAAATATCGTTTTTCTGTATTATTAATGTTTTGTGAATTTTTATTGTATGTTTTATAGGTAGTATTCTCTGAATTATTGTTAGTTAGAATAAATGATTTTTGTTTTTGTAACTGTGAGCTTTTTTTGTATTTTCTAATGTTTCCATTAACTCCGCCTTGTTGGACATATCACGTTCCTCGTACCGTATTATACGTGATTACTCTTAATGTTAAGATATTTATGATCACCCTGTCTAAGCAGATGAATTTGACAAGTTGTGCTTTCAGATATTATTGTGTCGTTGTGAGTACAGATTTAATTGAAAACCGACTGCTCATATATTTGTGGTGAATTGGATGTTCAGATCCTATTGACCTTATTTACCGTAAAGAATTTATTAAAATTTATTGCTGCTCAGATGTATTTGAGTACCTCGGCCGCTCCGATATATCTGATGGCGACTGTACACCCACCGGAAGAAATGGGGTAGTGCTATTCTAAGCCGGCACTACACGGCACACATGAATTTATGAAAAGACAAATTTGTGTAGGTCCGACCCGGAATTCGAACTTACATCTGTCTGTATTGATGAGCCGTCGTTCTACCCATTGGATTATCACGGCTATCACTCTATAGCCGTGAGCAAATGTTTATGTAGGTACCTACTTTAAAGTATAAACAGTATGAACTTTGAACATGTCTTTACAAATATGCAATTTCGAACGTAACAGAACCATATGATAACAAAATAAAATCAAACCAAAGTCACGCAGGAGATTTCCAATATTCTAAGCTCATCTGCTCAGTTAAACATTAAACATTCTAAACATTCTTTATTGTTCCAAAATAGTTAACAAAAGCATTAGATTATACAGTAAAAAAGAATTTTAAATTTGCGGGTATCCGCGTTTTTGCTTTGTGTCGAGCATTCTAACGGTCCTCGCACTAGGTAAAACCTGTATCGCGAGGTCCCATAGGTGAGTATTACAGTATAAGCTATAATGTTATAGCTATAAAGTAAAGCGGATGTTGAACGAAGTATAGTTTTATTTAGTTACTAGTACGTTAATAATATATTGGGTATTTTATATATTTTGGGTAATTGAATGTTTAGTAGTAATTTATGTATGTTATTATAGTTATAGAGAAAATAATGTATATATAAATATTTTTAAATTTTGTATTAATAGTTGTTAAATATAAAATACTTTATATAATAAAATATAGTGTTTATATATATAACTATGTATAATTTTTGTTGAAGTAATGATTGACAGATTCTTACACCTATTCAAAATATACTTTTAACTTATTCGACAACTGTTATGATTTGCACTGTATTAACATAGTCAAGTTTTTGTAGCCAGTTTCTAATCCTGATTTTGGCTTCGTGATATGTACAGCTTTTAAGTTTGCAAGCCAATGCAGCTTTATTAAATATATATGGGTGTAAAAATAAACTTTGTCTTCTTGCAAATGATGTGTAGATTTTAGGAGTAGGAGCTCGAAAAACTCGACTGGTTTGACGATCTTTGCAGTATTGGGTAATAGAAAATTCAGAATAGAATCGCAACACGCTCCGCCAGATATAAAGTCCTCGCACACTGAGTATTTCGCATTCTGTATATAGCAAGTTTGTGGGATATCTCATTTTTTTATTAAGCATTGTTTTAAGAACTGCCCGTTGGGCTCTTTCGACCCCAATCATAACTGTCTTTGCTGCTCCTCCCCAGATAGAAAGGCAGTACATAATTATCGATTGGCAGATTGCCACATAAATCCTAAATAGCAGCTTGCGCTCAATACAGAATCTTAGTATTCTCATTATATAAATAATTTTTCTAACCTTCCCTGACACATGCTTTATGTGTTCTTTAAAGGATAACCTGTCATCCAAAACTACACCTAAGTATTTTAAGGATGAAGACCTAACTAAACAAGGACAAGAACACTTGCGATAGTGGCATTCATGTATTTGTAAAATATATGTTTTAGCAGGTGCTAGAGCTGCAGTTTTTGAAAAAGGTATGTATGTAGTTTTTTCCTTATTTGAGCCATTCCTGCCTCCGCTACGGCATAAACCTCTGACCAAGTGCTACCGTACAATATCACCGCTGTATCATCTGCATAACAAAATATTTCTGCATTTTTAAGATCAATACTGCCAATATCATTTAGGTAAATCGAAAACAGTGTAGGTGAGAGTGTACCACCTTGCGGAACACCAAAGAGGACATCCAGATCCGTACTTGATTGATCACCAATTCTAGTACAATGTTTCCAATTACTGAGATATGATTTCATCCATTTGTAAGCGATTCCTCTTACGCCCGAGCGGTATAATTTTCTTAACAGTATTGGAATGGACACTGTATCAAAGGCTTTCCTCAGATCGAGGAAAACCCCTAGACAGTGTTTGCCTTTATCCAGTAACTTAGTTACAGTAGTTACTAGTCCACTTACTGCGTCTTCCGTAGACTTTCCTTTGCGAAATCCAAATTGTTTCTCATACAGTATGTTTTTCTTTTCTAAGAAGTTACTAAGCCTCATGTTAACTATTTTATTATTTTAAAAGTTAAAAGCTTTTATTTAACTTGCAATGTATGTTTGTGTGTTCGGGTGAAATCTTTGAACTCAATTTTGAAGTAGATATATTCAACCGTTTGTGCTGAAATTTTGTGGACGCATTTTGTTTGGATGACAATATATGATAAGACATGTGACGTCATTCTAAATTCAATATGGCGGATCATACAAGATGTCAGAACAGTTATATTTAATCCACTTATACAATATGGGTATCAAATGAAAGGGCTTGTTAAGAGTGACTAGAAAAAGAATATGACGTCATTCTGAATCCAATATGGCGGACCATGCAAGATGGCGGAATAGTTACCTTTAGTCTACTTCTACAATATGGGTATCAAATGAAAGGGCTTGTTAAGAGTGACTAGAAAAAGAATATGACGTCATTCTGAATCCAATATGGCGGACCATGCAGGATGGCGGAATAGTTACCTTTAGTCTACTTCTACAATATGGGTATCAAATGAAAGGGCTTGTTAAGAGTGACTAGAAAAAGAATATGACGTCATTCTGAATCCAATATGGCGGACCGTGCAGGATGGCGGAATAGTTACCTTTAGTCTACTTCTACAATATGGGTGTCAAATGAGAGGGCATTTTGAGAGTAATAATAACTTGAAAATAGCCAGCGATAACTAAATGGTAAAAAATAAAAAAAATTAAGTAAAAAAACATTTTAAGAAAAAGCTTTTATTTAAACGCTCTAAAAAGAAGAAAATAAAATATTCCTTTTGGATTATACTAACAACTCCTCATTATACACAATTTATATATAATAATAAAAGCTTGTCGCTCGATTTACCACAAATTATTATGATATAAAGGAATGTTGATAGGTATGTAAACCTCGCGACAAGCTTTTATTATTATATATAAATTGTGTATAATGAGGAGTTGTTAGTATAATCCAAAAGGAATATTTTATTTTCTTCTTTTTAGAGCGTTTAAATAAAAGCTTTTTCTTAAAATGTTTTTTTACTTTTTTTTTTTTTTCTCTAATACTTTGGAGATTGACGGGAGCAAGGAGATAGGGCGATAATTTGAAGGCTCAGACTTGGAACCACTCTTGTACAACGGACATACTACCGCAGTTTTCCATTCATCTGGAAATTAACCAGACTCTAGACTTTGATTATAAATGTGAACCAAAGGCTCAGTGATAAATTTTTTGATCTTCTTTAATAAGTCATTACTAATTCCATCTTTACTAGAGGCAACCGATGAACTCAACTGTGTAATAATTGAATGAACTTCTACATCATCAGTCGGCTGCATGAAAAAACTATCCAATAAGGACTTATTAGATGACACTTTTGAGGCCAGTGAAAGTTCACTTTCATTGTGTTTCGTTAATATTTCGTCAGCTAGCCTTTTTCCTATCCCGCAAAAGAATTTATTACAGTCCTCTATAGGGCCATTGTTATCTGCTGTTTTAAGTTCTGTATTGGGTGTTTTATTGGTATTGGAGTGACAAACTGATTTTATGGTTTTCCACAATCTCTTTGGATCGCCTTGGGATTCCTCAAATTCCATCTGTAGGTAATTATTTTTAAGTTTATGTAATAGGTTCACAAGAAAGTTTCTATATCGTTTGTAGATAAGGAGAGTTAGAGCATGTTCCGGGTTTTTACGAACTTTTTTGTGGAGAGCGTCGCGATGTCTCATACATTTGATTAGTCCTGGTGTGATCCAGGGCTGCAGACCGAATTTAGTTCGGCTTATCCTCAATGTTTTAGTATTTTTATCTAAAATCGTTTTTATAATTTTTGAAAACATTTTTACCGATGAGGAGAGAGTGTCAGCTTTCAAAACCTCCGACCAGTCAGTACCCGCTAAATCCTTCTGCACTGCATCATGGTCTGTTTTTTGAACGGTTCTAATATGTTTTCTCAACTAATATGAACTACTACTACTACTAACTAACCCCGCTACTACAATGTCGTGATCGCCCGCAGAGTGCTCACATACCAGACTTACATGTTCACTGAACGGTCGAATAAAAATGTGATCCAAGCAAGAGGAGTTCCTTGTCGGCTTATCCACTATAAGTTGAAAGTGTTAACCAGCTAAACCACATAGTGATGAGTTACTGTGAAATGTTTTTTAATCATGGACTCTCTATGTCAAGTTAAAATTAGATATTAATTTAATGTTTTTTGACATGAATTCCTCATGTGGGGATTATTACTCATAAATAAAAGATGTTATTAAAGGAAAGAAAAATTTTTCGACACTGGCGGGGTTCGAACCCGTGACCTTCGGGTATACGCCCCCGTCGCTCTGCCAACTGAGCTACAGTGTCAGTTGGCATCCAGCGCGAAATTTCTCTATCCTTTGTTTCTTTTTTACACGTTCAAGTAGTGTTTGCGTTTCCTACCTCCTACTTGAACGTGTAAAAAAGAAACAAAGGATAGAGAAATTTCGCGCTGGATGCCAACTGACACTGTAGCTCAGTTGGCAGAGCGACGGGGGCGTATACCCGAAGGTCGCGGGTTCGAACCCCGCCAGTGTCGAAATTTTTCTTTCCTTTAATAACATCTTTTATTTATGAGTAATAATTCCCACATGAGGAATTCATGTCCAACATTTGCATTCTATCTGAAAAGGTAGACAAGTGGCCGTCCGAATTAGTTAAAATTCGGAGGTAGGAAACGCAAACACTACTTGAACGTGTAAAAAAGAAACAAAAAATTAGATATTGTTTATTTTACTTTCGAGTCTAATCATGTTTTGTTTTGAAACTTTGATATCATCTATCTATCGATCATAACTCTGAAAAATCCATACAATAATAATTAAAAAAAAACTCTATTTCCAGTCAAAAGCCCTCGATATCAGCAATAATATCTCCAATATTTAATCCCAACATAAGAAGGGTGTCATGCCCCCCCCCCAGCTTTCATTTTACGGAACCCTTGGGACTGCACGGGCCATAGATTAAGAAATAAGTCCTTGGAGGAGGGTTGGGAGCATCAGTATGACGCATGCTCGATGCATTCAAAAACAAAATATTTTATATAACATTTATTTCATTTAGCGAGTTTTCATCATGAATAGCGATGCGACTGGCATCGTCAGTGACACTGATAAATATTTTACGTCAATTAATTTAATTTGATTACATATAACAATTAAATTAACATCAATTTTATACATATTAAATTCAGACATTCAATTATTGCGGACCTCGGTTTTACATACAGTCGATATAAACAATACACATGAATTACAGCATATTATTAATGATCTGCAAAATGGAGTATTTTTTTTTATTCGATTATCATACATTTTATAAATATGTACTGGGTATATTTTTTATTCAGCAAAGTAAACAAACTTAATGTAACAAACCCTGAGAACGGCTTTCTTCGTTACCAGTTTACTTCGTTATTCCTACACAATATTTTGTAATAAATTTCAGTTGATTCATTATTTCAAAAATAAATTTAACAATCCCCTTAATAAAGAAGTAATATATTTATTTAAATATATACAAGAGCATAAATAGTCGACACTAGAGACAACTGCTATCAAATATTAAATACGTGTATTTAGTTTCGAGTATTTAATGAGCAAACATGAACATGGACCAAATGCAGTCGAATACAAAAACTGCTTTTCAAATTAAATAAAATTTATACAAAATAGTAGTGAAATACTAAAGAAGCCTATTTCATAGTTTGTTTGTTTACATTTAGTTTGTTCCTTCTCAGAGTGAAATATAGTATTGTTTATTCAAAGATGAAATATTGCGGCAAGCGGATACAAAAATACACATTTCTTATAGATAAGTTCTATACAATAAACTATACTTCAATAAATGACCACGAAGCAACTCTCGCAATAGCATTACACCGTGCGAGATTGCGTGGTCGGCGTCGACCGGCCGGTCTTGTTACATACAACGGTGTGCACGGTCGATACGGGTCTAAACATTTCATTTTAAGTTCCAAAATATAAATTTATATAAAAATCTATATGGAACGTATTTATCTTATTTACAATCCGTAGTTTTAGTTATTTTTAACTATTAAATAGTTATGAATGACAGCACAGCCGCGCACCTAGCAAGCTAACACTACGACGGATCACGTCTTACATCAGATACAACCAAATGTTAGTATTGTAATAACGAGTCTGGAGATCATATTACAGTCATTTCATTTGTCATACATTTTAATGACAATATACCTTATCAATAAACTATGCAGATATACACAAACTTTTATTTTCTTGATAATCAGTTGTCTACAAAAAGTGTAGATACTAAATAAACAATTCCATGTGAGTTTGTTTCACAGCTCTCACTCTTATGTATATAAGATATACAATCATGTTCGACGCATTGGAAGCATGTATTTGGATTAATTAGTTTTATTTAAAATTAGCTTTAAAAGTAATTTATTTTATAATTGTAATAAATCCACAGTCTATAGCGACGGAAAACAAAAATAAGATTTTCATATTTACATATTCACAATTGTCACAACAGTAGCCATGCTTTTGCTGTGGAAAATTCAAACTGATAATTTTAAAATATCACTAAATGGATCCTCAGTTTGGATGGGAATCTAAACCTGTATCCTATTCTATCCTGTCTATATTTACTACGAGAGTAATATAGACATCCAAAGGTGACAGAGGTACCCTTTCTGCTAAACATTACTTGACATTTGGTCTGTGGGAGCTCAGAGTAACCCGACGCTTGTATGAATATATGGAGGAAAATTCAGTATTGCATAAGTTTTGGCAATAAGTCGAAACTAGCTATTAATAATTCCAATATACAATCGCTTTATGATTATCATTATACATACATACATACATATACTCACGGCTATATTTCTCTAGAAGGGGTAGCCAGAGCTAAGGAATTCTAAACTCCTCAGCCACTTTTGGAAGTTGAGTGGGGAAAAGATGGTAAAAACAAAGGGTTTTGGTGATGGGTCTCCAACCGCATCGCCCAAAAATCCAATAAAAAGTCCCAATACCCTTAGTCGCCTCTTACGACACCCGTGGGTAGAAAGGGGTAGCGACATTCTAAGCCGGCACTACACGGCGGATGATAATGATAATAAAATGTTAATAATGCACTTGCGTTAAGCACTTCAACATTCTACGAGTGAGCCACCGTTACCGACTTGTGTGATTTTGAGAATAATGTATCTATTGTAATTGAAGTTTTGAGACTAACAAAATGGGATGTCGAGGGACTTGGATATAATCAGAGAAGAAGAATGATTTTGAACTGTTCGGATGTTTGTATATACGCGGAGGAAGAAAAGCTCCAGCATTTAAAAAACGCATTTACGAAAGCTAGAGCGAATGGTAGAGACCGTACATAGTGGCTGAATAAAAAAGGCAAAAAGAGGAGTCACTATTTACCTCTGTGGGGGTTATAGAGCGTGGTTATCATAATTTAATTATTTACCAGGAAATATTTTGTATTTATGTATGTAATACAATACAATTAAATTAAAAATATTCTTTATTACACAAAGCAAAGTAAAATGAGCTACTAGCAAATCACTATCCATGCTATTTTTATTTCAACATTACTAGTCAAATCAATAAGACACGTGAAGTGGTGCATCTATCGTTCAGCCCCGTGGCGCGTGAGAGCGAGACCCTGCCAGAGTGCAGTTGTCTCGCTCCCACCACTGGCAGTTACCTACGAGCGGAACACCCGGACGGCGCGCACGACGTAGCGGCGACAGATGGGGCACTCGCTGAGCAGCCTGGCGCAGGCGGTGCAGGTGGCCATGTGGCCGCACTCCAGCAGCACGCAGTCCAGCGCCGCCGCCATGCACACCTTGCAGCACTCCTCCAGCGGCAGCGACTCCAGCCCTGACACCACACCCACTTTTTCATACAATGCATTGGAAATAGGAATTTATTTACAAATACTTGTTATTGGCTAAGTTTATAACTGTACTAGCTTTCCGCCCACGGCTTCGCCCGCGTGGAATTCGCTTATATTGCGGTATGAAGACAACTATAAGAAAACTTCTCATTCACACGATTACCCTCGTTTTTTTTGGGATAAAAGTACCCTATTATTCAATCTGGATTTCTAACTATACGTCTGCAAAATTTCAAAGTAATCGGTTCAGACGTTACAGCGTGAAAGCGGAACAAACAAATAAATAAACAAACTCACTTTCTGATTTATAATATTAGTAAGGATTTATAAACATTAATTTTATAGTTCGCTGTATTTATGATGAACAAATAAAAAAAAAAACGTCAGATGGCCAAGACCATTTACATACACAAGCATCACGCTTCATATACCTCCCACAATACTGGAAAAATACTTGACCGCGTTCGCTCAATGTACGAATACTGAAGTATAATTTTATGAACTCATTACGGAAAATTATCTAATTGTATCATATTCCCCCTCGCGTTTGAACTGAGAAATGATTAACTACCAAAGCTGTTTTTTACAACTTTATATGATGAAATTAACACAATTTAAATCACATAAAACATCGTAACATCAACTTTTCTTCTGTCAGCTTCTAACATCATCCATAGATTTTTTTATTTCGACATTAAATACATTAAGTAGTTTGGCGTAATCGAAGTCTGCTAACCCGCACTAGGCCAATGTAGTGGACAATATCCAAATCATTCTATCCAGTACAACATCATTTCCGATGGGATGATTTATGATGTTAAAAGTTCATTTTTAAAGAATAGGGACTGATTGAGATCTGCTCAAGAAACGAAGATTTATATAGAGAAGTATAGTGAAATTGAAAACTAGTTTTAGCCATCATCTATCAATATATATAACGTGTGTGTGTGTGTGTGTACATACTGCTGACGTTGTCGCGGTGCTGCCGGTAGAGCGCGGCGGCCCGCTCCAGCAGGTCTTGCCGCTCCAGGCAGCCGGCCAGCGCCACGCGGTTGCAGCTCAGTAGCCGCTTCAACTGCCGCACCGACAGCGCCCGCAGCTGCGCCTCCGACCGCAGCGCAGCCAGCGACACCTCGCCCGTCTCCGGGAATGAATCCTCTGTGGGGCCGGGAATAAATTGGACGCATGAATGTTGGGTCTAACTTTGCAACTTTTCTCACTCAATCACAAAACCTTACATTACATATACTTCTGAGGGATCTCATTTTCACTGCATTAACTCTACTTTCATGCCCAACATTCACTACCATACATCAGCGTGGGAACCAGAATAGCATTATGCACAGCCATTCGAGCCTTTTCTGACAACGGCTGGCTCGACATCAGACCGTTCATGGCTCCATTCACCGCATTTCCCTTTTTACTCCCCAGATATACCAATTCTTTCACTTGTTCCACTTTCTTACCATTTATAACAATCTCAAATTCTGACATAATTTTTCGCTCTCAAAAACCATTGTTTTGGGTTTGCTCACATTCACTCTCATTCCCTTTCTTTCGAAAGACTTACACGCAATGTTCACTATCTCCTGCAACTCATTTACCGTTGATGCAAGTAACACTTGATCGTCAGCATATAAGAGGCATTTAATGATGAACCCTCTCATTTTCAGCCCATAATCACTGTCGCGCAGTTCTTTAAAACAGTCGTCCATGAACAAATTGAAGAGTCACGGAGAAGCCACACAACCCTGTCGAACACCCCTAGAGATCTCGAACCAGTCTGTGTCTTCACCATTTACTCTCACACATGCATTGGAATTCTCATAGAGTGAATCCAATGCACGTATAAATTGGCTCCCCAAATCGAACTTAAACAACACCTAATAAATAAAGGAAAGAAAAATTTCGACACAGGCGCACATCATGAGTATATTACTGGCCTGCGACTAGAACGCACGTGCCATTTTAGCTCTCGTTAACTATTGAGATTAATATTTTATATATTACTTTTTTAAATGTCTGCATCACCTAAATACTAATCGCATAGACTATTGTAGTGTTAATATGTTGTATTAGTGTATTTAACTAAGAGATTATTATGGAGGGAAGTCCATTTAATCGGAGCGGACTGACTCGTCGCAGTCCTCCTCCGCAGTGCACTGAAGACAATATGGACCAAGCACCATCGGCTTCTTCAAAACTTCAGGACTCCAGCGTTGTATCAACAACTGATATACATTATTGGATGGACACCATTGAGGCCTGCTTACAAAAAATCTGCCAAGTATCGACCGAAGGTAAGCTAAACTCAGACCAAAAGCTCTGTATTAGTAACCTATGTAGGAAAATCGGGAATGGTACTGGTCAAATGGCAGTTCATTACCAATCGGCTAAACAACATCTTCTTCTCGCCCAATCTAAAATTCAGAACTTATATCAGAAAATTGATGTCTTAGAACAAAAACAAGGTGACCTTGAAACAATCCAAGACCTCAAACAATCTATACGCAATTCTTTGGAGTCCCAAACAAAGACTAACACTTCTTTTGCCGATATGGTTAAAAAGGGACCGAACGATTTTGTAAGACCCCAAAATCTAGCCTCCATAACAATATTTCCGAAAGATAAACAAAAATCTAGTGATGAGACCAAGTCCCTAGTACAAAAAATTATCTGCCCTGAGGAGATGAAATTGCAAGTACGAGGACTCAGAAAAACTAAAAATGGAGGAGTAATCATCAGCACCGAGTCCCAACAGGATATTGAAAAGATAAAATCGTCTAATAAACTCTGCTCAAACGATCTTACTTTAGAAGAAAGTAACCAGCGCCGCCCTAGAATAGTTGTAATTGGAGTGCCAACAAAGGACCATGGGTCAAATTGGGCTCAGTGTCCAACAGAGTTATGGCATATGCCGTTGTGAAGGATTTTGTTTGTACTAAAATTGTTACTATGGGCACCACCTTCAATTCCATTGCAGAAAAAAGATATGCACCTAAATAGGTTTTTCAGAAAAAGACAATTGTTAGGAGTCGTAAAACTTATTGAAACAATATACTCATTCTTAAAATGCTTAAAATAGTGGTAAACAATAGATGCGCCTGCGCCCGTGTGATTTACAACACTCTCCATCCCTTTCACACCTCCCGGACGCCTGCGCGGGCGCCCGTCTTCTCTCAATCAGTCGACTCGTGATTCTCACGTTGTTAGCTGTGTTTCCGTGTATCCTCTCTTGTTCTGTGATTTACCGACCCTAGCTTGTTGTTTTGGACTCTGTTTATGCTTACGTATTGGTGCGCTTGGTGATTTTTTTTATTATATTAAACCTGTTAACTTTACCTGGACTGTTTATGGACACTGATTTACCTACCTGTTTTTGCAATGGCTACCGAAGGACGGCGTTGTGTGTTGTGCCCACGTTCTGTTTTGCGACAACGGCGGCATATTTTAGATGAACACTTACCAGAAAGACAACCCCGGCATGCAGAATATATTCAACAAAATGCGCTCACCGAGGTAAGTGTACGCATTTCCTGTATACGGCACATATACCTGTTATAAATCTGTGTTTAAAATGTCTGTCATTCTATCTGCTCATATTTTGAGAACTACTGAACCAATCTTAATACAGTTTGTTTCATTAATACATAATTATAGGCTACTTACCATCACGCTAAGTTATCGAAGGGGAAAGCATAGAGGTTAAATATGAGAGAGGTCAGGGAAAAACGGCCGTTTAATTAGAAATCCCATTCGCTATAAAAGTGGGACCTAAAAAATCCGACTTTTACGTGACCTGTGCTGCGGGCACAGCTATAGGCTATAAAAATCCCAAGGGAATGATCATCAAGTCCACGCGGACGGAGTCGCGGGCAAAAGCTAGTCAAAAATAAACCCAAAAGTATGCCGCAGAAAGTATTTTATTTATTGAATGTTATTTTCAAATAGTCTTTACTTTTTTTTAGGTTGCGTTTAATAACATCCAAGCCACATGCCATCGGTGTTGGCAAGTAGTGCAAAATGCAGTTCGACAACAAGAACCAGTAATGCCACTACAGGATGTCCAACCACAAGAACCGCAAGGCCCACAAGAACCACAAGGCCCACAAGAACCGCAAGGCCCACAAGAACCGCTAGGCCCACAAGAACCGCTAGGCCCACAAGAACCGCAAGGCCCACAAGAACCGCAAGGCCCACAAGAACCGCTAGGCCCACAAGAACCGCAAGGCCTACAAGCACCGCAAGGCCCACAAGAGCCGGGAATACCACCACAAGCAGAAGATCTACAACAAGTCGTTATTCCTGATTATATGAGAGCGCCCAATGTTGCTTACCGTTGTATTTTTAATGGCTGCCCTAACGCAGAACGTCTTAGAATCCCAGTTACGATTAAAGTACATATTCTTTGTGAGCACCGCTTATACATACCTGAAAGTGCAAGAGTTTGCCAAGAACATCTGATGGATAACGACAGTTGGAACTCTTTGATTGATAATTGTAATGTTACGCATAACTTTAATGTACGTCAGATCACAGATATGACTAATATGCTGGTAAGAACCATTACCCAAGGTCAGAGATTTGATTTTGAATTAGAAGCTGCATTAACGGATAATGACTTATATTTTTGGACTGGACTAAACTTGCAACAATTCAATAGAATATTGGAAGAGACTCCTTCTCTAGCACAAAGAAGTAATCGTCCACGGACTGTCCTGGGTATCTATATGACAAAACTAAGAACAGGAGAGTCAAACGAGAGATTGTCAACATTGTTTAATATATCTCGCCGAACACTGGAACGAAAACTTGCAATAGCCAGAGAATGTTTAATGAATGACTTCGTTAACAGACACCTTGGTATTGGCCATATTTCGCGAGAAAATATACTGCAAAGAAACCTGCTATTACCAAAAGGCTTATTTGGCAACGAAGAAAATACAAAAGCCGTTGTTATAGCTGACGGCACCTATATGTACATCGAAAAAAGCTCTAACTTTTTATTTCAGAGAAGAACTTACAGCTTGCATAAGTTTCAAAACCTTTTGAAACCTTTTCTGATGGTATGTAGTGACGGCTACATTATCGAAGTTTATGGTCCGTATGCGGCTACGGATTCTGATGCATCAATTATGAACAATATATTAAACGACGAGGAAAATCCTTTCCACTGGATGTTTCACCGGAACGATGTGTTCATCTTAGACAGGGGCTTTCGAGATAGCGTAGAAAACTTACAGGCATTGGGATATGAGGCACACATCCCACCGACAAAAGACAGATTCGAAACTCAATTGACCACAATTCAAGCAAACAAATCAAGATTAATAACATTGTGTCGGTGGGTTGTAGAAGCTGTTAATGGGAAGTTTAAAAATAGATTTAAACTACTGCGACAGGATTATTTTAATAGAGCCTTGCCGCATTTATTTGTTGACTTTAAAATTGCAGCCGCTCTTATTAACGCATTTTACAAGGTAGCTGTTGATAATGAACATGCAAATGAAATATTAAGAATAGCCAATGAAAGGCTCCATACACCTAATCTTTTGAACGACTATGTACAACTGAGGAACCTGAATAGACAAAGAGCCGCATTTATTACATTGGAAGCAAATCAGCTGGAAGACTTCCCTCGGCTAACAATAAACGAGATTTTCATGATATCGCTTGGGTCATATCAAATCGAACTTGCTAAATCATATTGCAGCGAGCATTTACGCAATGGTTTATATACGATAGAAGTATGTCGTGAAAATGAATTAAATAATTTAGCAGAATGCAATATCCATCACCAAAATGTGTGGCTATTAAGAGGAAGGATTCAGTCAAGACATGTTCGTGCACGTACATATTACGTATACATTCTGGTTAACAGAAACGAAATGGGTCGAGATGCCATCGCTCAGTATTACTGCTCGTGTCTAACAGGTAGACGCACAGTAGGAAGTTGTGCTCATACCATTTCAATAATATGGTATCTAGGGTTAGGCAGGCACATACAATTTAATCCACCGGCAGGATATTTAGACGACATTATTATTGATATTGATTGAAATGTTAATAAAAATAATTTTAACTGTTAGCAGTTGTTTTATTTTATATGTATACATTAAACCTGGAATTAAAACTAGTTAAAGATGTTCAATAACAAAACCTACAATGCCATAACAGCACTACTTTTTGCAGAATTTTAGTTTATTTATGGTCGGAGAAAAATATTTATAGCAAAATAACCCCATGGATTCTTCGCAAAAATTAGTTTAAATCTTTATATTTAGTGCTTTACAAGTATATTCAAAGTGGTCTCATCTCTGTTGGTGGGTGAGCCCAGGCTTCATACATTTTTGCCCATGGTCCTTTATCGGAGAAAGAAGTGTTTCAGTGCTTATATGAACAAAACTTGGCCGATAAGTATCCAGACTCAACATTCGACAAATTCCTTAGCTCCATAAAACTTAGCCATAAAGGGGGTAAAAAACAGGGTAAATATTGCCACTATATAATTGAGGTCCCCGCAGGAATTCGCAAATGTCTCATGAACCAGGCGCGAATTTTCATTAACTGGACATCCTGTAAAATAAGAGACTTCACCCTTGTGACCCGTTGTTTTAAATGTCAGCAATATGGACACTCAGCTAAGTTTTGTCGTGAGGCTGATCATGTCTGTGGCCATTGTGGGGAGACTGGACACTCTATCAAAGAGTGTATTAAAAAATCTCAGGAACCAACCTGTGCCACCTGCAAGCGTTTTAAAAAAACAAGTAACCATCCTACAGGAGACCCTGAATGCCCAGCTAGGAAGAATGCAGAATTGAGGTACATAAATTCTATTAACTATGAAGGCGCCTGAGAGCGCCCGTATCTTCATATTATCTATAAGCACTTATTGATTAAGTTTCTTTTCTCATTTTTTTACTTCTTTTTTACATTTATTTTTAAACGTACTCTTTAGTTTATATATCAATGACACATCAAATTATCTATGACTTAGACAATATAAAATTTGGTGAATCTCGCTCGTGTGATGTTGAATTGTGTAGCCAATTAATTTGTAATGAGAAAGGTACTCTTAAAATCTTAACCCAAAACATTCGTAGTATTCACAAAAATTTCGATGATTTTCTAATATTATTAACTCGATTTAATGTTCCTTTAGATATAATTATTTTGACTGAATGTTGGTTACAAAACCGAGCACATAGTTTACCCACCCTCACAGGGTACAAATTACACAGCTCAACTAAACTACATAACCAAAATGATGGCATTATAATATATGTACGAGATACGTTAAACTTTACCATAGAAGAAATTTGTGTTAATGAAAGTAATTGTCTAGGACTGATAAGTAAGGACTTAGTCATATTATCTTTTTACCGCTCTCCATCTTTTCGCAAACTTGATAATTTTTTACAATCCTTGAACAGTATACTACATGCTTTCGCCTCTACAAAAAACATAGTTTTAACTGGAGACTTGAATATTGACATTATAACAGAAAGCAACGATTCATCTATCCAGGAATACTTAAACATATGTGCTTTTCATGGAATATCACCCGCCCATACCTTTCCCACTCACAACAGCGGATTCTGTTTAGATCATATTATGATAAAAACTAATTACCTGACACATACATTTGTTACTAACTCGACTATTACCGATCATCGCGCCGTGCTATTGACATTGAATTTAAAGCTGACTCATAACAAATGCCGCCGCAGCTATTCTAGTGTTAACATGCAAAACGTAAGACGTGATTTAATTCAAATAGAATTCAGCACGGTTTGTAATAATACTGACGTAAACTTTTCTATGAATTACGTGACTAACTGTGTTCAAAATGCAATTGCGAAAAATACAAGCACGTTTCGTCAAAGCAGGAAGTACCAAATAATAAAACCTTGGATAACTCCTGGCTTAATCAGATGCATAAAACATAGAGATAAGTTGCACAAAAGGTATATGCTTGAGCCTACTAACAATACTATTACTCTTATTTACAAACGATATCGCAATTTTTGCAATAAAATTTTGAAAAATGTAAAATGTGAGTACGAGAAAAAAGAACTTCAATCTGCGGGAAGTAACAACAAATTAATTTGGAATTTCATTAAAAAAAAGACCTGCACGACAAAACATAATGATATCCCTAACGAACTATTCAAACTAAGGTCAACTCCCACACATTCAGCGGAATTCATAAATAACTTTTTCATTAACATTGGTAAGAATTTATCTGAACAGGCAAATTTTGAAAAATACTATCAAGCTAATTCTAAACACCCTTCAAGGCTTAAATCATTTGTTATGATCGATCCAGACGTCTCTGAAGTAGAGGGTATCATAAATAACTTAAAAAGTAATAGTGCCCCCGGATGGGATAACATCTCATGTAAAGTTTTGAAATTTTGTAAGGATATACTAGCCCCTCCGTTAACTCTCATATTTCAAAATTGTTTGTCTCAAGGTATATTCCCCGAGTCATTAAAAAAAGCTGTGGTTATTCCGATTTATAAATCGGGGGATAAAAACCGACCAAATAATTACAGACCAATTTCTCTTCTTCCCACTTTCTCTAAAATTTTGGAAAAAATAATGAACAGTAGGTTAATAAAATATTTAGATGAAATATCCTTTCTCTCAAGTTGCCAGTTTGGTTTCCGTAAAAAGTTATCAACTGATGACGCCGTCCATTGCCTTACAAATGAAATTGTGCAAAATTTGGACAAAGGTATGCATGTTATAGGGATTTTTCTCGACCTCAAAAAAGCCTTTGATACAATTTCAATTCCAATTTTATTGCAAAAATGAGAAAATATCGGCATTCGGGATACTCAGTTAAAATTATTTGAAAGTTATCTTAGTAATAGACTTCAGTGCCTAAAAATTGGAGACAACTATAGCACATTTTTAAAAAACCACCCCTTTGGCGTCCCTCAGGGTAGTATCTTAGGACCCAGCCTATTTTTGATTTATATTAATGAGCTATGTAATCTCCAACTTAATAACGGCACCATAGTTTCATATGCAGATGACACAGCCTTACTTTTTTCTGCAAAAACAATAGACGAAGCTTATAAATTCGCTCAATCTGGCTTTAGTATTGTGAATGACTGGCTTTTTAATAATTTTCTGTCCTTGAATACTGATAAAACTATGTATATGATTTTCGCAAGGAACACTTCTACACCATTACTCAATAACACCCCGCTTTATGCACATCACCGCACTTGCACTGATAGCGCACCATGCCTATGCTCAACTATCTCCAAAGCAATGAACATCAAATATCTTGGAATTACTCTCGACGTAACTTTAACTTTTAAGGTCCATATTAATGCACTCTGTAATAGAATTAGAAAACTTATAGTATTATTTAAAAAGTTAAGACACATATGTGACTACGCTTTAATAAAGCAAATCTATCAAGCGCTTGGTCAATCCTTACTGACTTATTGCATAAAATCTTGGGGAGGTGCTGGCATAACCACTATGTTAAAACTGGAACGAGCTCAAAGAGCGCTACTTAAAGTAGCTACTGCGCGCCCTTTCTATTTCCCTACTACCGAACTATATAAACAATGCAAAGTGCTAACTGTGCGCCAGCTCTTTATTCTATTCACTGTTCTAAAACAGCATGCTAGCTTATACTTCAACCCTGATACACTAAACAGGAGGCGAAAGGATATAGTATGTTTGAATACCTATAGTGCAAAATTTTCCATTACAAATAGATTCTTTATATTTTTAGGACCATACTTATATAATAAAATTAATAGATTACTAGAATTATATAACTCAAACAACTTTGAATGCAAGAAAAAACTTCAATCGTGGCTATTAAATCTTACATACACGGAATCAGAGGAATTGCTTAATATAATAAGTTAATATAAGATGTTTTGATTTATTTTTTTAGCATAATAATACAATTAGTTAGGTACAATCGATTTCTGATAATAAATTTATACACTACTTACCAATACCATTATATGAAAACTGATAGTTTAAGCCTTTTTTGTTTATTGTTGCCTGAAATACAGGTAAATTACCTAGCTCAGGAACAGGAAAATGTTATATTTTGTACTTTAAATAATTAACTAGGTTAAGACGAATATTATGTACTTTTGAAAACTGAATAATTTTTTTTTTTTTTTTTTTATCATACGCCTTCTCCAAATCAATGAAGGTGCAAAACACTTTTTGGTTTTTTGCCAAAATTTATCTGTGATGCACCTTAAGGAGAAGACTTGATTCATACACCCCATTCCCTTCCTAAATCCTGCTTGCACATCCCAATTTTTTTTATTTGTTTCTTTCATCACCCTTTCGATCAGAACCACCATGATCGTTTTTTGCTTCCTGGCGTGACCCTTTCTCTTTATATAGGGGCACAATCACCGCTCTACACTAATCTTTTGGTACTTTGCCAAGAGCCCAACACTTCTAAAAAAGGAAGAACAGACAAGAAGCCACTAACCCTTTACCAGCCCTCAGCATTTCGACACATATCCTATCATACCCTGTCGCTTTTCCTAGTATCATACTTTTCATCGCTTTTACAATTTATTCCATACTAATCATACTTTCAGACATGTCACCCATTACCTCGTCTATCGTCTACAATTAACATCGCTATCAATTGCTGAAGCAATGGAATCTTCCTCTTTTTCAAAGAGACCCTCAAAATAATCCTTCCATACTCTTTTTATTCTTGTTTCATCAGTCATTAGTTCACCTTTTTCGTCCTTTATCACACTTGTACTTGTGTTTTGTTTTCCCCTTTCACGTCTGATATATTTCCAAAATATTTTTTTATTACTTTGGAAATCATAGGAGAGTTTCTTTTCACTCCGTTCTTTCAGATCTCGCTTTTTCTGCTCTATTTTATTCTTAACCACTCTCTTTATTCTCTTATAATCATTTTCAATTCTCTCAACTTCGTCATCATTTATACACACATTCATTCGTTTACTAGCTTTGATTGCTAGTAAATCGGGCCAGTAAGAGGCGACTAACGGTGTTGGGGCTTTTAACGGATTTTTGGGCGATGCGGTTGGAGACCCATCACCAACAACCTTTATTTTGCCATCTTTTCCCCACTCAACTTTCCAAAAGTGGCTGAGGAACTTCTAGTTCCTTAGCTCTGGCTACCCCTTCTTGGGATTTATAGCCGTCAGTATATGTATGTATGTAAATCGAGCCAGGCTTTCTTCTTTTCATTCACCGCATCTTTCACATTTTTATCCCACCAACTTGATGATGGTCTATTTTTCCTTTTGCTCAATCCACAAACTTGGACTCACACACTCATGCTCTGACATACATTGAACCATCCTTTCAATTTTTTGGCAATAGGTTACATGTTACATTTATAAACATTATCGTGATTATTTAAAATTTTGTTAATATTCGTTCTTATATGTTTTTACTGTGTGTTGTATTTGTTTTTGTCACTTATGTAAATTGTACCAAATTAATGTCTTTTACTTTTTCTTTTTACTTTTAGACATAGGAAGTCCCACTCCTTGGCAAGCTCTAATATTAGGGTCGACCCCCGACCAGATGGCAGTAATTGATCCCAGTTGCGAGACCTCTTTTCCGATACACTTCGTCTTATTTACACACCACAAATCTAAATTCTTTTTTTTCATTACCAGACATACTTCATCTAACTTTTCCTGCATCCCTCCGCAAACATTCAACGTACTAAAGCGGGTCTCGTCAGCCCACTTTTCGCCCAATGAGAATCTATGACGAGACAAGTGGCGAAGCTCTATCGCCGTCTCCGTGTTGATTATTGCTAGAACACATGTTATTCCCACGAGTAGCTAGGGAAGTATTCCGTCCACTTTGTCAGAGCCCCGCTTGACAAAGCAAGGTTACTTAGTACCCGGAGTGCACCCGGCTCCGAGACGGCGGCACGCTAGCGACCAGGCTCACCTCTGGCCACGCATCCCTCGGCACGGCAGACCTTGGATTGGTTTAAGGGCGAAGATGGTAAAAGCCCTGATCCCTTAGTCGACTCTTACGAAACACCCACGGGAAGAGATGGGGTAGTGCTATTCTATGCCGACATTACACAGCTATAAAGTAGTATGTCCAAATTTATGTAACTGTTTATCTATGTTTGAAAATTTTTAATCAATATCATGTCAATTAATAAATACTTTTTGATAAGAATATACAAAGTGGCGATCCATAGCCTCTACCTACCCCAATGGGAACTAATGGTGTGAGTATATGAATGTATACGTTACCTGTAACATCGACCATGGAAGGCTCGTCCTGCAAACTAGCGTTATCGTCGTCGGCCGGGGAGGTGCGCAGGTCCAGCTCGGAGGAGGCGCGCTGCGGGGTGCCGGGGGCAGCGCGGGGTGAGGGCAGTGGCAGCTCTTGAGGGCGTGGCAGGAGAGGGGGCGGCGGCGGGGAAGGGGGCGGGGGGAGGAAAGGGGGCGTCGGCGGGAGAGGGGGCAGCGACTCGAGGCCGGGAGGGGGCGGCGGCGCGAGGTCGGAGGGGAACGCGGACGGCGGCGGCAGCGGCGGGGAGGCGGGGTCCTCGCCGTCCGCCATCGCGAATAAAACATTGGAATCTGAAACAGAGTTATAAAAATGTGAACCATCACGGGACGCCGGGCGGATGTGGGACATTGACATTATTTTATAAAAGTAATATGCACAAATTAACAGATTGCGTTATAAAATTAAAGTATAATGATAAAATAATATATTATATTTATTTTTCAGAAAATGAGGTTTTTTTAATATACATTTACTTTACATTTATTTAACTCACGAATTGATTTTCAATCGTGACTACTTAATTCGTTTAACCAATAACTTAAATATTAGTGATATTCCATGATGCATTTGACGACGGTATTGCTGTGACGCCGCCCCGTACACACTACTTCGTATAGACGGTGTGTATACTTATACCGTTGCATAGCGTGGCGACACGTCACCACAGTATGTCCACCACGCCAGTAATCGGTTTACGTGTTGCTATAGATGTTTGACATCAAAAATAAATAAATAAATAAATAAATAAATTTAGCTGTTTATTGAATGAAAATTAGCTAAACGTGAGAGTTCAAAGCAGTTGTGGGAGTATTGTTAGAGCGCACACTACTGCGGACTCACTCGCACATAGCAGCGTCTCACTCACGTTCCTACATCGCGGTATGTAAATGTTTTCAAATTTCTACCTAAGCATAAATACAAATGATAAGTTGGCACACAGCAGGGTGTACTGGGCAGTCTAGGAAGTTAGTTAGTGCGTAGTGTTACCTAGCGGCAGCGGGGCGGCGGGGCGGCGCACGAGCTCCCAGCCCGCGTCGTCCAGGTCCTCCACCTCGAAGCAGTCCGCCGTCTCCACGCGCGCGCCCGGCGGGGACGCGGCCTGCGACACCGTGCGGGACGAACTGTCTGCCGGACCACAATACACTAGATTAGGTCAAAGTAGCAAGGCATCCAAACACAAACTTTAACAAACACAACGGGGTCTTGTTTGTCCTACATAATGATTTGTTAAGATATTATAACATTAATGCAAATAAATAAATGAATAAACTTAGTATCCTCCAGACACCGTAGTCAGTACAAATCGGTTCGACAAAATGGTCCAATAATCCCCCCGCTCTCACTGCACTTCACGCCCCTCAATGTTGCAAGTTTAAACATCGCCAAATTCTCGTAAACTATTTTATAAGGAAAGGAAAACAGTTAGCAACACCTTTTCTAAATTAACTACATTCATACGTATGTACACAACTATAAATCCATCAGCCACTTTTGGAATTTGAAGGGAGAAAAGATTGTAAAATAAATACAATAAAGATGATACAAGTTCTTGGTAATGGGTCCCCAACCGCATCACCCAAAAATTCCATAAGAAGCCCTAATACCCTTAGTCGCTTCTTACGATCACCCATGGGAAGAAATTGGATAGTGCTATTCTAAACCGACACTACACAGTTAAAATTAACTACTAATAAGAAATTCAATTCAGGTATAAAGTTCAGGTAGAGTTGTAAATGTCAAAAGTAGAGCTCTTTTTAACACGCTTTTATTAGGTCGACCTGTATGTATGTAACTATGTAATCAAATCTAAGAAAACTAATTTAACCATCTTCTAAAGGTCATAGCGTTATGAAAATTGGCAGTTGTATGTGATTTCGATGACAATACAATAATATGGTACTGTCGAGCTGATCTGATGACGGAGCCGGAAGATATGAACTGGAACCTCATGATGGATGATCGTATCATAGCCGTGTTTGGACTTGTTAAAAAGGTCTTGTAATGAACGTTGACCATGATTAGGTTTCAAGGTCTGATGATGAAGCCGGAAGATAGGCACTAGCATTCCATGATGAAATATCGTATCATAGCCGTGTTTGGACTTATTAGAAAGGTCTTGTACTGAACCTTGACCACGATTAGGTTTTAAGGTCTGAATACAATAATATGGTACTGTCGAGCTCATCTGATGATGGAGCCGGAAGATATTAACTGGAACCTAATGATAGATGATCGTATTATAGCCGTATTTGGACTTGTTAGAAAGGTCTTGTAATGAACTTTGACCACGAAACGAACTTTGACCACGATTAGGTTTCAAGGTCTGAATACAATAATATGGATGTTTAAAATATGCCATTAGCAAAGACTACAAAGCATAAAATAAATTAATAGTTTAAAAAACACTAAAAAACACGCTTTTATAAGTGCACTTAAAAGTCAAAAATAAATTACGGGTCGTTCAAGTTGTCTCTATTTCTGGGCTGAAGTGTAAACTATGTGCTTTTAATTATAATATTTGATTGTAAAAGCGTGGGGTGCTGGAGCAGGAAAAACTTTCTTGTAAACAAATACACGAACAAAAACTCTACATTTTGCTACTGTTGACTAGTACTTTGAACAGACTGTTTAATATAGAGCCTCCAACTAGTGGTGCTGCAACTCTAGTTAGAGTGCCGATCTCTGTAACCTGCTTCCCGAAACATCGCTTAACTTGATTTCTTAGCAAGGTTAACAAAAAATCTTTCCTTTTCCAGCGCCCCACGCTTTTACTATCAAATATTATAATTAAAAGCACATAGTTTACACTTCAGCCCAGAAATAGAGACAACTTGAACGACCCGTAATTTATTTTTGACTTTTAAGTGCACTTATAAAAGCGTGTTTTTTAGTGTTTTTTAAACTATTAATTTTTATTTAAACACATTCTTTTAGAATTTCTACCTAAACGCAATATTATTTTATTGAAAATTAGAGAAAAAAAAAATGCGCTTGCAACACTGACATGGCGGCGCATTAAAATTTATAATTTAAACAAAACAAAATAGCTTTGAATCATCGAAAATAAGTGGAAATAAACAATAGTAACCGGTGAAACGTGATTCCCAGTACTTTAGCTTTGATATTTACTCTATTTCGACAAGTTGGAAGTACGTAAGTCGTCGTTATTAATTTTTTTGTGGAGCTGTTTTGGCTTGTCACTTTCAAAAAAGTCTGAAAGTCAAAGTCTGCAACTGAGGTTGGAATCGAAAAAGTTAAGAAAATTAGAAGCTAAAATTATTGATTTGTATGTATGTATTTTTGAAGTATTATTATAATGTACAACCGTAATGATGCATCGTGATAGCTTAGTGGGTAAAGCACCGCTTATTGTGCAAACAATGAAGGTTCCAATCCCGGGTCGGGCCTACTCCAATTTGTGTTTTCTAAAATCACATGTGTTAATTTATCATGTTTGTTAATGGTGAGGGAAAGGAAACTCACATGGCTGAGTTGTACTTAGTCATGTGACTACGACAGGCCTACACCCTATCTTGTGATGTTATGAAGTGTTAATACCTGCGCTAGTCCCTTCGGGGATATACGGCGTGCACATTTGAGTTACTTACCAGTGCTGTACTGGGGCGAGTGGAAGTATCCTCTGGTGCTGGGCTGGCGACCTTCTCCCCCTTCCCCTCCCCCTCCCCCTCCCCCGCCGGCCGCCGAGCCCGCGTGCGCGTGACTAGTGTTGTAGCAGTTATCTGGGAATATGACACATACGATATAATGTATTTGATGAGCACATCACATTGGAGTAACCAGTAACTAATAAAGATTTTAAATTGATCGATACTACACTCATATTGTTACATAATAAAAGGTTATGGGGCTTTTTTATAAAGTAGGGCGATGCGGTCAGAGACCCATCACCAACGATACTTTACTTCTATTTATTTATTTATTTGAACACTCTATTGCATACAGAATAGATATAATGTTTTTACAAAAGCACAGAACATTAAAATTTAGTGCACAAAGGCGGACTTATCGCCTTAACGTGATTTCTTCCAGTCAACCTTAATGGTTCTACCATCTTTTCCCCTACCAACATCCACATGTGGCTGAGGAGTTTCTAGCTCTGAAGCTTACTTGCTTTACTTTTAGATATATTTTACATATTCCAGGGAAATACATACATCTATTTTCTAGGAAAGGAAATTTAAATTCACAAGGGATGAATGACATGCTTACTTGTAGAGGTAGTGGAGGGCGCGCCAGGCTGGGCGGGCTGGCTGGGCTGGGCGGGCGGCGGCGCGGGCCAGGGCGGGCGGCGGATCTCCAGCACGTTGTGCAGGTACTCGTTGAGGTAGTCGTTGACGTTGCTGGTGAACCCCTTCAGCGAGCTGAACGCGCCGGCCCGCGCGCGCCGCCGGTACGCCGGCCCGTTCACGTGCGCCACGCACAGCGACACCAACTCCTCTTTCTCTGGAATTACAAACGATCTTGTTTGTATTGTATTAATAACATACATACATACATATACTCCGGCCATAAGTTCCCTTGGGGTAGGCAGAGACTATCAATTGCCACTATGCAAACCTGGCAAACCTCTGCAAAGTTCTGCCTCCGGGCGCAGCAACACACACATATAAAGCAAATTGTATAAAAAAGTGTAAAGTCAGTTTACGGTAATTATTCTACGTATGACATAGAGTTATTGAATAAAGAAGACTTACAAAGATGTAAGCTGACTAAGCCGTTCACATATTGGTAGTATCCTGCCCCTCAAACCCTTCTTCCACGCTTGAAGTCGCGGATCCCAACACTATTAGTGAGTGGACCAATTATTTATTCTACCTTTAATTATATCCTCAATCTTTAAGATTTATCTTCCCTATATGCGCAAACCATCCAAACATTCCCTTTTCTAACTTTTTTACCTTTCATTGCAGCCTGTGGGCAAAATACACTCATATAGAACTATTCATCATCATCATTCATCATATTATGCTAGAATAATACATCTAGATGGCTGTTGGGGCTGCATCAGTTCATTGTTCTTACACAACAATGTGCAAACAGTGCCAATCCCTGGTGTGCCAGGTGCATGGCAGCACCAAACACCTTCCCATGCAAATTATATTTATCACTTTTATTTTCTGAATGTTGTAGCAAAAAGATTACTGGTATCTTGGTTACTGTCGTGCTTTACCAACTGGTGCAATGTGACAGTGATGTGAGAGCCACTTAATAAAGTAACTTTGTGGTTTATTTTTACTTTATATGTGTGTCTACAATACAATCCTGTGCCATGTAGTGTCGTCTTGGAATAACACTACCCCATTTCTACCCGTGGGTGATCGTAAGACGCGACTAAGGGTATAGGGGCTTATTAAGTGATTTTTGGGTGATGTGGTTGGAGACCCATCACCAAAATCATTTATTAGTACCATCTTTTCCCCAATCAACTTCCAAAAGTGGCTGAGGAATTTTTTATTCCAAAGCTCTGGCTACCCCGTTAAGGGATTTATAGCCGTGAGTATATGTAAGTGTGTATGGTAACCATCCACTACAAACACTTTCTGAGTCCAAAGTAGGAGTATATTTTAACTTAATGATAAGTCACATTTTGACATACAAACAACAAAGACATCCTTTTATTTTGAAATTAATAATTATTTTATTTTCGTCAACTTAGAAATAAGTTATACTACCAAAATAAGTTGTTGTTGCTAAAATAAATATAATATGTATTGCACACTTCACAAATCACAGAATCGTTCACTCTGCTTGCAGTCTTCTTCAGCCTTACTCAATATATAATACTGCAAAACTAAAGAGTAGAAACTAGAACATCATTACTACCATTTGGGTTTAATGGACGCAAACTGACTTTCATTAGGTATGCACAACTCCATTTACTATATTAAAGGAATATTTTTATAAGTGGAAATAAAAGTGCCTCTTTTCAAATTGGGAAAATTGTATAATTCAACCATGCATAATTAGAGCTACATAAAACACCTGTTTAGAAGTTATTTGTTTGAAGAATATGGGTTAGAAGACTAATTTATCAAAAGTAACTTTTAGGGACTTACTTAAAAAAGGAATTAAGGGACCAACAGCACTGATGTGTGTCAAATCAAGTAACAGTTGTGTGTAATTCATTATTCATTGCCGCGTAGTGCCAGCTTAGAATGTCGCTACCCCTTTTCTACCCACGGGTGTCGTAAGAGGCGACTAAGGGTATTTGGGGCTTTTTATTGGATTTTTGGGCGATGCGGTTGGAGACCCATCACCAAAAACCTTTATTCTTACCATCTTTTCCCCACTCAACTTCCAAAAGTGGCTGAGGAATTTATAATTTCTTAGCTCTGGCTACCCCTTCTAGGGAAATATATGTATGTACAAAATAAAAAATTGCATCATCCACTTCCCTTGTATATAAACTATGAGTGTGCAAAATTCTATATCCTTATGTCTGCGCAAATTTCTGTAATAATATTATGTTTCTAAATGTTGCTTCACACATCAATATACAGATAAAAGAGAAAGTGAGGAAGTTCATGTCTTCATACCCTCTGAATCTTATTTGTTTCTCTGCATTGTTATGCAAGTGTCTATTATCATATTGTGCTTATCAGATTATAAATGAGTTCAAAAATGAATCATTAAATTCCGCCTCAAATCATTGAGTTATAACATGAAACAGTTATTGATAACGAATATCTTACCGACACATCCGAAAGTGGAGACATTCTGGCGATGAAGGAAGGCCTGCAGGTCCCGCACCTTGAGATGGGCTATGTGCGCGCGGAGCAGCGGCCGCGAGCTGAGCGCGCGACACGGCGGACACATGGAGCCGCCGCGCCGGAGACACGCTGCGCAGTACCAACGCTCACATTCTGGACAAGATCGGCGGCGACGGAATACAGAAAACTGGACCGAACACAATTCGCAAGGCATTTTGCCCCCTTGTAATCGCACATCTAAACCGATTCATAAAGTCATATCGTCACAGTCTTCTCGACGGCATCACTGTTTACAGAAATAACTGGGATACTTCTTAAATGGCTAATGTACGGGTATTGATAATTATCAAAATATTTGTAGTTATCATCAGACATTACAAAAGTGCAATACAAATACAAGTCAAAGTCAATTCAATCACAGCATTAGGGATGGGTCACCAAAATTTATCTAAGTTTTGGAACATCGATGTTTTCTCTCAGGATTACATTACGATTTATTAATACGGGTTGTTTTGTTGACTTAATTTAGATTAATAATAAAACAGCAACTTTACCGAAATTTTGAATATAAATCAAATTGTAATTAAGGTATAACAATCATAAAACCACGATAGCTTAGTGAGAGATCTGATGATTGGAGGTTGTTAACGATGCCGATGGGGGAAACATCGTAAAGAAATCGACATGGCTGATGTGATCTTAGTAGTGTAACTGATGGAAAACTTTATTTGAAAACTAGTGGATCGTCCCAGCTTCGCACGGGTAGCGTTGTTTTTTTAAATATCTGAGGTTTCTTTCTTCAGTCACTGCTCAAGCATTGTGAAATTCAGCGCAATGTTTTCAATTTATTAAATTTATAGCACTCCCTAAACAGTGTAGTTTGGTGATTTTAAATGCGCTTTGATGAACGGTTCAGTATTTCCGTTTAATAGCAAATTTTGGAATAAAACGCTGAAGTATTTATAACAATCTGAAAAATTAATTATTACGTGATGTAGAATGCAACTACTGGCACCATCTAGTATGTAATTTATTAAACTTTTACAATTAAAAAAATATTTATATTGATAATATAAAAATTAAAAATTAAATTATATTGGATTGAATCAGGCGTTACTTTGCGGAAATCCATAGCAATACTAATATTAATAAATTTCTTCGCTTAATTCCTCTAAATAATACCTGCAGTCTTCATGCAACATGCACTGTGCACCGCCCGCCCTCCCACTTGGCCGCCCGCACTCGGTGGTCAGCTGCCGAACTGTCTACTAACTGCTCGTCAATGACTCGTGTTGAGTCGAAACGCGTCGCATGTTTGTGGTTGCCTGTGGTTTTCGCTTGCGGGTGTGTGTGTGGTGCATTGTCTGCTTTTCGATTTCTTGTAAGTGGGAGGGCGGGCGGTGCACAGTGCATGTTGCATGAAGACTGCAGGTATTATTTAGCGGAATTAAGCGAAGAAATTTATTAATATTAGTAAAATTAAATTATACCCAAGTATGTATATATTACAAACGAAAAATTTCGTGAAATTCATCGTTCTCGGTGTAGGGTAACGTGCCCTATATGCTAGCAGCATTTCCTCTTTGGATGGCCAAGCTAATGCGTTGACCGAGGTAGCTGCCAGCTCTGGGATCACCACACACTTCCACGAGGCGAGCGGACAGTTTTTTAAAGAAAAGCCGCGCCTCTTTGCCCCACGGGCCGAGAGTTTCAAGTTTCAACGGCGAAAGGTATAAAATGATAGTCATTTTTTAAAACTGAGTATTTACGCCGTTTGAAACTCTCGGCGTTGGCAGCAGCAGTACCTGCCCGAGCTGCCGACCCGGATAAATTGCAAGGCGCCAGAGTGTCGACATAGGTTGCATCCCATATCATCCCCTAGTATGTTATATGTAAATTAGTAAAGATTTGGTTTTGATCACGGGCGCGATGGCTTAGTATTTCTCTACCGATTTCTATGATTCCTTTTTTTAGTGAATAGGTAATAATGTTACCTTTTTTAAATTTGGGATGAGTAAGAGTTTTACAAACGTGAGAGTAAACAAATATAATCAGAATGATCCGAACTGCTAAGCTATCAGGAATTACACGTGTTATTGTGAGTCAACCGTAAAAGATAGACATGAACTGCTGAGATTTTTTTTTAGATAATTTTATGAAAAATATTTCGGTCACACATGATTTCTATGTAAGTTTAACCATTGAGGCTGCACACGCGACAGAAGCTTTCAAAATGGAGTAACTTCTCCCGTTTTCCCAAAATTTCCCAAAATTCCCCTTCACTACTCTGCTGGAAAGCATACAAAAACCTGCGCAGGAGTATGAAGAATAATTGTACCAAGTTTCGTTAGAATCCGTCGAGTAGTTTTTGTTTCCATAAGGAACATACAAACCGACAGACAGACAGACAGACAAAAATTTTACTGATTGCATTTTTGGCATCAGTATCGATCCCTAATCACCACCTGATGGTTATTTTGAAAATATATTTCATGTACAGAATTGACCTCTCTACAGATTTATTATAAGTATAGATAATGAACAGTGTCGCTTACGCTTGTAAAAAAACTCATACAATCCTTTCCATTATATTTCCGACGAGATTTTTTATTTTAAATCTTTTTAAAACCTCATGTGGGGATTATTACTAATAAATAAAGAACCCGAGGTCGCGGGTTCGACTCCCGCCTGTATCGAGATTTATTATTTTTAATAGATTTCCAACTGCTTATTTTTAAAAAATGGCTTCAGAAATGTTGATTCTTAAATTCTGGGTTTCCAATTTTGTAACCGTAATGTATTGCTTCTACTGAGTAATTTTATATGTTAGCAAAAACATCGATGATTATTCAATATGTTCAACCCTACACATATTATGACACTTATGACATTCTGTTTTTTTTTATATCGTTGGTTGTTGGCAACCATGTAACTTCTCCAATCTCAAATTGCGATGGCAAATCAGAATGCTTCTTAATTTAATCAGATGAGTAATAATTCTTCTTCCATTCCTTACCAATATGGTACCACACATAGAAAAACATTTACTTTCTTTCCTCAAGCACTTTTCGTACCGAGTTTATTGGCCACTTAGAACCACGTTTCTTCCACTCTTTATTATATGTATACAAAGTGTCTTAATGAAAAGAATCAGTATGGGTAAATCTGAAACTATAAGACAATATTATCTAAGCTGTTAACGATGACGGAAAATGGCTCAAAGCTAGATTATGTTTACATACATAAATAGTACACACAGCACATATATATTCAAGGCTATAAATCCGTTGAACGGGTAGCCAGAACTTCAGAATAAGAATTCCCCAGCCAATTTTGGAACTTGAGGGGAATAACTTAACCCTTAAAGTGATTTTGTATATTATACTATACATTCAGTTAGAAAAAATCTAAGCTTTGATATCTTTACTCTATGAGAATATTACCAAAAACATTACGATTTTAAAACATATTTCTACCTAAGAAAATAAAGTGTAATAGATGACTATGATCCTAATATAACAGATATCAAAAAGAAAAAAAGATGCGGAGGATGTTTGTGCGAGCCAGGGTAATAATATTTTTTATTGTTCAGTCAAAGTTGTTACGAATGTTTTATACTTTAAAATTATATCTATAATGTACTGCAAAATTAGTAATATAAGAACCTTTTATCTAACACTAATATTTTTTATAAAATATTACTTTGAATTAATGTGTATAGAATACTATACATTGCCCAATATATGGCATGACATGTCTTTTACAATATGTATACTATTCTATACACTGCCAAAATAAGCCTTGTAGTGTCGGCTTAGAATAGCACTTCCCCATTTCTTCTGGTGGTTATACGTAAGAGGCGACTAACAGTATTAGGGATTTTAAGGGATTTTTGGCGATGTAGTGGGAGACCCATCACCAACATCCTTTATTTTACCATCTTTTCCTCACTCAACTTTCCGAAAGTCCTTGAGGAATTTCTAACTCCTTTAGCTCTGCCTACCCCTTCTAGGGATTTCAACCACATGCAGTGTAATTATGATGCAAAACCATCATTGTCATCAATACCCTCACTATCGTCAGTTCAACAATCATCTCCAGTAAGAATTTTCACGACTCGACCATGACATTCATTTTACGGACAACCTAGAGACAGGCCGACCAGACAGATAGATTTTACAAAATTCGTCCACTTATTGAGAATTTAAGAGCGCAGTGTCTTTCTTTTGAGGAAGAAAAAGCATACAACATAGATGAAATGGTAAAAAAGAAAAAAGGCGGGCTCACGAAGACAGTACAATCCCAACCAACTGCTTGTGAGGATTTAAAAACCTAGTGCTGGCTAGATAATATATGTTTTCCTGCTTTATGCTGTTTTACTGCTATATAACGTCCAGGGCTATACTATTTGATAAAGAGGAAGAAAGTTTTCATGAAGGAAAGGAAAGAAACGCATTATTGACTCCTGACTAAGCTTTGCAAAAAAATCGATATATAGTCTATGCAGGCCTTATAAAACACTAGTGACCCGCCCCGGCTTCGCACGGGTGCAATACAAAATATACCTACTACAGAATGTCGTTATACACAACGTTCACAGCTTTTTTGTCATTAGCCAATACAAACATGTTTTTCTTAGACGTTACTCTTGACAGCGCGACATATAATTGGCCATGTGAAAAACACTCAACACTCAAGTTAGTTTTAGTAAAGAATAAAAATGGTTATGCTGGGTTATCCCTAAGAGACAGACATATACCATCGCGGACTTTTTTGTTGAACTTTTTAAGATGAACAATACTGTAGTACATTATTTTGGTCTATCTCGTAGGGTTCAGCCAGCGTTTGCAATATAAGCGCAAAAAAACGTGCTTATTTACGACATCACATTAGAAACCTTTAAATTTATCAGTGTTTCTCTACTATATTATGCATTTATTATACATACAAACCTTCCTTAAGAATCACTCTATCTATTAAAAAAAACCGCATCAAAATCCGTTGCGTAGTTTTAAAGATCTAAGCATACATACGGACATACAGCGAAAGCGACTTTGTTTTATACTATGTATTGATAATAGGCAAGTTACTACTGCAATAAAAGATTCTATCCCTGACAACAAAAAAATAACAAAACACCTATCAAGAGACCAACTGATTGTATTAGATATGACAATTATGATTATTAGCCTGAACATATGCCGCAATACCAGAGTGCCGGCTTAGAATGTCACTACCCCTTTCTATCCACGGGTGTTTACGAAACGGCGACTGTGGAGCTTTCGTAAGTGACTTTTTGGCGATGCGGTTGGAGATCTATCACCGACGATACCATCTTCTCCCCTTTTAACTTCCAAATGTGGCTTAGGAATCGAGGAAGGAAGCTTTAAAGCTCTGGCTACCCCTTTTTGGGATCATGGCCGTGAGTTTGTGTATGTATGTACGTGTTATAACTATATTTCCGTTTTCCCGACTAAAAAACTATAATTTTAAGATAAATGTAAATAAGATAAGCCTACTTCTTACTACATTTGACGATTAAAATATTAAAACTTTTTTGGTCCCTTCATTGATTCTGTATACTATCCTATACATCTCCTTCGTCAAGGTGATTGTCGCTTAATGAGCAATGTATAGCATAATATACATGTGTTTTTTTTTATTCTACACACTAGAGATTTTTTTTCATATTTTTTCCGACATCTATATTAAGTAAATAAAACAACTAAACAGTTTTTTCATTGCCTTAGCTGCCTAAAAGAACCTGCCAAGTTAAGGGTTAACAAGTAACGATTGTTGATGATGGGTCCCAACCGCATCGCCCAAAAAGTAACTAAAAAAGCCAAATTCCCTTAGTCGGGAAAAAATGGGGTAGTTCTATTCTTAGCTGCCACTACACAGTTATTTCTATTCCATTTCTACTTAATCATACTTAGTCTTTACTTTTCACCATTCATTCACAGTTATCAAAAGTTGTAAGATTATAATACCGTTATGAGCAGTTGTTTAGACTTCCATTCGTGTTCCACGTGACGTCAAATACATTCATTAAATATTTTCTACTCGGTGTGCGTTCGATTCGCTTATTTCACAACTATCGCCGCGAGCTGAGGTGTCCGAGTGGTTAAGGAGTTGGACTTGAAATCCAATGGGTTATACCCGCGCAGGTTCGAATCCTGTCCTCAGCGTCTATCTCTTTTAGTGGTTTTTTTGTTTTAGTCTCGGAAATAAGAACAGATTTTAAAAATTAATACGGTGTATAAGTAATAAAACTAATCTCCAAATAATAAATAAACAAATATATTTCTTTCTTTTCTTATATTTGATTCTTAAACATACTTAGTATATTTTTAGTTTGACTGACTCTAAAAAGCATGTTCTCAATTCTATTATTTTTTCTCTAACCCAACACTCAAATCATATCATGCAAGAAAAAACTTCAATCGTGGCTATTAAATCTTACATACACGGAATCAGAGGAATTGATTAATATAATAAGTTAATATAAGATGTTTTTATTTTTTTTATCTTAATAATGCAATTAGTTAGATACAATCGATTCTGATAATAATTTATACACTACTTACCAATACCATTATATGAAAACTGATAGTTAAAGCCTTTTTTGTTTATTGTTACCTGATCAACCGTGATAGCCCAGTGGGTAGAACACTCGGTTATCGTGCAAACAACTAGTGTTCAAATCCTGGGTCGGGCCTACACCAATTTGTTTTTTCTAAAGACATATGTGTGGTTAATTTATCATGGTTGTTAACGGTTAGGGAAAACATCGTGAGGAAACCCACATGGCTGAGTTGTACTTAGTCATGTGACAGTGTATTCGTACAAAACGGCGATAGGCCTGCCCCCTATCACGTGAGTACACTGTCCATGCAAAACGTGGGTACTCCGAACACCAGGTGACAAAGTCACGTGATGTTCAGAAGTATTAGTACCTCTGCCAACCCCTTCGGGGATATTCGGCGTGAACGTTTATGCTTTTATTATGTTTATTATGTTACCTGAAACACAGGTAAATTACCTAGCTCAGGAACAGGAAAATGTTATATTTTGTACTTTAAATAACTAACTAGGTTAAGACGAATATTATGTACTTTTGAAAACTGAATAAATTTTTATTATTATTATTATATCAACTTTAGCTCTTTATTACTCGTATCAGTACAGGTGAACAAACAAACCAATATTATATTAAAACACGTGGTAACAGATATCGAGCATCTTCGCCCGGCTTCAAAAAAAGGAGGTACTGTATGTTACGACGCGATTAATCCGTCAATGACCAAATTATTTACAAAAGTGTTTTTTTATCTGTTGAATATGCTTCCAGAGTGGACCCATCATTTTTTTATGAGGGTCGATAGCATGGTTATGAATATTATACAAAATTAAATTAGGTTTCCGTAATATAGCGGTGACGTGTGAAAATATTATTTACAATACGATTTGAATTGTAAGAAAGGTTATAAATAGAATCTGCACTTGCTAAATCTGGTGTTTCTGGTCAGCGGAAAATATATTTTCTGATATCTTTGCAGGTTACCGCTATATTTGATGCAACTAGCCCTGCACGCCGGAGAATAGATAAAAAAATAATATATTTTTTCCTTAGCTGCTTGAATATAGTGAAAAATAATTGGTTTAGCTTTTAATATAGGTTTTCACCTTTTTTGTTTGGCGTTCTATTGTAATGTCGAGTTCAGCCACTGCCAGTCATGGCTCGCGTCATCGTTCCATACATTAGTGATGTTTAGAATTTGGCAAATGATCCGTGTCGATGACGTCACGAGCAAGATTAACGATGATACGTCACGTACAATGGCGCGGCATCAGCACGAGCCACGGTACGAGTAACGAGGTCGCGGGTCCAACACTAGCTCTGGCGACCTCTTTAAGGCATAACTATTCTAAAGGCGGTAAACTCTTTGTGTAAAACTTAAAGGTTCAATCGATCAGAAAATTGCTACGACTCTAGATAGCGTCCGATGGAATGTTATTCTTAATCTGATAATTGGGCCTCCACGTCATATCGTGTTTATTGAAAAATTCAATGCGATTGTTATTACCATTTTTTCTTTTTCAAGAGCCACAAGTGGTTGACGAGTCGTGTAGTATGAAGCTGAGTCAATTTTTGGAGTTGCGTGGGGGAAAAATTACAAAGTAAAGGATGTTTGGGGATAAGTCTTCAGCAAGATCGCACAAGAATCACTAAAAGCCCCAAAACCTTATGTAGCCTCTTGCGACACTCGAGGGAAGAAATACATACATACATACATACATATTCTCACGCCGTTAGTTCCCATTGGGGTAGGCAGAGACTATCGATTGTCACTTTGCACGATCCTGGCAAACCTCTCTGGCTTCGTTTACATCCATCAATCTTTTCATACATGCTCTTTTATTCTTCATACTGCGGACACCTGCCTTTTTGAACACATTTTCTATTTGATCCAAATGTGTCATAGGGAAGAAATAGTGCCACTACACTACACCGATTGTCTATCAATTCATTTCAAAAATTGATATTAGTATGGATAAGACACCCGGCTCAGTATATCAATTCTATTTATATCTAAATATAAGTAAAAATATTTTTTTATTTGTTAACTGCCCTCTTTGTCTTATTTTTTTTAAAATGTTAATATCGTGCTCACACGCTTGAGACTGCGGAAATTTTTGGTTGTAAAATACGAGCAGAGAGACAGACATGACGAAACTCTAATAACTGGTTGGTTAGTAACTTGCTTCAGTTTATCAAATGGCAAGAAGGTGGAGCCCTTGTATTCGTGATATTTGTCTGTCTATTTCAAATATTGGAGTTAACTATTATCTAAAATCTCCTTCACCTAACAAGTTAAAATTTCGTATTCTTAATTTTTCTTTGTTTCGGCAATATGAACGGACATTACGGCAGATAGACAAACGTAAGAAATATTATGTAATATAATAAATTCTATGAGTCCTATGCGATTTGGCCACGAAACCTGAAAAAATATATAATGGCACTTGAACCATAGAGAACTTATCTAAATAAAGCGACGACAAAACATAGTTCAGTACAAAAATTGCTGAAATAATTCCGCAAAAACCTATTTGTCCAGCTCCAGCCTGATTGTTTGATTCAATGTCATGACTTTGGCTGGTCATGCATTTATTTCGCATAAATCCGTGGAAATTCATTGCACCATTTACGGAAATTGTCATTCTTGGTTTCTTATCCGGCTAGTTAATTCCTTTATGACTTGAACTTACAGTCGTTCGTCTCTTCTTAAGGAATTCGAAAAATAATATACTATTTCTGAGACCACTTTTACGCATCGTAAACTTATTCTATTAAACTGTCGATACTGTTTTGGGTAGACTGTAAACCATAGAAATAATAATATGTAAATAATACATTAATGTATTTCAGAGTGGTATTTGCTAGCTACGGGAAATCTGAAAGATTACGTATATGTAATATCAAACTGAATCTGTTGAGCAGAAGATCTCATAAATGTGTTCTTCGAACTGATTAAATGTAAAAGTCCTGCGTCAGGACTCCTGCAATAAACTCCTATTACTTGTATAATAATTAGTCCAAATAAATAGATTGCTAATCTCCTCCCCGGCCGCCTATATACTACGTACAAGGTTATTGCCCTCCAGGGGTTGCAATGAAAACTCTTATGAGATTCAATGCCTGTTTCAGAACTTCATTGGATTTTGAACTCTATTGAAAGAGCAAACGATACCGGCAAGTAACAGCAGCTAAATAGGTCAGGAACATAATTTCGCAGGTGAGCGACCGCGGCTGGGGACCCCAATTCCACTACACACTCGTATTTATTATACGTAATGTCGCTCCTCTCTACCAAATATTGATTTATACATTTCTTGTTAGGAATTATTCCTTACGGTAATTTAGTACAGAATTTATCCCAAAATCCCACGGAAATTGTAAAACGTAATTTATACATTCATATACATACATATACTCACGGCTATAGATCCCTTAAAGGGGTATCCAGAGCTAGGGAATTAAAAATTCCTCAGCCACTTTTGGAAAGTTGCGTGGGGAAAAGATAGTGAATCAAAGGTTGTGGATGATTGTAATATTAAGAAAGTTCGAGTCTTTACCTTTATATTCTATTAATATAACTATTCTAATTGGCAGCTGTATAGTTTCGGCTTAGAATAGCACATATCCCGTGGGTGATCGTAAGAGGCGACTTAGGGTATAGGATAGCGGCAATTTAAGTGATTTTTGGGCGATGTGGTTGGAGACCCGTCACCAAAAACATTTATTATTAGGTACCATCTTTTCCCCAATCAACTTCCAAAAGTGGCTGAGGAATTTCTTATTTCAAAGCTCTGGCTACCCCGTTAAGGGATTTATAGCCGTGAGTATATGTACGTATGTATGTATGTATTATTTTTTTGCATGATATTATGATTTAGTTTGTATTTAGTGGTAAGTTAAATGGATTAAGTTTTATATTTTAATGCTATTAATTTTCAACTATATTTTATCAGTGTATTGTAATTTTAAATAACTTTGTAAAATTGGAATTGTTAAGTGTTTTTGGTACCCACAATACAGGCTTGCCTAGTACCCCCTTAGAACAAACTATGACCTATCTCCGCTGTAATGACCAGCAGTATCTATGCACACTTGTATCATGCATGATGTTTCGTGTCCAATTATATTTCGTAGTCGAATAGCAAAACCGTCCAAGTACAAGTTGGACTGGAGCGGGTTTCCATACCATTGTTTTCCACAATATCGATTGTAAGTGTGAAAAAATAACAATAACGAAAGAAAGATTTTTATTTGTATTATTAGGCGCAAGAAAGCATATGTAATGTAATTAAAAACTTTGCTTTGACAGCCGCAAAAGCTCAGTGGGAAGGACAAGGTACTGACCACCGTGTAAATAGGGACCGTGCACAAACTATAGGTGGCAGCACTACTGCGACAGAAGAGACACTATGCGGACAATAAAAGAAACTTATCAGACCTGTTATTGTGCTTTCAACAATGTAAACAAAAATCAAAATTACACATTTTTATTTTTCACGATGAATAAAATTATAAAGTATGGGTTTAGACCAATCAATAATGATCGACAACGTGGTCAAAATACATTAAAAGGAAAAAAGCTATTCGAGGCCGGCCAGGTGTTAGATGTTGAAGAGAAAACTCACGACAAAAATGATACTGTGATAACTGGTAAAATTGTGGCACAAACAAAAATTTTCATTCTTTACGACGTGCAAATTACTGTATTTTTTCTCAGTTACCTTTTAATTTATCATATGTTTTATGTTTTTAAAGTATACGTTTCATTAATTCTATTTATGCACTTCCTCAACTTTTCAGCTTGATTGTAACAGAAACATTACAATTGCAATTTGTAAATGCAAGGCTGGCCTATCAGGTAAATGTAAACATGTATGTGCCTTAGTTCATTATGTGAATTCTCCAGAAAGTGCTAAATCAAAAACAAGTAATGCCCAACAATGGGGTAAACCATCTAACCGGCAATTATTGGGTTATGATAAGGGACTGAAAATTTTCAGTCCCTTATCATAACCTGCCAAAAAGCAGAAACTTTTGAATGCATGTAAACAGCTAGAATTACGAGATATTTCCACAGCTACATTAGGAGAATCATTGGCTATAACACCTTTGTAGAGAATTCTACAGTTGGAAGAAAAAAATGAAAAAGAGATTATTGCAGCTGAAGCTCTTGTAGAATTGGTTAAAATTACTGAGAGAAAAGACTTAAATGAAAATATTCACCGCATAAATATATATATAAACTTGTATAAACTACAGACATCAATAGTAATTTCAATATAATTTAAGAAACATACTTATTTCTTTTTACAGCGTTTATCCACTTAAGAAAAGAATAAAATTTTACGCCATTTGATTAACTGTTTCTTTTTCATGTGTTGTTACATCCAGGAATACAACAATGCATTAAAATTAGGTATAGAATCTGTATTTTCACCAATTTTTCACTTATAAAATTATGTTTATTTACACGTGTTGTATGTAAATGGTAAATGACAAATATATGAAACTAGGGTAAAAGCTTCAAATTTATGACACCAGTTGGCAGCACCATCGATGCGCACGGTCCCTATAGGCGTGCGTTAAAATTTGATTCGGGCCTACACCAATGGTGCATGCCAATATTGCCACAGTGTCACTTCTTAACTCATATGTATGGTTAATTACCAAGGATGTAAACGGTGAGGGTAAAAATCGTGAGGAAACTCATATGATTAAGTAAAGCTTGGTCATGTGACTTTGTATTGGTGTAAAACGCCGAAAGGCTTGCTGCCTATAGCGGCGTGAGCGCAGTGTCTAACCAAAACCGGGCACGCTAAATACTAACTGATAATATTGTCACGTGGTAAGCAGACGGATTTTCACCTCTGCCATGTCTGCCGAGATATACGGTGTGAACGTCTGAGTTCTCTTACGGCAACCTTTGAATGGTAAGATCCATAAATTTAAGAACCACTAGATAGGTGGACAATAACGCGGTGAAACTAATAATTTAATACGTAATGAAAGACGGTATTCTGTATCGGTCTCAATAATGTTTTTTGCGGAAAAGCAGATGGGATTGGTAAACTAAGATGACGTAAATTATTGATTGCAACAGCTTGTGACCTATTTTTATGTAGGAAGCAATCCAATGGACGTATATTCTATATCAATTAGAAAAAATTGCTTTGTAATCAATGAAACGTCAATGACCTTTTAGTATTTTAGTGTTGTTACCACTACAACGGTGAGGGAAAACATCGTGAGGAAACCCACATGGCTATTCGTACAAAACGGCGATAGGCCTGCCCCCTATCACGTGAGTAGACTGTCCATGCAAAACGTGGGTACTCTGAACACCAGGTGACAAAGTCACGTGATGTTCAGAAGTATTAGTACCTCTGCCAACCCCTTCGGGGATATTCGGCGTGAACGTTTATGTTTATGTTATGTTATGTTTATGTTTTTACCAATACTATTGACGGCGACGTAAAAATCGAATACGCTACTAATAGTAAGTAAATTTTTGATCCAATTTTATAGTATACTTATAAAACAGACGTAAGCTACAGAATAAGTTCCTTATAATTACATACATACAATATACTCAAGCCGCTAGTTCCCATTTAGGTTGGCAGAGACTATCACTATAATTAGTACTGTATTTTATCATAAATTTATTTCCTCGAAACATAACAGTTTTAACTACAAAATACGTTATTTATGTCCGATATACGTACTAGAAACGGGTATAAATTATTAGGTTATTATTCTCCTTAGGTTTTTTTTTATTACGTAATACGGTTTGGTTAAGTTTTAATTTTCTACATTCTTTCTTTTAACAATTATTAAATCACAATGGCAAAAACGTCAAGATTACTTTACATACGGCCAAATATATGTCGCGTTGTCAAGATCGGGTAGCGAAGAAAATCAGTGTGTATTTCTGCCGCAAGAATATTAAACTATAATTTACAAAGAAGCAATTAAAAATATATTATTTTAAATAATTCTTAATCGCGATCATAATAACAGAAATTGACGCGTACAAAGTCGTGGGTAACAAAGATAAAAGATAAAGATAAAAAATATTTATTTCAAAATAAAAAGAATTGTTCTCTATTTTTTGAACGTCACAAACTTACGTATAAGTTAAATCTTACTCTACTGACTCTACTTCGGATTCGGAAGGTGTATTGTTGCGAGAAGAACCCGTAAGAAACTCAGCAACACACATCTTTTCTTAGTCAAATTACAATATTGGTGTATGTCTGGAAATATCCTGAATAGAGCCCTGGTGACACCAAGCAGTTTCATCTTCTATACTTATAATAAATCTGTAGAGAGGTCAATTCTGTACATGAAATATATTTTCAAAATAACTATCAGGTGGTGATTAGGGATCGATACTGATGCCAAAAATGCAATCAGTAAAATTTTTGTCTGTCTGTCTGTCTGTCTGTCTGTCTGTCTGTCTGTCTGTCGGTTTGTATGTTCCTTATGGAAACAAAAACTACTCGACGGATTTTAACGAAACTTGGTACAATTATTCTCCATACTCCTGCGCAGGTTTTTGTATACTTTCCAGCAGAGTAGTAAAGGGGAATTTTGGGAAATTTTGGGAAAACGGGAGAAGTTACTACATTTTTTAAGCTTCCGTCGCGTGTGCAGCCTTAATGGTTAAACTTACATAGAAATCATGTATGACGGAAATATTCTTCATAAAATTATCTAAAAAAAAATCTACAACAGTTTATGTCTATCTTTTACGGTTGACTCACAATAACACGTGTAATTCCTGATAGCTTAGCAGTTCGGAACATTCTGATTATATTTGTTTACTCTTACGTTTGTAAACCTCTCACTCATTCCTAATTTAAAAAAGGTAACATTATTACCTATTCAATAAAAAAAGAATCATAGAAATCGGTAGAGAAACACCGAAATTATACATAAAACAAGCCATCGCGGCCGTGACCAAAACCGAATCGTTACTTATTTACATAAAACATACTACATGGCGCCAGTAGTTGCATCCTACAACACGTAATGATTTATTTTTTAGATTGTTATAAATACTTCATAGCGTTTTATTCCAAAATTTTCTATTAAACGGAAATACTGAACCGTTCATTAAAGCGCATTAAAAATCACCAAACTACACTGTTTAGGGAGTGCTATAAAATTAATAAATTGAAAACATTGCGCTAAATTTCACAATGCTTGAGCAGTGACTGAAGAAAGAAACCTCAGATATTTAAAAAAACAACGCTACCCGTGCGAAGCTGGGACGATCCACTAGTCTATCATATAATCATTTAAACTGTAATAAGCTTTTAAATGAAGACTGCGTTTTATAATTACTTTGAATTTATTTTCTGTTAGATTCAAAATGTCATCAGGTATTTTATTATAAAATTTTACACATAACCCCATAAAAGATGTATTTATTTTTGACAATCTGTACTTTTGAATTGAAATTTTATTATTATCTCTAAGACTTCTAGTATGTCTGTCACAGTTTTTGGAAAATGCTTTCAAATTTTTTCTCACATACATGATGTTTTCATAAATATATTGACATGGCAGTGTCATTATATTTATGGTTCTCTATCTTCCGGAGGGCCTCGTTCAAAAGAGGTCGTAACCAAGAAGGCATTGTCTATCTAAGGCAGCGGTGTGGTAATAAAACCAGGAAATTTTGCATCGCAAAAATAAAGCCTTATAGATCCATGTCTTTGTGTCTTTATGTCCGTATGTAATTACTAATTATTTCTGTAAGTTATTGAATTTCTCAATTGAAACTTGACAGATTGGATTAAGCTTGACGTGTACAGTGAAATTAAGTGTAGTTCACTTTTTAACCGACTTCAAAAAAAGGTGTGTTCTCAATTCGACCGGTATATTTTTTTATTTTTTTTTATGTTTGTTCGCCGATTACTTTGCCATTTATGAACCGATTTTGATTTTTATTTTTTTATTCGAAAGTAGATACTCCCGGATTGGTACCATGATGAGGATATCAGGGTCTGATGATGGGATCCTGGAGAAATCGAGGGGAACCCTCAAATTTTATAGGCAAATGTACCGCGTTTTACATATTTTCTGAACTTATATTGGCATTTGCTTCTGAAAATCATATTGTTATGCTGCTGAGCTGATGATAGAAGGTGTGGATCCTCAATCACTAGGTATAAGGAAACAGTTCTGTCCACATTCTATATAGATTTATACTCCTCTTCGTAGCTTTTATGAAGAGAAGTACAGGTTCACTAAACATTTCTTTTGTTATGTTATTGTTACCGAGAAAGTACCATGAGACCAGGATCTGATGATGGCATCCCGGGAAATCGAGGGGACTGTCGAAACTCACAATTATGTGACAGTGTATTTGTTCAAAACGCCGATAGGCCTGCCCTGTATAACGTGAGAACACTGCCTAATAAATTGTGGGTACTCTGAACAACAGGTGACAATGTCACGTGATATTCAGAAGTATTACTACCTCTGCTAACCTCTTCAGGGATATTCGGCGTGAGCGTTTGAGTCTTTCTTGAGATGTAGAATTGAAGACCATCGCCTTTCGAAGGATTTTAAGAACAATGTAAGGTTACATATGGTTGAGCCTATTTAATATCGTACTATAATAGAAATACCGGAAATACGAAGAATAATACAGTAATAGTCGCTTCCTCATCCGAGAGGCATCTTTGCCAGGTCTACCCATCTCTAAAACTCGTAAAATAAAATAATTTTTAACAAAAAAACAACCGAAAATAAACAATCTAGTACTAAAAAGTACGAAATAAGTTTTTTAATTGAATATGAGTACTGTGATTGATACCTTAGCAATTTCTTTATTCCACACGCGTCAGTTCAACCTACCTAAATCTTAAAATTCTCTTAAATTAATTTGTGAGCCGGTGCCAGCCTCGATGATTATTGATAATAAGAAGTGTGTATTTCGCACATGTAAAATGTAGGGCACCTTGTAGTTGTAGGGTAAATTGATTTTTGTACGATATAATATTTTTAAGATTGTAATAATCAGAGATAGATAGCAGGGTGAATTTACTTTTGTTTGTCTGGCACCGACTCAAAAATTAATTTAAGAGAATTGTAATATTTAGGTAGGTTGAACTGACGCGTGTGGAATAAAGAAATTGCTAAGGTATCAATCACAGTACTCATATTCAATTAAAAAACTTATTTCGTACTTTTTAGTACTAGATTGTTTATTTTCGGTTGTTTTTCTATGAAGTCGGTTTTCTTTTTGTTAAAAATTATTTTATTTTACGAGTTTTAGAGATGGGTAGACCTGGCAAAGATGCCTCTCGGATGAGGAAGCGACAATTACTGTATTATTCTTCGTATTTCCGGTATTTCTATTATAGTACGATATTAAATAGGCTCAACCATATGTAACCTTACATTGTTCTTAAAATCCTTCGAAAGGCGATGGTCTTCAATTCTACATCTCAAGAAAGACTCAAACGCTCACGCCGAATATCCCTGAAGGGGTTAGCAGAGGTAGTAATACTTCTGAATATCACGTGACATTGTCACCTGTTGTTCAGAGTACCCACGATTTATTAGGCAGTGTTCTCACGTTATACAGGGCAGGCCTATCGGCATTTTGAACAAATACACTGTCACATAATTGTGAGTTTCGACAGTCCCCTCGATTTCCTGGGATGCCATCATCAGATCCTGGTCTCATGGTACTTTCTCGGTAACAATAACATAACAAAAGAAATGTTTAGTGAACCTGTACTTCTCTTCATAAAAGCTACGAAGAGGAGTATAAATCTATATAGAATGTGGAAAGAACTGTTTCCTAATACCTAGTGATTGAGGATCCACACCTTCTATCATCAGCTCAGCAGCATAACAATATGATTTTCAGAAGCAAATACCAATATAAGTTCAGAAAATATGTAAAACGCGGTACATTTGCCTATAAAATTTGAGGGTTCCCCTCGATTTCTCCAGGATCCCATCATCAGACCCTGATATCCTCATCATGGTACCAATCCGGGAGTATCTTCTTTCGAATAAAAAAATAATAATTAAAATCGGTTCATAAATGGCGAAGTAATCGGCGAACATACATAAAAAAAAAAATAAAAAAAAAATATACCGGTCGAATTGAGAACACTCCTTTTTTTGAAGTCGGTTAAAAAGAAAACCGACTTCATAGAAAAACAACCGAAACAATCTAGTACTAAAAAGTACGAAATAAGTTTTTTAATTGAATATGAGTACTGTGATTGATACCTTAGCAATTTCTTTATTCCACACGCGTCAGTTCAACCTACCTAAATATTACAATTCTCTTAAATTAATTTTTGAGTCGGTGTGGTGAATTTTTAAGCTTGACGTGTACAGTGAAATTAAGTGTAGTTCACTTTTTATAAGCGTTATACGCCCGATTTCTGAATTGAGTATTCAAACTGCGAAAATCGGTCGATAATGTGGTTGTGGTAGTATGTGTGTGGGGGACAAATAAGGGGCGACCAGCCTTTGTCAATTGTATGGTATGAAAATACTATCATTTTTCTCTTAATGTGAACAGTGTTGCTAAATGAACTACGCATTATGCCAACAAACAGCCTTCGTCGGGATTTGAACCTATACTCTTAGTATTTTAGGCAAAGCTATTTCCAACGAGCTCCCAACGAAAACAGATAGGTAAGAAAGTAAGTAGGCTTAGTTGATCCCAAACGTAAAGCAAAATGTTTTGACTATTATTTTATATCGTCAACAGTGGCTAACAGCGGAGTGCGTCGTTGCTGATCTGGCGCGACGGCGGCGGCGCGGCGGAGTGTGGCGGTGACTGCCAAAGGTGGCGTGATGCTGTGTCAGCAAACTATTCCACCAGTCAATCAGTAGACCAACTATTATTCAATAATATATTTATCGTTTATACAGAATGAGTTTTTTGACACTATTGATCGGAACGAGATTAAACTTTGGTGAGATGGTCTAATTGACATATAACATTGTTGTAAAATATGTTATTAAACATTAAAACTAATGCTGGTAGTTATGATGTATCTTTTTGATAGAGAATAAAGTCTGATAATATATATTTTCTCTTAATTTATTTACATACTAGCGACCCGCCCCGGCTTCGCACGGGTGCAATGCAAAATATACCTACTACAGAATGTCCTTATACACAACGTTCACAGCTTTTTTGTCATTAGCCAATACAAACATGTTTTGCTTAGACGTTACTCTTGACAGCGCGACATCTCTTGCTGAACGTGCTCTTCTGGCATTCACTGTACTACGACCTATGTTCGCACGACGATGTCTTCCGGACATGACTTTATAATGTCTGTTCAAAATTTTATACTTAGGTACTCAGTACTTGATTAAACTCACAACTTAAAACTATACGTATGATTATGAACTAATTGCACTAATTATTGGTTAGTGCTGGAGTAAAAAATATTTACTTACTATTCGTTCGACTAAAAACAACAAAATATACCTATTCTATTCAGTTCTTCTATGAACTTAACTATAATTTTCAATAATTGAAAATGCTCGCCCTAATACTAAATTGTCTTAACTCTAAATTCAAATCAAAGTCTCAATGGAAGAAATACCAAGAAATATGGTTTTAAGCTAATCCTATCTAACCTAATGTACTTACAATACTACTAATATAATAATAATAATAAAAATTAAAAGACAATCAACAACAAAAGATACTTATTCTATTCAGTTTAATTAATTCCTGATATTTTCCTCGCTAGAGAGCTCCGATAAACGCGTGCGATCGCTGCAAATCGCGCGCGGCCATCGACGCGCTATAAACAATTACGACCCTACATTTTAAATTTGTAATATCTTCGGTAATATTCACTTAAATTACATGCTGTAAAAAGCATATTGATCTATAATAAATGCACAATTTATTTAAGGTACTTAATTGGATAAGGATTAATGCTGTATTGTTTAAAATCACTTCGTAAATAACAATTTTTTAGTAAAGAATAAAAATGGTTATGCTGGGTTATCCCTAAGAGATAGACATATACCATCGCGGACTTTTTTGTTGAACTTTATAAGGTGAACAATACTGTAGTACATTATTTTGGTCTATCTCGTAGGGTTCAGCCAGCGTTTGCAATATAAGCGCAAAAAAACGTGCTTATTTACGACATCACATTAGAAACCTTTAAATTTATCAGTGTTTCTCTGCTATATTATGCATTTATTATACATACAAACCTTCCTTAAGAATCACTTTATCTATTAAAAAAAACCGCATCAAAATCCGTTGCGTAGTTTTAAAGATCTAAGCATACATACGGACATACAGCGAAAGCGACTTTGTTTTATACTATGTATTGATACATACATACATACTTACGGCTGTAAAACCCAAGAAGGGGAGCCAGAGCTTCAGAATAAGAAATTCCTCAGCCGCTTTTAGAACTTGAGTGGAAAAAAAGGTTGTTTGTGGTGGGTCTCTAACCGCATCGCCCAATAATTTCTTTAAAGTCCTAATACCCTTAGTCACCTCTTACCAACACCCACGGGTAGAAATCGAGTAGTGCTTCTGTACAGCTTACAGTAATTAGAAATGTATTTTATGGTAAACTAGCTGACCCCACAGACTTCGTACTGTCAAAAGTGTAGACTTTCACGTCGTCAAACTAAAACATTTAACTGACCTGTTTAGGGTCTCTGTCATGCGATGAGAAAAAAGGTGTTTTTCATAGTGTCCTCACAATTTTTTCACTTTATAAATTTTAAGTTTATAAGTATAGTAGTTTCGGCTGAGCATTGATTCTTAGGCTGTTTTACCATTTTTTAAGAAAATTTATTGATCTCTTAATTTTTCTGGGATAAAAAGTGACCTATTGTGTTAATTGGGATCATTATTTGGCTTCCTGTAAATTTTATTTTAAATACGTTCTGTGAATTAGTCTTCATTTAGCTACAAACACACAAACATCTAAACTTTCACATTTATAATATTAAAAGGATAAGGCTTAAACATAAGCTTCTCGCGCAGGTGACCTCGCTCGCCGGCCAGCGCAGCGTCTTGTCTTGCGCTTCATGCACGCGTGTAAATTTTGTTACGGAGTAATTTAAAAATTGTATTTTATCTTCTAAGATGTTTATTTAAATTAAGTGATGTCAAGGACAATTTTGTTTTCAATTAAATACTCTCAATCAACAACATATTTATTTGGATAAAGATTAATATTATGTTGATAAAACATTATGGCAATTATTCATTATTATTATGCATTATGCATTAAATTCGACCAAATTTATTTACCATAAAAATGGTTATAGTAAGTGAAACTTAAAAGATAGACATATACTGTCGCGGGCATTTTTTAGATCATTTAATGAGAAATAATTCTTTAACACATTTTTTTTGGGTAACTTAAACCGTTTACGCAGCGCACACAACGGAAGCCTTAGTATGAATAATTATCCCCGTTTATGCAACATTATTCGCTGATAGTTTGCTCCTATTGGTCGTAGCGTGATGATATATAGCCTATAACCTTCCTCAATAAATGGACTATCCAACACAAAAAGAATTTTTCAATTTGATTGGGTAGTTCCTGAGATCCTAGTATAGTATAGATATTGCATATCATAATAAAAAAATGCGATCAAATTGATAAAAATAGAAATAGAGGAACATACACAGATATACTCACGCCATTAGTTCCCATTGGAGTAGGCAGAGACTATCGGTCGCCACTTTGTACGATAGATAGAAATATAAATAGAAGAAATAGGATAAAAACATAGAATATTTTGCTGTGTGAAATTTAATCTTTTGCTGTTTTATTCAGTGGCGTGTAAAGCATCCTGTATAAGCCGCTTGCACGAGTTTTACACAAATTGCAACCCAATCAATCGTACTCAAATAATGCGCCCGATGCAAACGTAAAATATCGCTTACACTGCACTACTATTTATATCTCTACGGTTAAATAATTTGTTTACGTTCAATATTTACTTGCATAGGTGGCAGGCAGGTGTCCGCAGTATGAAGAATAAAAGAGCATGTATGAAAAGATTGATGGATGTAAACGAAGCCAGAGAGGTTTGCCAGGATCGTACAAAGTGGCGATCGATAGTCTCTGCCTACCCCAATGGGAATTAACGGCGTGAGAATATGTGTGTATGTATGTATTTACTTGCATACGTTTGGTGCTATTTTAGAAATATGATATAATATACAAATTATGAATATGAATACAAATACCCTAGAGTTATCATATCATTGGCCTTTCATCCTATAGATGATTCATTATATTATAATTTGAATGTTTTTTGTTCATGAAAACCGCATGCGGGGATTATTTCTAATCAATAAAGGATAAATAAACTCACTCACTCTCAACCCAAAACTAGTAATACTTCTAAACATTATATTATAATTACAACATAATGTAATGGATAAAGGATAAATAAAGGAAAGAAAAATTTCGACACCAGCGGGGATCGAACCCACACCTCCGGTTATACGCCCGGAATACGTTTGTAAAAAGAAACAAAACGAAAGAACAATTTCGCACTAGAAGCCATTGACACTATAGCTCAATTGGCGGAGCGACGGGGGCGTATACCCGAGGTCGCGGGTTCGATTCCGCTGGTGTCGAAATTTTTATTTCCTTTATTTATCCATTATATTATGTTGCCGTGTAGTGTCGGTTTAGAATAACACTACTCCATTTCTACCCGTGGGTGATCGTAAGAGGCGACTAAGGGTATAGGGGCTTATTAAGTGATTTTTGGGCGATGTGGTTTGAGACCCGTTACCAAAAACATTTATTATTATCATCTTTTCCCCCATCAACTTCCAAAAGTGGCTGAGGAATTTTTCATTCCAAAGCTCTGGCTACTCCGTTAAGGGATTTATAGCCGTGAGTATATGTATATTATGTTGTAATTATAATATAATGTTTAGACGTATTACTAGTTTTGGGTTGAGAGTGAGTCATGTGACTGTATGCTAATTATGTCACATGGTACAATCTGTTAGCCCATGAGGCCTATTGCCTCTGTATGAACTCACTGTGACATGACTACGTATGTATAACTCAGCCATGTGAGTTTCCACCCGACGTTAGGGACAAACTTCTAGCGACTGAGTTACGAGGACTGTGTACGGGGGTTAGTCCTGAAGTGAAAAAATGTTTAATGTGAAGAAAATACCACTTGCCTCATTGAAAATGGGACTAAATGCATAAACGTGATAATACATACTACTTTTTACTCAATGGGAATAAAGTCAAACATCGCAGTATGATGGAGGTCTATAATAATATAATCGTTGTGGCGTTTTTGATTCCACGATTATACTAGAATATGTTTTTACTCTTATAACTTATAATCGCATCATAAGTTAAATTGTAGAATGTTTGAAATAAAATTACATACATACAATACATACATATTCTCACGCCGTTAATTCCCATTGGGGTAGGCAGAGACTATCGATCGCCACTTCGTACGATCCTGGCAAACCTCTCTGGCTTCGTTTACATCCATCAATCTTTTCATACATGCTCTTTTAATTTAAATAAAATTATTAACAATATTTACAAAGAAATCAGTTTACTAAAAGTATTTTACTACCTACCAAGCAGGCAAAATAATATTGTTGGAGCGAAGCTCCATTTACCCCCGACTTTTGCATTTCGTTGTGATCGTACTCCTCCCAAACGGCTCAACTCAGAACCCTGAAATTTTTCACGGTGGTCAAAGACCATGTCTAGATGGTTTATGTCAATTTTGATAAAAATCGGATGTACCACGGAGGAATAATCACCATTAAAAATTACAATGTCAGTCTATGGAAAAATTACGTAAACAATGCCAGCGCGTGAAAATAGAATTTATATAAACGCATATGTATATGTTTTTTTCAACAATAAAAATTGTTAACAATTTAAGTTTTCCAAAATCAGGACTCTAACTCCTTTGCAGTTTTGTGTAGAATCAATCACGCGTTTAGTTAAACCAACAGTTTATATTCAAAGAATCATAACAAATTGCATAGCAACGCGTGTTGAGATATTTGTAGAATAAATCGTTCAACGATAAGTAATATCTGATAATCAGGCAATTGCTCGCTTCGGTTCTTTTATTGGCATCCGACGGTCCCATGCCAACCTAGTATTTTTAACATTTAGAATAGAATAGAATAACTCTTTATTGCACATCAAACACAAATTTACAAACAAATAAATATATATGATCAAACAGTTTACAGTGAGGTACAGTTGGCGGTCTTATCGCTAAAAGCGATCTCTTCCAGACAACCTTTGGAAGGTGAGATCCATAAATTAATTATTTGGGTAGATGCACAAAACAAGGCCATAAAAACAATAATTCATCCCACACTACGTGATACGACGACGACATTGACGACGTGATAGCTCAATGGGTAGAACACCGGTTAACGTGTAAGCGACTAGTGTTTAAATCCCGGGTCGGGCCTACACCAATTTGTCTTTTCAAAAGACATATGTGTGGTTAATTTATCATGGTTGTTAACGGTGAGGGAAAACATCGTGAGGAAGGAAACCCACATAGCTGAGTTGTACTTAGTCATGTGACAGTGTATTCGTACAAAACGGCGATAGGCCTGCCCCCTATCACGTGAGTACACTGTCCATGCAAAACGTGGGTACTCTGAACACCAGGTGACAAAGTCACCAGATGTTCAGAAGTATTAGTACCTCTGCCAACCCCTTCGGGGATATTCGGCGTGAACGTTTATGTTTATGTTTTATGTTTATGTTCATCCCACACTAGCCACAACCCGCCACTTTATTTACGACAACGGTTTATCTAGCCGAAATTCACTTTACCATACATCTAATTTTAAATATGGCATAGTTGTGAATAATAATAATATTTTCTCACATAGAGAGGATGGATGATAGAAAATTGGTAAAAGGGATCTGTAGAGCTAGTGTGGATGGTAATGTTAGTAGAGGACGACCACGGAGAACACACTTGGACCAAATTGAGAGTGTGCTCAAAAAGGCTGGCGTCCGAAGTATGAAGAATAAAAGAGCATGTATGAAAAGATTGATGGATGTAAACGAAGCTAGAGAGGTTTGTCAGGATCGTGCGAAGTGGCGATCGATAGTCTCTGCCTACCCCAATGGGAATTAATGGCGTGAGTATATGTATGTATGTATGTATGTTGTGAAAATGCGCAGGTAGATACTTGGTTGCAAATATGTAAAATTAAATACTTTTGAAATAAAACTTGGCAAGATTTTTGTTGTTAGTAACGCTTGATGAATTGTAGAATAATATTTATTATTTATATAATTAAATTAACTTTTTCGAAGGACGATAAATATGGCACAGAGCACCCAACGATTTTTCATGATTTCCATCTTATTTTGGGAATCAGTTATTACTTTTTAGTTAAATGTTTTTCAAAAGCGTGTTTTTCAGTTTTTTAAACTAAATTTTATATTAAGTTATGTTTTTGGTGGGATTGTATTAAACAATATTTCTTATTTAAAGCGATAAAATGTCGTAAGTGTAAAAAGGTTGTATTTTAATAATTAGTAGAGGATAATAAGGCATTAAGGTATTGACATCATCTGCTGGTCAACAATACAAATACAAATCAAACGTGATAAAAAAGATGTGTCATTAATATCTGTATCTTTTTAGTGGCTAATTTAAACAAAAGCTTGTGCATAAGAGATGCGACTCAATTAAGATGACACTCGGTGAGTACAAGAAAAAAACTGAACAAAGAATGTTTAACATAAAAAAACAGGCAAGTAAAGCCCGCGTACAATGAGCATGCTCGTGTTTTTCCACTTTAATTCAAAAAAAAAATAGGTATCGTGATCTTTTTAACCATTACACACTCAACGGAATTTCCCTGCTTACTAGCCACGGCCTAGATTAGCTCTATCCTATGTTTGTCCACGTGACTTGTAAGAGTATAGAGCATCACAAGATTGTTCGAATGGAGCTGGTTGGATTGACTTTATGAACTATTTGTAATTTATGTACAACTAGTGGATCGGCCCAGCTTCGCACGGGTAGCGTTGTTTTATTAATATCTGAGGTTTCTTCAAACACTGCTCAAGATTTGTGAAATTTAGCGCAATGATTACTACTTAGAGCACTCCTGAATAGTGTAGCCATAGAGTAAAGAAATACACTGGAAATAGAGAGCCTTCTTGCTTAGTGATAACCCCTCACTCGTGAGGTACCTCGTTTGAGTTACTCGTCGCGAGAAAATGAGGGAGTTCTCGTATTTGAAATATAAACCACCTCACGTAGCTCCTCACTTTTTCGAGGCGCGAGTCGAGGCAGCACTCGAATAGACCAAAGTGAGTGAGTGAGTTACCGACTATTTAAATGTTGAGTCGATACATACATTATACTCGTGTCGCGGTTGAAGGAGTCGGGTCAGTTTGATGGAATGATTAGTCAGTTTATTTTAGCGTTTTCTCACAAATAGTACCCTTTTTAATTTTACCTTAGATTAGCTTACATACATATATACATATACTCACGGCCATAAATCCCAAAACGGGGTAGCCAGAGCTGCAGAGCTAGAATCTCCTCAGCTACATTTGGATATTGATAGGGGAGTAGATGGCAGAAATGTAGTATAGTTGGTGATGGGTTTCCAACCGCATCGCCCAAAAACCACTAAAGGCCCCATACCCTTAGTCACCTCTTACGACACCCGTGGGTAGAAAGGGGTAGCGACATTCTAAGCCGGCACTACACGGCAATCTAAGCCGGCACTACACGGCAATCTAAGTCGGCACTACACGGCAAAGCCGGCACTACACGGCAAATTAGAATAGCTTAATGATATTAATGGGCCGAAGTGAGTAAAAAAACTAATAAAGCAGTTATAGAAAGTTTGTTTCAATTTAAAAATTTTGAATAATTTAATTAAGGGCGTCCCCGGAAAAATAGGTTGATATTGATTGTTTGGAAGTTCTATAAAGTCTGATTTGATGATATTGATATGACATGAATAAAATATATGTTGGTGATTAGTTCATGGTGTTAAAATTTGATGTTTAACATTTTAATAAATTGCTGAAAAATATGATGAAAAAAATTGAATTGGAACATGCTTTGTTTTCATAAAAACCGTATAGGCTCCACTGGCATAACATACATGTGTCTACATACGCGTAGCTTTAACATCTGTAACTTTTCATTTAAACATTGCAGTTATTCAATAAAACTAAATAAACTACATTTATCCTGCGCGCGCGTTTTTTCCGTCCCTGTCACTCTCAGTAAATTTGACGTAAGAGTGAGCGCAATAGCTGCAAAATGCGGGGATGCCCTTAAGTTTATTTATAAAAAAATACCAAGTATAAAACATTAGAACTCATTTTCCCTCATTCATCAGTGCAAAGCGGCAACATTACGCGTGCCTCACTGTTGACCCGTTAATAGAGTATATTTCATTCTCTTTACCTCGCCTCAAATGAGGGCTACCTCATGAAGTAAAAAAAGGCTCTCACTCAGTACTCATTAAAAAGAGTGTGATATACAACATACAATACAACTTGCTGTTTACGTTGCAAATTAACGCCATTTCGGTTCGAACTACTTCAAACTAGTGTTGCCGGATAATCGATTGGTATCGATTATTAATCGATTATGCAAATGAGGCCCAAATAATCTAATAATCGATAGTAATATCGATACTATCGATTATATCGATACTATCGATTATTAGATTATAATCGAAGAACGATATAATCGATTATAATCGATTAATCGATTATAATTGAAAATAATCGATAATAATCGATATAATCGATTAATCGACTAATCGATTATAATCTAATAATCGATTAATCGATTATATCGTCATTAGATTATAATCGATTAGTCGATTAATCGATTATAATTGTCAATTTTTCACACTGTGATAAAAATACAATATATATAAAATACAATACATAAACTTTATATAAAATATTATATAATATATAAATATAATCTTTACTATCGATTACTATGTAAAAACATTTATTTTACCATTTTTTCCCCACTCAATCACCAAAAGTGGCTATGGAATTTATAATTCCTTGGCTCTGGCTACCCCTTCTAAGAAATTATAGCTGTGAGTATATATATGTATCGATCAATCTACGATAAAATCATTTATATTTTTATTTATTCTATTTCTATCACAGTGTGTAAAATTTTCAATTATAATCGATTAATCGACTAATCGATTATAATCTAATGACGATATAATCGATTAATCGATTATTAGATTATAATCGATTAGTCGATTAATCGATTATATCGATTATTATCGATTATTTTCAATTATAATCGATTAATCGATCATAATCGATTATATCGTTCTTCGATTATAACCTAATAATCGATAGTATCGATATAATCGATAGTATCGATATTACTATCGATTATTAGATTATTTTGGGTGAGCATAATCGATTAATCTATAATCGATTATCCGGCAACACTACTTCAAACTACGAAGGAATCACCCGACCGAACCGAAGCTTTAATTCCATACATAAACGCCTACATGCATTAATTACTTAATCTATTGTATCGTACGTACGTACGTTCATCATGACAACGATAACATAATGTTTACATGATCCATGCCATGACATGACACATCATGAATGACATGACACAATGACACGAAGAATTTTTTGGTTTATATACTCTAATAAAGAAGAAATCATACCGCGATGTAGCAATTACCGACAGTGCCATCTATTGGTGAATATGCAAATCACAGCGCGCTTTTGTATGAGGTTTGCGCTGTTAAAAACTACAAAGTGAGGATGGAGGGAAGTTTTTATTTCCAGCCCCTGAGTGTAGCTTTGTGATTTCTGTGAAAGCGCTCATATGAACGGTTTAGTATTTTCGAACATAAACTAATTTTTAGAATGAGTTGAAGTTGAGTTGAGTAAAACGCAATGAAGTACTATAACAACTACAACTACTGGCGCCATCTAGTATTTAATATGTACATTAGTAATTATTTGGTTTTGGTCACGGGCGCGATGGCTTATTTCATGTGTAATTTCGCTGTTTCTCTACTGATTTCTATGATATTTTTTTTATTGAATAGGTAATAATGTTACCTTTTTTAAATTAGGGATGAGTGAGAGTATTATAAACGTAAGAGTAAACAAATATAATCAGAATACTCCGAACTACTAAGCTATCAGGAGTTACACGTGATATTGTGAGTCAACCATAAAAGATAGACATATGCTGTTGAACATTTTTTTTTACAAAATTTTATGAAGATTTTTTCCTCCATACATACATTTTATGTAACTTTAACCATTAAGGCTGCACACGCGACGGAAGTTTAAAAAATGGAGTAACTTGTCCCGTTTTTCCAAGATTTCCCAAAATTCCCCTTTACTACTCTGCTGGAAAGTATACAAAAACCTGTGCAGGAGTATGAAGAATAATTGTACCAAGTTTCGTTAAAATCCGTCGAGTAGTTTTTGTTTCCATAAGGAACATACAAACCGACAGACAGACAGACAGACAGACAGACAGACAGACAGACAGACAGACAGACAGACAGACAGACAAAAATTTTACTGATTGCATTTTTGGCATCAGTATCGATCCCTAATCATCACCTGATAGTTATTTTCAAAATATATTTCATGTACAGAATTGACCTCTCTACAGATTTATTATAAGTATAGATGAATTTATACATAATTCTCGTGTTTCTATTTCAAAAAAGTCAAACAGACACAGTAATGTGTGGCATAAAAATTTAGGTCATTGCAAGATTATCCATTTGTTATAAATTGTTGAGTACAAAAGTATCTAAACGCATGTTTAATATGCAAAACATAATTTTTAAATAATTTATAATGTAATGCAATGAAATAAATGAAGTATAGATGCCTCTGCGTTGAAATTTTTGGTACTGTACAACATGCATCTAATACTTAGTAGCAGGTACGACTTCACTATATGTTTATCTATGACTAGTGGATCGTCCCAGCTTCGCACGGGTAGCGTTGTTTTTTTTAAATATCTGAGGTTTCTTTCTTCAGTCACTGCTCAAGCATTGTGAAATTCAGCGTAATGTTTTCAATTTATTAAATTTATAGCACTCCCTTAACAGTGTAGTTTGGTGATTTTGAATGCGCTTTAATGAACGGTTCAGTATTTCCGTTTAATAGCAAATTTTGGAATAAAACGCTATGAAGTATTTATAACAATCTAAAAATTAAATCATTACGTTATGTAGGATGCAACTACTGGCGCCATCTAGTATGTTATATGTAAATTAGTAAAGATTTGGTTTCGATCACGGGCGCGATGGCTTATTTTATAAATAATTTCGGTGTTTATCTACCGATTTCTATGATTCTTTTTTTTATTAAATAGGTAATAATGTTACCTTTTTAAATTAGGGATGAGTGAGAGGTTTACAAACTTAAGAGTAAACAAATATAATCAGGATGTTCCGAACTGCTAAGCTATCTGGAATTACACGTGATATTGTGAGTCAACCGTAAAAGATAGACATATACTGTTGAGGATTTTTTTTTAGATAATTTTATGAAGAATATTTCCGCCACACATGATTTCTATGTAAGTTTAACCATTAAGGCTGCACACGCGACGGAAGCTTAAAAAATGGAGTAACTTCTCCCGTTTTCCCAAAATTTCCCAAAATTCCCCTTTACTTCTCTGCTGGAAAGTATACAAAAACCTGCGCAGGAGTATGAAGAATAATTGTACCAAGTTTCGTTAAAATCCGTCGAGTAGTTTTTGTTTCCATAAGGAACATACAAACCGACAGACAGACAGACAGACAGACAGACAGACAGACAGACAGACAGACAGACAGACAAAAATTTTACTGATTGCATTTTTGGCATCAGTATCGATCCCTAATCACCACTTGATAGTTATTTTGAAAATATATTTCATGTACAGAATTGACCTCTCTACAGATTTATTATAAGTATAGATGAACTGAATTTCTATCTGAATTGCTTTTTTGTTGCATTTCGCATAGTTATAGACTCTTTTTTAACGTAGTGTGTGGTCGTAGTTTCTTGATTATTTTTTACTTGTTTAACATATTCATCTCGTTACTTATACTGTGTATATAACTAAATATATAGATGCAGATAGGAGTGCAGGTAAGCACCAAGATAAGAAGATCTAATATTCCAACAGATACGGGAAAAGTTGGAGTATGACGCAGGTACAACTGCTATGCACGCGTTATAATTAATAACAACCTTTTGAACACTAATGAGGTTGGAATCTCCGCAAAGGCAAACATTAAAATTGTAAATTAACACACATATTTCCTACTGAGTCACTAATGTTTGTTTGGATTTGGATTCACCCAAAACAGAAACAGAAAAGATATCTTAAATTTATCTTTTGCAAATTTACATAAAATCGGTGTTATTTACTTTACGGTAGTGCCCCCGCCAAGACGAGCCAAGCGAAGCGCACGGGCAATACCTACCTTCTCTCGAAGCGCTTCGTCGTTTTTTTGAACCCTCATAACTTGGGTTTGGATTATGCTATATCAACAAAATTTTCGGGATATATGTTTATCACAAAAAATTGCAAAATTCGGCGCTAGGGAATGATTTTATATTGAAGTCAAATACTTCGGTCTATCCCTCAAAAGCGATAGCATGTAGAGCCGAGCTATAACTCTACTTCCGTGTAAATTCTGGCAGACATCGCCAACGTCGCTGCCTCACCACCGCTAACTTTATGGTGCGTTTCTTGGATATTGGACACTCACTTGTTTGTTATTTGCTTACTCTTAAGTTGCGACATTTTTCTCATCATTTTCTCTAGTAAACTAAAATATCTTCCACACCGTTTAACTTAGCTGACTTGTTAGATCTTCCGAAAAAGGACGAGAAAAAAGTCTTACCTAACCAAAAAAACGTGTGGCATAAAATGTGGCCCAAATACACTCATTTGGGCACCTAATTTGAGACTTGAGACTCATTTAGTAATTTTGGTGTTAATTAATTAGAAATTTCGGGTGTCATTAAGTATTTTTCTTCTTAAAATATCATACATAAGAAAAGCTAGCGTTTATAAATCGATCAGAAAAGAGATAAAACTATAAAATACAGAAGTATCCTGAAAGCCATCGTTAAGATTTCGTGTAGTATATTACGAGCCACAATTTCCAGAGATTTCTTAAAGCATGTAAGGCGGAAGTATGACGTAGTAGTTTTCCTTGGGGCTGGGAAGTGATGCGGCGTGATGAGGGAGCCACTTCCTGAAAGAAAGGTCAGTGCAATTGGCGAAATTGGAGAGCGAGGGGTCGGAGGGTGCGGCGGCGGCGGCGGCGGGCGCGCTCGGCAGTCAGTCAGTACAGTAGTCACTCGCGCCCCGACCGCCGCCTCGCAACATGGCTCTGTCGCGCTGACCGCCGCGCCGACTGTGCAGTGATCATCGCATACTACTCATCATCACACAAAACTCGGGATAACAGATTTTCGATCGTCTGCGTTAATATGGCTTTGTAAGTACAATTATTCTGCTTTTCATTGTTACGAGTTTCCTCCGACGGAATCAATTTCATTTTCGGGACCGGCGTTTCCCGGCGGAGCCGGGGTCGTATCGCTGTATTTGCGATGCGATTCACTTGTTTGCCGTTTCAAACAATACCCAACATTGCTCAACGCATTATACAATATAGATCTGAGTAATTAGCTCTGTATGCGCCATTGTCTATCGTTTTATTAAATAAACAGGAAATACCAAAGTACGCGCTCATTTTTAATGCCTGTAATTCAAGTTTCGAGAGCAAATATGGTAACAACAGAAACCTTTTAAAATATCAAGTAAACCTATATTTTTATCAATGACAAAACCGTCGATATTTTATTCGTATTTTTATCTGAGGATGATAAATAGCTCGCAAGGATCAATCATAGCCAAATAAAGAGATGATATATTGGCAGTTTGAACCTGTAGTGACATTGCACCACACGCAAAAGTTCCAATAATGAATGATCCCTGATTATTATTACTGTATGAAAAAAAAAGTTTATAATTTGGCCTTAGAATGTCATTTTTACTGCTTGTATTTCATTTAATAATAATAGCTTTTACATCGTTGTCATCCGAAGGTGCAGTAGTTATTTATGATTTGTTTTGTTAAAATCATGCGTTATTTAGTCCCCTGAGGTTCGCATAATACCCATTTTACCTACAAAGTGCATATGAATAATAACTCAGCCGTGTGAGTTCTCTCAAAATATTAACTCTCTCAATTACTACCCTTTAATACGAACCATACTCATGACCTTAGAAAGAGTCAGATATCTCTGAGAGGTGTAGCCCCAGTTCATGAGTGGAACCCTTATTTTAGGTTATTTAAATCAAATGATAAAACTATAATGACATTTCATTGTGCCTTGGATCTATACATGACGCCTTGCAATGAATCATGTGCATCTACACATGACGCCTTGCGATTAAGCATGTTTTGATTCACATTGAAATGAGGTACATTTCTATAATTGGAGAAAATAAATAATTGCACTTGCTTCAATATGTCAATTTGTTCAAGGAAATGAAGGGGATTAACTAAACGATTTGAATTGAAATGAAAATTGTCGAATCAAAATATATTAACTCACTACAACAGGACCTCCAATATTTAAAACGCTCGAATTTAGATGATTCCTATGTCGTGATCACTTGGTAATTTGGATGATCAAACCAAATACAAAGGTTACAAACCAAATCTTTGGTCGATGAGGTTAAACATCCATCACCAATCAGCCATTGTTTTACTTTTCAAAAGCACACAATATTTAAAAGTGGCTGAGGAATTTTCAATGGCTCTATGGCTCTGGCGACCCCTTATTTCGGATTTACAGCCGTAAGTTAGAGTATGTATTTATGGTAATGCGTATAGAAGCTTAAATAATTAAAATAACTATTGACTTTCGGATATTTAATCGCGTGTTAGTACATGTTTTTATATATATGCTTATATGGATTTTATAGGCTTTTATCGTTTTCAAAGAGCCCGTATTAACCTTTCCAACAGTTGACATTACCGAAAATTATACAAACGCTCATTCAATCTTAGAGAACTAACTAAACACAACTTCAGGTTATGGGAAGGATTGATAAAAAGACATGATTGGTAAAACAAACTTTTCTTGTTTTGTCCTAGATCCTCCTACAAATATTCAACTGTGTAGTCAAAATTGTTTTGGAAAACAAAGGCACATACAATCCGAGACCATAAAACCTTTAAAAAGGTAACCAGAGTCTGTATATATCGAACAATTTCTTTTCGCAGTAGAAAGAGGAGACTCAGGTGAAATAAAACTATTGCCGACCGCATTAAGTAGTTGCTATATTAAATCACATAAAAATTACCTATTTTCTTTTAATAAAGTTTATAATATTGTGACCATTTTGTTACGGAGGGAAATTGAGCATCAGCGACTTATATATGGTAAAAATATAATCAACACCATCACTAGCAGCATTTGCTACGGATACCTAATTAGTAATTGCGTTTACGTTTAATTTGATACCGCGTTTCACGGGCACTTTGTGGAGCATGGCCTGAGATAAGGCGTGTTTTGAAAACGAATATGATTTTTAATACACGTGAAAGATATCGTGGCTCTGACTTCCAACACGAGCCTCATATAAATGATAACTGAGGAGCAAGACTATTTACTCGCTGGAACGGTTGGGATCTTGAAGTGCTGGTCCAGAAAATCGTTTATCTAGGCTGGCGGAATATGTGTCTTCTCGTAATCATTGTTCCATACCGACCTCTTAAAATAATACCAAATCATTGGATGGTAGTGACGACACAATCATTATAATATATTTTTTTCTGTCGAGTTAGGTGATGGCGCTGGGGATCCAGCACTTTCTATATGTTTAGATAAATGTCATATCCTTTTATATATTTATGTAAGATTGCTTGGATATGTTGAATATTATGTTCTTTTTATTTTAACCACATTAATAGTCACAAATACTAAGACTATTTAAGACTTATTTAGCCTCATTACTAAAAGTTATTTCTAATAATGATCAATTTAACCATGACTTTGTAGTTATCCTGAAACGTGGTCGGGATAAGGATGAACCACGACCTTTACTCGTTTTATACACACAATTAAATTACTAATCCATACAATCAGCAAGTCCTTACATATACTCACGTCTATAGTTTTAATTTGGCGGCAAGAGACCAACGATTTCCGCTTTGTATGATTCGGAAAAAAGTATGGTAAAAAGTAAAGATGGATGGGATTATTTTTAAATGGGTTTATTACAACGTCTTCGCATGAGAAAAGTGGATGTAATTACTGGGTGATGCGGTTAGCGAATTATCTTCATCGGTCTCTTATTTTATCACAGTAGAAATTCATGATATTTGTGCATCTGAAACAAACACACATCACACTCAGCTGTAGCGTCCCTGCGTACGTCCGCTGGCGTGCGGCGGCACACATTTGCGCAACAAGTCATTGTTCGCGAGCCTTCGCAATGCATTTTTCGCGGAAAATTGGTTACTTATCACTTGAAAATATTATTGATGATTCTATTTTAATTTATTAAGGTAAGAACTTTCAACCATTTAAATAATATTTAAATTTCGAAATCATGGGCGAATAAAATCAAACTTCGTCTCATAGATCATGAAAGTATAGGGTTCTATAATATCCTCTATCATAGTGTGATGCTTGCATCGTGTAGTGCGCTGGTTTCGTCAATATGCAGCCGGCACGGAGCGGCGGTGGCGGTTGCCAGGCCGCCACCGCCGCTCTTCATTGGTATGGCGCGCGCGACGCGGTTACGGCACCGCTCCCGGCCACACTGCAATCACACAACACCATGTATCCAAACCTTTTGAATATTTCCATCTTCGACAGAAACTGAGTAAGGTTTTTAGGCGCTTACAATAGTTTTTTTCTCATAAAGAAAACAACAAATTTCCCAGGTATACTTGTACGAACTCTTTCACTCGTTCCACTGTCTGATTATCAATTGCAACCGCACATTATGTCACATTTACCTCTCTCAAAAACCATGGTTTTGGTTTTATCTAATCTCATTCCCTTTCTTTCGAATGACGCACATGCAATATTCAGAATGTCTTGCAAGTCTCGGTATTGGCAGTAGTGGCAGTAGAAACATAAACCTACTTAGGAAAAACCAATTACATATATTACATTCATTACAGAATGAATAGATAAAGAATATTTATAATTAAATATCATTGATGGTTCTTTGTTGTGGTTTATTTGGATATTTCTCATTTCAGTGATATTTTTTAAAAGAACAGAATGAGATATGGTCAAATACTTAAAAAGTACCAGTTGTCTCAGTCAGTTTGGAACCATTTTTAATAATTTGTTGTTGCTTATTGCTCAAAATACAAGACTGAAGAAAACGATAGAGCTAGTAAAGTAGTAGGTATGTATATTATTTATTGTTGGCATAAAAAGTAATTTCATTACATCAAATCCATCGCTATATCATAATTATCGTAGCGCGAAGAAAAAGGAACCTTAAAGGTTTATTTGGAGACACTATAGTTAATGTATTCTGGTCGCTTCTAAATGGAATAAACCTTCAATAAGTGTCTAGGATACTTATTCAATTTCCTTTAATATAAGTATTGATGTCGGAGGAAAATGCTCCAATGACCTCTGCGAAGTCAAATCACGGCGGAGCTAATTGAGGTCGTTGATACAGTTCCAGATGATCATCACGGCGGCGGCGACGGCGGCGGCAGCGCAGACACGAATCTATGCAAATGCCACTGACGTACTGTGATCAACCACAGCTCTGCTCTTACATAATTATGCGAAATTATGAGAAGCCGTATAAATCCTCGGGGTTTAGGATTTCTGTAGGCTTTTTAATACATTCGTGATTAATAGAATGCAACTGAACTGTGATGATGTGAAGATGAATTGCATCGCAATCAAGGAGACTCTAAACCAGTATTTCATATTCAGTGCAGTTTGATGATACCTGAGATTTAAAGAAACAGTACGTAAGACTAAATTATACTCTATTAAATTTAATACTTAGGGATCAAAGAGTAGCTAGAGCTTTTAGAAGAGATGGAGAATGGACGGTGGTGGGTCCAAACTTCCAGCTCACAAACACTTCACAAGGCTTCAGACCCCGTTTTCTAAACCGAAACCAAACGGCAATTGTTATTATTAATGCAAATAATACTAAAAAATCTTTCAATAGACCAAAAGTAATATTGTTTGCTAACTTTAATGAGACGAATAATGACTCGCTAATGAACAAAACCAGTGACTTCAATGAAAGTGAATGTTAATTAAACTAGTTAATAATAAACCAGATCGGAATACCGTTCGTTTCGCTACTTTACTTTCAAAGAAGTTTTTGCAAAACGGTCGAATTGTGTGCAGCTTGTTTCTTTTGGAGAAGTTCGCGCAAGTATTTAGGTCAAGAGGCTTTTTGTGTTTTTGTTTCGCGAGCGGGGTTCCCGAGAGTCCAGATGCGTGGGGAGTGGCGGGCCGGGGGGAGGTGGAACCGGATTCAAATATTTGGAATTCTTTCGTTCAAGAATGTATGAGTCATCTCTTTGGAGTTCACGATGAGAACACTTCCGCATTTTTGGTGGCAAGGGTTTCGTCTAGGATTCTGGCGCATTGTGAATTTTGTATGAACAACTAATTATTTGTAGTACTATTAATTAGCTGTTTATTAAGTAGGTTAACGCCAAGTAGACAGCAGCCGATGATCAATGACATGATTAGAGGAAATGCGCACTCCACCTAGCTATGTGACGCGCGCGCCGTTCTCAATGTAGATAATGTTGGACATCTGTCAATAGAATGGATAAGTGCGGAGGAGAGCTCCGTTACTCCGAGTCAATGTCCAGCGTCATGAATCATTTCTGTTTATGACATACTTTTACTTGACGTCCGCTGCGCATGCGCCGCCGCTGCACCGTTACCCCGACCTATACCCGGCACAACCTCTTACGTGTCACTTTCATTTGTTTCCTATTTACCGTCATCTGGTCATATCTCCTTCTTTGTCATGATACGAACATGTTCTCAACCGGTAAATATAATGCAAAGAAAGACTTGATATTTAACAAGCGCAAAATGTACAATGGATATTTGTTATGTATTTGCTTTGCTCAGCGCCGTACGTGTCCTGCTAGACGTAGATTAGCTCGAGAGATAAAGCACGGAGTTCTAATAAAAATATCTAGGAGAACTCTGAGCGAGCTGAACTGAACTAAAAGATAATAGCGGAATAATACGATCCCACCAAAAACATTAAATGTAAAAAAATGCCAAGTCTCTCGATGCAGTCTTTCCATCGTAAAAAGTTTTGAGATCTCATAGAAGCCAAGTCCTATTCAAAATATTTCGTAGTTATAAATCAACATTTAGTAATTGTATCAATAGTTTTCTTTATATTATAATTATAGTGACTTGGCAATGAGCACAAGAAGAAACAAATAAAACGGCATATTTGGAGGAGTTGAAAGTTACACACACCGCATGCGTAAAAATTAATATCACAAAATTAATTTTCTTTTGGTTTATCCGTGTCGTCCCAACCGAATTTCGGCAATGGCAGTCAGTCTTAGTGCACTCTCGATTCATTTACTTTCATAAAGCGATGGCCCGTAAGGTATTCTTAATTATTGTATTGGAGCATGTAGTCGGTAGTGACCATCATGATTCACACATAACAAATAAATCTGATCACTGGTCTCGTCAGTAACATTTGCACATAATTCCAGGCAGCAAGCAGCTTTTAATTTGTGCTCATTGCCAAGTCACTATTTATTTATTTATTTATTTATTTATTTATTTGGAAAACTTACAGCTAAATAATAACGATATAAGTAACAGTACATAGCATCGATGCCAATTAAAAGTTTTCACCAATAGTTTATAATATAAAGAAAACTATTGATACAATTACTAAATGTTGATTTATAACTACGAAATATTTTGAATAGGACTTGGCTTCTATGAGATCTCAAAACTTTTTACGATGGAAAGACTGCATCGAGAGACTTGGCATTTTTTTACATTTAATGTTTTTGGTGGGATCTCATTTATTTTTTGTAAGTGTATTTCTTATTTTTACTTTTAGGTGACCTCACAATTTCTTGGACGTCAGCTACTGCTTTGCTTAGAACCCATTCTCTATCTCTATCTCTTTTGTTTCTTCTCTGAGGCTTCGTTACTTCTGAGGTAGACAAGTCTGGGCGATATATACTTCGGAGTCGATTATATTCAGTAAACATAGACTTATAGACTTGCATGTCATCCCAATTGGCCTAGACCTCGCTTTTTTAACATACCCTTTTTATATTATAAATCGATAAAGGACATCAAACTTAACAACTTTGCCTATGGAATGCCTATCTAAAATATTGTAATTTTCAAAAAATAATAATAATTAAATATTGTCGTACCTAGTTCAAACTGAGGATGTATAGAATGAGATTCCTTGCTTCAGTGAAAATAAGAAATTAAAAAAAAACATCTGATCTATGCTTTTGTAAACAAAAACATAACTTCTTTCTGTATTTTCCAGTTCAATCGCTCGCTTACCGGTTTATTTTCATGATATTATTTTTCAACGACGATCAATACAACTGGAAAATACCGAAAGAAGTTATATTTTTGTTTACAGAGCGAAGAGCATAGATCAAATGTTTTTTTTTAATTTCTTATTTTCACTGAAGCAAGGAATCTCATTCTATACATTCTCAGTTTGAACTAGGTACGACAATTTTTAATTATTATAATTTTTTGAAAATTACAATATTTTAGATAGGCATTCCATGAGCAAAGTTGTTTAGTTTGATGTCCTTTATCGATTTATAATATAAAAAGGGTATGTTAAAAAAGCGAGGTCTAGGCCAATTCTCCACTACATAATGGACGACAGCACGCCTAATATCGTTTGACGACTGAAAACTCCCATACATGCTGTATGACAACGAATGAAATAAACACGACCCATCTCCAGGAATAGAGATGACTCTGTGTGGACAATATTTCACGTTCGATTACACTATATTTACAATTACTTCTATAACAATAGGGCTTAAACTTATATATATATATGCAAACTAAATAGAACTAAACTAACAAATAACTAACTAAATAAATATATATCTACTAACTTACAAACTATAACTAAACTAAACTAAATAACACGTAAAGTTCTCCGAATATCAATTATCACTACAATATTTTTTACTGCTGTGTAGTGTCGGCTTAGAATAGCACTACCCCTTTTCTTCCGGTGGGTGTACGTAAGAGGCGACTAACGGTATTGGGGCTTTTTAAGGGATTTTTGGGCGATGCGGTTGGAGACCCATCACCAACAACCTTTATTTTACCATCTTTTCCCCACGCAACTTCCAAAAGTGGCTGAGGAATTTCTAATTCGTTAGCTCTGGCTACCCCTTCTAGGGATTTATAGCCGTGAGTATATGTATGTATGTATGTATTTTTTAGTTTCGAAATGGGTTTTCATAGACAGATGGCGCTATCAAATGAAAATTATCGAATTATTTTGAAGTACTACTTACACTGCGCTTTGTAACGAAACCATAGCGCGATTCAGACAGGTACAACGCCATCTATCCAGCGCATACATTATTTATCGCAATACAATGGAGTTTTAGCTTTATTAATTTAATGAACTTTATGTATTAATTTGTATTAATGATAGTCTATGTATTACATTTATATTATTCTTTTCTATTCTATGTATGTATTCATCCAATTGAATAGGTACTTGAACAACGAACAAAGTTAACAATGCAGTCAAAATCCATACATAATGTTCTTGCCAAACCGCAAATATAAAATTGTTTTCTATGGCATATAATTTTTTAATGTTTTTATAATTTTTCCTTTATATGTGGCTAATGACATATCTTGGTGCAAAATTTGAAGTTTCTAAGTCTGCTAGAAGTACCTTAGATTTTTGATGATCTGTCAGTGAATCAGTGAGTCAGTGAGTGACAAAATGGTGTAACTTTGATCGACCGTAACTCCTAAACTATTAATTCATTTGGCGTGTAATTTCGAACTTAAGCTTGTTCTAATGCCTACTATTATTCACCGAAAACCTAAACTCCTAGCTTTGTCCACGTCGAAGATATAGGGGGGTGCGAAACAGCCGCGAACCTCTTCGAGAAAAGATGGTACGGCCGTGCCCGTTTTGCTCGAGACTTGGCAGGGGCACTGCCGTGCCCCCAGATTAATAGTAAATACTTTACCACTTAGTGGACTCAATATATTGACTAGATGAAGATGTAGAGTTAAAGAAGAACATTGGTACGATATGAAAAGACTAGGTCACTTCTTCTGGCGGATGTCATTTACATACAAATACAAGTTATAATTTTAAACTTAAACTCTCAACTGAGCGTTTACGCCGTGAATCCTCGAAGGGGTAGCACGGTACGGTTACTAATACTTGACACATTCTGGAAAATTAAGAAAATGAAGTTCCTTTTCCTTCTTGGCCTCTGCTACTAACTCCCGAGATACCAACACAGAAGAGTTATTTAAGTCTTAAATAATGACCTTTATTTATTATTTCTTTATTGACAGTTTCTAAAGCAAAGCACAATCGAAATGGTTTGGCTGTAAAAGAAGATACTGTGAAAAGAAATAAAGTGCGCATACGTGCACACAAAAAAAGAATTTAAGAAACATAAATTCATTTACTCACGACTAAATCCCAAAAAGGGGTAGCCAGATCTTTAATATTAGAAATTCGGTAGCCACTTTTAAAAGTTGAGTGAGGAAAATATTTAAATTTTAAAAAAAATATTTCAGTTCTTTCTTATATAAATTAGTGTGTTTGTATATTGTAACATAAAAGTTGTTGGTAGTGGTCTCCCAACTGCATCACCCAACAATTACTTAGAAGCTGCTATACACAGTCACCCTTACTTACGGCACCCGCGGGAAGTAATGGTTAGTGCTAATTTAAGCCCACACTACCCAGCTTAGAAATAGGATTCCTTAGTAACGAATCTTTATAACCACAAGCAACCAGTACTATAACTACTATAGTAATGATTTTATCAAAAATTGTTTTCATACTGATTAAGATGAAAACATCACTCGTAGTTTGCCAATGCAGCATACCGTGGCCAAAAGTTGAATTTGGGTAAAAAAGACTATATTTTTGCTTAGTACCTGGTATTTGGATATAAATGAATACAACAGTAGCCGCTGTAATGTGATGTTGTGTACGTCGTCGCCGCGCCAACGTACTCCTTACATCGCTACTGATAACTAATAACATTACCTGTCGTCGTATGGCTATTCGAATATCCTTCACCTTCCTAGGATATCTGGTTACGAAGTTTGCGCTTACATCAATTGTTTTTTACAAGTTAACTCAAAATAGTATATGTTCATTATGCAGACGAATTTCATGATAAAATAGCAGGTGATTGAAACAAAAATTTTAGATATAATATTTGGATTGCGAAAGGCGCCAGTTTTATTTCATGAGTACTAAATGCTGAATGTAACTTTAAATTTATTAGGTAGGGGAGACCGGGGCAAGATGAAATTCGGGGCACGACGGGAAGTAGGCTTGTTTGCGTGAATAGTAATCTTGTTCGGAGCGGCAAAAAGGCCATTTGCACGACTTAACTCTCCGCTAGTGCGTCCAAGCTGAGTGAATACTACAACGTTAAATTATCCATACTAATATTATAAATGGGAAAGTGAGTTTGTTTGTTTGTTTGTTCCGCTTTCACGCCGTAAATACTGAACCGATTGCTTTGAAATTTTTCAGACGTGTAGTTCGAAGTCTAAATTAAATAATAGGGTACTTTTTATCCCGGAAAAAATATGTTCCCACGGGAAATCAAAAATATTGTTTGCTTGCTAAATGCATTGGAGATGGCGCTGTGTATCGTTTTCATCATCATCATCAGCCCACACTCGTCCACTGCTGGACATAGGCATCTCCCATGGCGCGCCACCTCTTCCTATCCTCGGCCAGCCTCATCCAACCACTCCCGGCCACCTGCTTTAGGTCGTCGGTCCAGCGGGCTGGAGGGCGCCCCACACTGCGTCTGCCAGTGCGTGGTCTCCACTCAAGAACTCGTCTTCCCCAGCGGTTATCGGTTCTTCGGCAGATGTTACCAGCCCACTGCCACTTCAACTTGCTGATCCGATGAGCTACGTCCGCCACTTTAGTTCTCTGTCGGATCACGTCATTTCTGATGCGATCCAACAGAGTGATGCCGAGCATAGCTCGCTCCATCGCTCTTTGAGTGACTTTGAATTGGTGGACTAGTCCAGCCGTGAGTGTCCACGTTTCCGCACCATACGTTAACACTGGCAGGACGCACTGGTTGAAAACCTTAGTCTTCAGACATTGTGGGATGGCCGAGGAGAAGATATGCCGAAGTTTTCCAAAAGCAGCCCAGCCCAGCTGGATGCGTCTTGCAGCCTCTTTGTCGAAGTTGTTTCTACCGAGTCGTAGCGTCTGACCTAGGTAGACGTACTCCGGCACAACTTCGAGCTCTGCTCCCTCGACAAGAACTGGTCTTGGCTGAACAAGACGATTGAACATGATTTTCGTCTTGTCCAAGTTCATGCCAAGCCCCACTCGCCGAGAGGCTGAGTTTAGGCTACTAATCATCCCGCCGAGATCCTCCAGCGTTTCTGCCATAACGACTATGTCGTCCGCAAACCTGAGGTGTGAGATGTACTCGCCGTTGACACATATACCTTTTCCGTTCCAGTTCATCATCTTGAAGACGTCCTCCAACGCATTCGTGAACAGTTTCGGGGATATGACATCCCCCTGTCTCACCCCTCGCTGCAGTTGGATGGGTTCCGTCTTTTGATCCTGTACTTGGACGGTCATGGTCGCAGCATTGTACAAGTGTCTCAACACCTCAATGTAGCGCCAGTCGATTCGGCAACGCTGTAAGGATTGTAGAACAGCCCAGGTTTCGATGGAGTCGAAGGCTTTTTCATAGTCCACGAATGCTAGACACAGCGGCTGATTATACTCTTCGGTTTTCTGTATAATCTGCCGTACTGTGTGGATGTGGTCTACGGTGCTAAAGCCTTTTCGAAACCCAGCCTGCTCCACGGGCTGGAACTCGTCGAACCTCTGGGCAAGACGATTCGAGATGAGCCGTGAGAACAGCTTATATACGTGGCTCAAGAGCGCGATCGGTCTGTAGTTCTTGAGAAGGGTTTTATCTCCTTTTTTGAAGAACAAGACCACGACGCTCTCGCTCCACGCCTCCGGAATAGTTCCATTGTAGATGACGTTGTTAAACAGATCTTCCAGGGCTCTCAGTACAGGTGTACCTCCTGCCCTTAGAAGCTCTGTCGTTACCCCGTCATCACCCGGAGCTTTGCTGTTTTTAAGCTGTCTCAGGGCCGATCTTATCTCGTCCAGGTCGACGTCTGGGATATCTTCGGTGAAGTGGCGAGTTAATGGAGCTCTGGGGTCGGTGTCGTGTTCCTCAGGTGGTGCGGCATAACTGGCATATAGCCTTCCGTAGAAGTTCTCAACTTCACGGAGAAGCTCCGGCTTCGAGACAACGATCCTGCCGTCTTCCCTCTTAAGCTTCGTCAGCTGGCTTCGTCCAAGCTGCTGACTGAACACTTTGGACCCCCGGTTTCGCTCTATGGCCTCTTCAATGAGGCGCGTATTAAAGCTCCGGAGGTCTCGTCGAATCAGCTTTTTAATGTGCTTGGACAGAACCCGATGCTGCGACGAATGCTCTTGATCATCGTATCGTTTTAAACAACGTAAAATATTGTAAACTAATATAAAAATCAAAATTTAGAAGCTTAATGGTACGGTAATGGATCCCCGAAAATAAGGAACTCCCGAGGGATGATGTACTATTTTTTTATCGTATACATTTTTTTTTACATCTACTTATATTGCAAACGAATATTAACATGTAAATTTAGAAGCTAAATGAAAAGACGACGATTCCTTGAAACTAAGGAATCCACAAGAGTTCTCATAGCAACATCAAAAAACCTTAACTCATATATGGCTCAAAATATTGCAGCGATTATTTTTATCATCGATGGAATTCACAACAGACACTTTGTTAATGTTCATTTTGGAAAGATGCAGGGGTTTCATCAATTTAAATGACAAATTTGTTTATCAATAGTAAGACTAATGTGAAATAAAGCGTAATAAAAATTTGACACCGCCCCGGTAACGTCTCCGTGGCGTAGCGGTATAACTAACTACTATGAATATTTAATTAGAACTATTATGAATCAATCGTCCCGGGTTCGTATCTCAGGTAATTCAAGCTTTTTGTAAAAAAATGTTTTGTTAGCTTAAAATAACACTATATATAATAATAACAAGCACTATCCCTTCAATTTAGCGATTATTTTGGAAGGAGATCCACCACTAATCATCCCTATATTGCCGAGCAATCGCTGCAAGCTCTCCCACTATCACCAACGGTCAGTGTAGGGGGCAGCACCGGGCCGTCGCCGCAGCGCCAAACTACTATCCGTATCTGTACTTACTAAAGATATTCTCATTTCTGAACATAAAAACTTGGTATATTTGTTTCATGATTCTTATGAACAATTAAAAAGGAATTTTTGGAACTCAACCCCTAACGGGTTGATATAGCAAATGAAAGTTAATATAGAGTTTTTTTACATTTTATAATAAAACTTGGTGCGATTGAATTTATAAAATCTATCTATCAATCATTCATGAATATATGCTAACAACCATAAATTCCATAAAAGGGTAGCCATAGCTTCGGAGATACTAATTCTTCATCCAATTTTGGAAATATATTGATAAAAGATAGGTTAATAAAGGTTGTTAGCGATGGGTCACAAACTGCATCGCCCAACAATCACTTAAAAAGCCCCAATGTCCTTTATGTCATTTACAACGCCCGCGGGATTATAAATATAAAAATTAGAAGTTGAGATAGTGTTTCGGTATTTTGGTATTATGTAAACTGGATGCAAAAAATGAAGTCCACGCGGACGAAGTCGCGGGGCAAAAAGCTAGTAAGAAATAAATGTATAATAGTTACTTCTTTTGTTAAAGAATGTTATTAAACAGTTTAATTTTCCTTGTATAACGAGTTTTGTCTTAGCTATCTCATCTTGCCCCGGTGTCCCCTACCAGAGATTAGTTAAACTCCGAATTTCTGAGTAAAATTTTAACTGGAGCCTTTATTTTATTTCTTCAGTAAATATAATTTCTATTTTCATCTTGTGTGTGGTGGTAGTCCATAATAAAAAAAAATATTCAGTTATGAGACTTGACACGAACATTGCATATTGTATTTTATAGAAAAAATACACAAAAAACCTTATTATTAGTTGAAAAGTAACATAGATTGACGTAGTCGGGTGCGGTATCGGCACGCACCGCGCCGCCGCCGCCGCCGCCGCCGCCGCCCGCGCGCGTCACTCGCTAGACGCATCTACATCTGCACGTGAATTCATTGTTCGCTTGTAATCGTGAAATCAATTTTGTTTACATTTCCCTTTATTATTGCCGCAGCGTTATATACTCTTAATGATTTACATACCACTTACTGCACATATCGATGTATTAACTGATCAATAGTAGTACACTTACCCGGGCCACATGGAACAAGAGTCTCAACAGAAATTGCGGTGAAAATATGGTTTTCTTCTAGATATCACGTTCCTCAATAGAAGTATAATAGATAGTGTTCTTCAGAAGAAAATTGTGTGATGGACTTTTTCAATAGTTATTTTTAAAAATATTTGCCGATTAGAAAAAAACCAAGTGTTTCACGCAGATTATTATCAAAATAGACGAGGATCTAAAGTCACTGACACCTAGTCATTATAATTGTGAATCTCTTTAGCATGTGTTATTTATTCGAAACTATCTAGGATCTATATAACAAATATTGCAATCATATAATTAGAAACGAAACGTGGTTCTAGCGCGCACTGGTCTGCATTTTAATTGCTGAAGAGAATTGTGTGAGCGCATCATATCCTGTGTAATAGTTTCACTGCGCAGCGCCGCGGTAAGCCGTCCATTTGCATATTTCCACATCACGATCATTATGTAGATTTTAGGAGCAAGTAAGTTTTCGTCGTCTTGGTAGTAGAACATATTGATATTTTAAGTACTTTTCTTATGCTTAACCCAAACTACCATCGTAAACCTATTGAGTTCCAAGCCTGGCTCGCTTTACTCATAGCTGACTGCATCGATGATGATGCAGAGCTAATTGATAGTCAGCGAACGGCGGAGTAGCGCCGGCTGCAAGATCAACACAATCATAGGAACTGCGAGTGCGGCGGACAAACCTTCGTGGTGACCCTGCCGCTCAATGACTTTCTTTGTTTTCATCCTCGCCTATTTGACTTAATAATTGGCACATTAAATTTATGTTTCAGTTTCTGACAGGCAACTAAGAATTTGCTAAAAACTAATCAGTTAAATTTAGGAATCGTTGCGCAACAAGTCTGCCTTAACGATTTTCCTTAAATAAACGAATTTGCTGAGCAACATTAGCAAATATATTTCTAGGAATTCATTACAATCTTCCCTTTCTTGCAATTCTTCTTTTCTTTCAAATTCAGTTCTGATTTTAATTAAATAACTGGTCTCGAAGTGATGCAATGAAAAAAGCACTATGTCTGAAAAATTTTATGCGTAATACGCACAGTTGCAGAAAATCCTAATGGTGGCGGAATCCTAAAGACGCCCAAAGAATATAATTGGTTTACATACTGTAGTTTTCCTTATAGTTCATAGTCTTCGGGCCGGCTGCGGCAACCAGCGCGTGAATCATCTGTGTTTCCTATAACACCGACTACCGAGCCGAGGCAATCTAACACATACTGCATTTAAATAACAATGTATGCAAAGTGCTACATCTGAATTGCTTATTAACACTTGAGATAACTCAGGAAGATAATATTTATTTATTTATTTATTTATTTATTTAGGACAAACAATGGTAACAAATTTTATACATACACTAGCTGTGCCCGCGACTTCGTTCGCGTGATTGTCGAGAACAAAAAAACGTCGTTTAGCTAAGAGTATATCACCTTTTTGAAATGAAATAAAGAACCAATGAAATCTAATGCGGACACTTATTGTGATGTAGGAACTATTGAGTATTTTATAATGATATTCAATTAATTACAGTAGCCATTATCCAGTTGAAATAATTAAAGCTCGTAACTGTGTGTATCTCATTTGAATTAGTGTATATTTAGATACAGTTACAGGGTTAGCCAAAGATTATGGATCGCTACCTTGCACGATCTTAGCAGAGCTGCATAATGCATCAATATATTTATAAAGCCCTTTTGTTTTTAACACTTCGGAATTTTGCATATAGATCATATATCAATCCCGCCCGATTTCGGTCACAGCAACTTCTGGTATCCGGCTATTAAGAGTGTGTTCATGTGCTCTCATGTGACTGACATAGCCAATCTTTCCGACAAATGTTCTATGACGTATGTTGAAAAATCAGTAACCCTCCAATATATAGGTAATTATTATTGATGGCCGCAGGTGGTCGGGCCTTGAGCTCATCACTCTTTGCTTCGAGCTCATCACGTCTTTTCTTTCCGAAAAGAAATATTAACCGGTTGACAGGAAGGGGGTGAAAACTAAATTACTAAATTTCACTCAAGAAAGAATAAAACTAACGGGGTAAGCTAAATAAAACCGCTCAAAAAAGGTACTTTACTATTATTAGGGTTTACGGTTGTTGGTTGTAATATGATAATAATACATTGAATTAAATCGATTTATCAGTGGCATAATATGCACTGTAATAGCTGTGTAGTGTCGGCTTAGAATAGCACTACCCCATTTCTTCCGGTAAATGTACGTAAGAGGCGACTAACGGTATCGGGGGTTTTTAAGGGATTTTTGGGCGATGCGGTTGGAGACCCATCGCCAACAACCTTTATTTTACCATCTTTTCCCCACTCAATTTTCCAAAAATGGCTGAGGAATTTCTAATTCCTTAGCTCTGGCTACCCCTTCTAGGGATTTATAGTCGTGAGTATATGTATGTATAATATGCAAATATAACTAAATTAAGGTTAGTCACAAAGGTCACTACATCATTTGAGTGTTTAAAAAAGTAGAACTTAAAAGATGTCTTATGTTTCTGGTGTTTAATACATACATACATACATATTCTCACGCCGTTAGTTCCCATTGGGGTAGGCAGAGACTATCGATCGCCACTTTGTACTTTACACTTTTTTTATCGCCAATGTGGAAGGTAATGTTAGTAGAGGACAACCTCGGAGGACACATTTGGATCAAATAGAAAACGTGCTCAAAAAGGCAGGTGTCCGCAGTATGAAGAATAAAAGAGCATGTATGAAAAGATTGATGGAAGTAAACGAAGCCAGAGAGGTTTGGTGTTTAATGTAGACCAAAATTCCGTTTTTTATTATAAATGTTCACGAAAACTGGTTGTGAAGTGACGTGCATTTGAAGAATGGCTAAGAATTTCAAAATTCTGCTCACCAAATTGGATTTATTAATAGGCAGACTATTTACATAATATATTAATATTAATAAGCCTAATTTAAGAAACTAAGTAAAGATAATATTTAAAAGCATTTTAGTTATTTTCATAGTCAGCGAATTCACTTGACATTGGCAGCTTGTATTAATTTCGTCTTGCTTGTTTCCTGTAGCTTCTATTACTTTAACCGACTTTAAAATAAGGGGTCAAAAGGGCTGAAAAAATGCAAATTTTATTTTGGTTTATTTTATTTTGGTTCTTTATTTTATTTTTGCACAACGCCATCTATCGGACTTTGGATTCCAACTATCAACATTAGTTCTATATTTGGACTTAAGATGTCGTTGCAAGTACTATACTGAATTGCGTAACGTAATATTTTTCTTCTTGAACTCACAAAATTAATCATATCTTTTGATAGAGTGAACCGATTTCGATGAAACAAAAACTAAGTTATACCTCAAGTTACGTATAATTTTTGTGTGTAAACATTTTCAGCATTGAACTCGTAGATTTTACGTTTTGTGCGCACAAACAAACATATAAACAGACAAACAGACAAACAGACAAAAATTGAAAAAATGATGGAAATGGGTTCTGTTACTTATCTGTTCACATGCTGGCTATTTTTTTTTTCCAATTTCTTCAATGTACAAAAATGACTTTTCTACAGATTTATTATATGTATAGATTGGTGATAAAAGACATTAAATGTTATTGTCAATTCGTTACTTTGACGTTTATCACGAGGACATAAAGTGGTATTATTATGAAAAAAAAAAAACGTAAATAAGAGAAAAGTATCTAAAGCTAACATTCAAATATATATACAAAAAAAAACCTAGATAATAACTAAACCAAATAACATCATATCACTGTCGAATCAGGGTCTCCGCTGCCTGGAGCTTAATATTGAACTAAACAAACCCGTAACTTTTCAAGTTCAACTTATACAATGCTAAGTTTGTGAGTATTTCAAGAAAATATGTAGTAATGATTATTTAATTGAGAAACCCTGTCTACACGCAATTGTAAACCGCCTACCTCGTCCCCCGCGATACATGCATTGCCTAGTGCAGGGGACACCGACATCTTATTTTGTAAAATACTGACCACCTGTGTACCAAACACCTAATTGTTATTACTCGTACCATTTTAAATTAACGAATACGACTGTTGTTTGTTTTTACTGGTGTAAATAAAGATTATTTCATTTTTCTGTTTTTTTTAATTAAAAAACACTTTAAGTAAAGGTAAAAGACATTTGTTTGGCAAACATGAGACGTGATACATAGAAATAAACATACTAAAGTGTCGTCTCATCATATCCCTAGTCTGTACAGCCTTATGTTGAAAGATTAGCAGGCAGAGAGATATATATCTATCTTAGCAGGCCTAACAATAGTTAACTAATTATTATTTGAGCCGGAATTATTGAGAAACTCCTCCCTAAATTGAAATTGAAAAATTAAAAGAACACAGACTCATGCTAAAGCACGTTGCTAGACCTAGAAGCTCTAATCTGTCTCCAATGATGATATATTTGTATCAGTAAACTAAGGTACTAAAAGGCAGATTAATAAACAAGTTTTGCATCTATTTTACGTATCATCGTTAATCATCAAGCATCACAGTGTTGTGGTTTCAGCTCATTTGAATTAACATGGGAAAATAATCGAACAGCAAAAGTTCGAGATGGAAGAGGATCTGAAGAATGAAGTGACAGATACGTTTTCGATAAAATTGATTATCTAATTACGCATTTTATTATTGAAGCGCTGCCGCTGGCGCATATCCGATGAGGTGTTTGTGTGTCAGGTGGACGTCGGCGGCGGCGGTGGCTGGCGAGCAGCTCGAGGATGCGACTGGATCCTTCCTCAGCCAGGGCTCAGCTTTCCCTTTGATTGTATTATCCGAGGTAACCATTTCATATCGGGTCCGCAACCGAGCTGTGGAACGTTTGTGATAGTGTTACTGCTGCTAATCGATTAGTGTCGTTTGCATCAGCTCATTTTATAGCGGTGGCGGCTATGAATCACCAATTTATTTCTCATTTGATTTTACTATAAACACTACTGTATACGATAGTTTATTAAGTCTGAAGTTGTTATGCAATAGGTAAAATCCGCAGGCATGTGTTTAATTTCAACTTAAACGAAGGCAAAGGCCCCAATATTTTTAGTAGCCTCGTAGTAACCCCCGCGGGAACTGACAGAATCTGACACTACAAGTCTAAACAATAAAATTTTATTAAAACTAATGGTTCATCGTTGTACGGAGTGGCGAGAATTTCTCTATTTTCAATACTGCCTTGAGAGTAGCAACTATGCGGAACTATTTCGAACTCGTATGATAGTTCCTACCACAATAAATATGATACGTTAAAAAAAGATTTTCTTGTCAAGTAGTAAACGCAATATGAAGCATGAAGAAATTAAATGTAAGCCAATATAGCGACACCATTATTGGTCTTTATTCTAGTTGCCCCCGAAAGATAACGAGCAATCGATTATCGTAAATTATTAAGTTACGTATAAAGCACTGACTCTGCCACAGAAAATCAAACACGTTGGCTATCAAATATCAAAAACACCACATAATCATATTTTGTCTCATAATTCGTACATACATATTTAATACTCACGCTATAAGTTCCGACTGGGATAGGCTCTTAAAAAATCTAGTTTTAATTTGGTTCTAATCTGCTGATCCCATATAGATATGTAAGTGATTGCCCGGTCGGTGGATCCGAGGTGAACGCTCCCGTTGTCAGCCGCTGAGAAAGTGCCCAATTGGATAATGGGCCAATTCGCTCATCCTCCATTTCTTCTCGTGTGAATCTCTCACTCAATTATCTTGTTTAAACCAATATAGACTACTATTCAATCAAATGAGGCACCAATAAAAGTTATATTTGAACCGTACACTCTATAAATAATGTTTTGTGAATCGGGATATGGTAAATACATATAGGATATATACATAATGGTCAGACAAAAAGGTGTAATTTTGATATCGATTATTTGATATAATTTTAATCTCTATGATTATCATAGGTTACCAACCAACCTACCGCAAGAAGAACCTTAAAAATTAAAACTAAGTATTGTGTATTAAGAGGTGGGCAAACACGGACCTATACTCTACATTATAGGAGCATTCTTGTGTGGCGTAGATGAGTTGTGCAACGAGTAAAAAAGAAGTTAAAATAAAAGAGATGGACCATGGTCTAGGCCGGGCAGGGTCATCGTCCCGGCGGCGCCGCTCCCGCTCGCTGCAGATAACAGTTTTTTTGCAATGCAACCGCGCTCCATAAGTCTCGATCACGTAATACGCCGAGATGAAACACGACTACACGACCCATTACGAGCGCGGCCATAATAGATCGGAATGGCCGCGCCAACTTCGCCGCACCGCCATCGTAATGAGGCCACTATTACATGTCTTATGATTTTATTTTACCTTAACATACGACTTGGATTATGGAGATATCTTCATCTCTATTGTCACTGCTTTAATCCCAGGAAAGGTAAGCTTGGGGCGCAACGATTTCTCAGCTATCATTAGTTCCAAGTTTACTACCAACCACTATACAGAACCGATATGTTTATTCGCGTCGCATTGCACCTCATTTTGAAGTTGAGAAAATATGATATAAATGAATTATGATTCTACATTTAGATACAAGATACAACTCTATGAGTTGACTGAGAGCTGATGAGTGATTTTGGGAGCCCAAAAACTGGAAAAAGGCCGGAACTAATACTGTTAAGTCTAGTTTTGGTTGGTTTTAGTTATATTATTTAGTATATTTTGCATAATTATTAAAAATATATTCTTGTTGTTTGTCCACAGAATACAACACTTGCAGCTGAGGCTGCTGACCACGTGCTGTCTCCTGACTGCTGCATTCGCTGGTGAGTCCTCGCACTTGTCCTTAATATACCATTTTACTTAAATCGGAACTATTTATGTGTTTAGTTGTACACTTACCTGCGTAGTATGGGTGTAGTATAACACTAAGCTGTTCCTTCCCATAGGGGTCGTACGAGGCTACTAAGGGATTTACGCTATTTAACCGATTCTTGAGGATGTCCCTGGAGAAGAATCATTAATATTATATTTTCTAATCTTTTGCCTACTCAACCTCCACAAGTGGCTAAAGAAATTCTAATTCTCCAGTTCTTATTACCCGTTCTTAGTAGTATTACTATACATATACACTTTCGTAACTTAATTTCACTGAAATTAACACTGAAATTACATGTATCAGGGAAAACAATAGAGGCGCCGCGAACCAAACGACTAGCTGATGCTTCATCTAAGTTGAAGTTTTTTTAAAGAAAGTTTATGAGTTAATATTGTGCTTTTGAAAAATTCAACGCCAACATTTGTATAATATACATCAATATTTGGCAAATATGGAAAGAGAGTGGTGATGATAAAGATGTGACAAGATCGGACGCCGATATGAGGAGGCGCATTCCTGGAATTCCACGCGGACGCCGCGCTGTATGTAGCCGTCGCGGCGGCTAATCTTACTCTGATTGAACGAGTTAGGCTTATAACTAATAATTAAGTAAAAAAAATAAACATGAAAAAAAGTGACTTATTGATTTAAAAAGATATGGTTTTAGGAACCTCGATGTCATAGTTAAAGACCTATTTAAGTGCGATAACCCCCTACCCACATGTAGGGGGTTATCGCACTTATCACTGAATATATACCAAAAACTTATATTATTACCTTAAAATAATGTTTCTCAAGTGAGAAAAGCAAGTCTAATTTGTTAGCGGATGGGTTTTATGTTTAAATAACTGAAAAACAACTCGAACTCAAACGTTCACGCCGCATATTCCCGAAGGGGTTGGCAGAGGTGCTAATACTTCTGAACATCACGTGATATTGTCATCTAGTGTTCAGTGTTCAAACATTTTGCTTGGTCAGTGTATTCACGTGATAGGGGGCAGGCCTACTGCCGTTTTTTACGAATACACTTTCCCATGACTAATCAAAACTTAGCCATGTGTGTTTCCTCACGACGATTTCCCTCACCGTTAACAACCATGATAAATTAACCACATAGTGGACTTTAGAAAAGACAAATTGGTGTAGGCCCGCCCGAGATTTCTACCCTCCCTCACCGTCTGTACGATGAGGTTCTACCAACTGAGTTATCACGGTTGCTATAGTAAAAAATAAAATCACTGCTTTAAAATTCAATCACACACATAAATTGAAGAGTAAATAGCAAATATAAAAAAGGCACGTGTTATTTACTATCTGTGTTAATCGCACCTCGGCGAGATCGTCATATGCCCAGCTGTGAAAATATAATACCTTGTTTTGCGTCGCATTACAACAATGCACATGGCAACACCACTTGCGTAATTGTATCGGGGAAAATAATTAGGACCCAAATATTAGGTTAGGTGCTGCTGCTGCGTAATTTAATGAAATAATCCAAGTATCAGTCGTCAACACAATAAAAATTATGAGTTTGTGAAATTGTATAAATAGCACAATTTAAATAAATTAAGATATTTAGTATCAGCGTTAGAAAATTTAAAAAAAAATAACCATGGAATTTGTTATAAAGCAAATTAATTCAAAACATGTTATAAACTATGATATAACAAAACAAACTACAGAAAAAGTAAGCAATAAGTATTTAGTATCGGTCAGTGACGGTTACCTACATAGGTCAGGCTGCGCGGGAGTCGCCGCTGAGTCACGCGCGGAATGCTGTCCGGCCCGCCCCCGCGCCCCCCGCCGCCCCCCGCGCCGCCCCGCGCTTTGCGCACTTAACAAATAAATCAATCATAATAGCGAAATAGTATTGATTGTATTTCGAATAGTCATAAAAATATCAAACCCATTTGCGATACATTAAGAAAACCAGAGTTTAATTTGAGTTGCTCTAATCACTTCCGAGACAAATTCTCGAAATGTTTTGTATTGTGATGTATTGATAGACCTAAAATGATGTATAATGGCTTCATAAAAGTGAGTGCAGCAGTAGAAAGAGGTGTGGCGGGGAAGGTATCGACCGCGGCGGTGTCACCCCGTGCTAGTTGGTCTCTGTCCGCGACCTGCCAATACCAATACGGTATGGAACCAACCGCACACAGCTATGACGACGCGGTCGCTCATACCAACCACAGCGTCGTAATATTACTAAATCATCATGGATTCTTATTACTCATCAACTCTTTGAGACATCAAAATAAAAAATATTAATAAAATTTCGGTCTAAGTCAACTTTAGTCATCAACATTTATTCTGCATCGCTAACACGGGTATTCTTCAAATAAAACTCTCTTTTGAATATTTTCCTATTGTCACTCTAGGAACTCTTGACAAAATATTGTATACTAGCTGACCCCACAGACTTCGTACTGTCAAAAGTTTTGACTTTCACGTCGTCAAACTGAAATATTTAACTGACCTGTTGAGGGTCTCTGTCATGCGATGAGAAAAAAGGTGTTTTTCATAGTGTCCTCACAATTTTTTCACTTTATAAATTTTAAGTTTATAAGTATAGTAATTTCGGCTGAGCATTGATTCTTAGTCAGTTAGTCTGTTTAACCATTTTTTAAGAAAATTTATTGATCTCTTAATTTTTCTGGGATAAAAAGTGTCCTATTGTGTTAATTGGGATCATTATCTGGCTTCCTGTAAATTATATTTTAAATACGTTCTGTGAATTAGTCTTCATTTAGCTACAAACACACAAACATCTAAACTTTCACATTTATAATATTAATAGGATAAGGCTTAAACATAAGCTTCTCACGCAGGTGACCTCGCTTGCCGGCCAGAGCGCAGCGTCTTGTCTTGCGCTTCATGCACGCGTGTAAATTTTGTTACGGAGTAATTTTAAAATTGTATTATCTTCTAAGATGTTTATTTAAATTAAGTGATGTCAAGGTCAATTTTGTTCTCAATTAAATACTCTCAATTAACAACATATTTATTTGGATAAAGATTAATATCATGTTGATAAAACATTATGGCAATTATGCATTCAATTCGACCAAATTTATTTACCATAAAAATGGTTTATAGTAAGTGAAACTTAAAAGTTAGACATATACTGTCGCGGGCATTTTTTTAGATCATTTAAAGAGAAATAATTCTTTAATACATTTTTGTTGGGTAACTTAAACCGTTTACGCAGCGCCCACAACGGAAGCCTTAGTATGAATAATTATCCCCGTTTTTGCAACATTATTCGCTGATAGTTTGCTCCTGTTGGTTGCAGCGTGATGATATATAGCCTAAAACCTTCCTCAATAAATAGACTATGCAACACAAAAAGAATTTTTAAATTTGATTGGGTAATTCCTGAGATCCTAGCGTTCAAACAAACAAACTCTTCAGCTTTATAATATTAGTATAGATTAGGCTGAGAGCGTTTGTTGCCAAAACACAAATCGTTGTATCTTTAGCAGAATAAATAAGGGTGTGGGATGATTGTGGTTGAAACAATTTCTTGATTATTTATCAATCCTCTGTACATGCATTTGCTGTAGTTGATATGCCGGCCAAATTGATTTCTTTTCTAAATATAATTTCAATATTTCGTGATACAGTGCACTCAGAATTTTAAACACCAAAGAATTTGAGTCGCCCCTATGCAAATATTTGAAGCGAGCTATTCACACATTTGCGTACAGCTTTAATATTTGAAATGTATGAGGTTATGCTCTAGAATCCTCTGTGAGTCGTTCCCCTCAGCCCGGAGGTCGATTACGAGCGAGTCGGCAAACAGAAATAAAAGCTCGTCTTACGTCACCCCGTGGAGATGCGAGTCGCTGATATTACGGAGCTTACTGACGCGACAACCCTTTGTCTGCGACTCGTATTAGCTCCCCAACTTGACAGTTGCACTCACTTGCCTCCGCGTCGTTCTGCTTTGATCTCATGAATGCGTATATTAAGGGTCTTATGATGCTGAAAGTCAAAAGGCAAGAAGTGAACTAAATAGCTAGGCACTATTATCTGTTTGTCGATCAAAACCCTTTATATCAGGAATGACCAAACAAAATTTAATTAAATTTGCCGTGTAGTTCCGGCTTAGAATGTCTGTCGCTACCCCTTGCTACCCACGGGAGTCGTAAGAGGCGACTAAGGGTATTGGGGCTTTTTATTGGATTTTTGGGCGATGCGGTTGGAGACCCATCACCAAAAACCTTTATTTTTACCATCTTTTCCCCACTCAACTTCCAAAAGTGGTTGAGGAATTTATAATTCCTTAGCTCTGGTTACCCCTTCTAGGGAAATATAGCCGTGAGTATATGTATGTATGTAATGTATGTGACCAAATAAAAATCATAGCTGTCTACTTAAAACATAAGTCTTTTGTAACGCTTCAAATTCTAATATTACGTAAAAATACTCTGTTTTAATTTCATAACCATGCTGTGTAGTGCTGGCTTAGAATAGCACTACCCCATTTCTTCCGGTGGGTGTACGTAAGAGGCGACTAACGGTATTGGGGCTGTCAAGGGATTTTTGGGCGATGAGACCATCTTTTCCCAACGCAAGTTCCAAAAGTGGCTGAGGAATTTTTAATTCCCTAGCTATTATTATTATTTATTATTCTTTATGGCTACCGCTTCTAGGGATTTATAGCCGTGAGTATATGTATGTATGTATGTAGTTTCATAACTCGAACTTGTGCAAGAAAATAATAATCATCATCATTAGCCAATTGACGTCCACTGCTGGACATAGTCCTCCCCCACAGACCACCCCCTTACCTATGGCTTCCCCCAAAGATATCCACAAGGACATATACTGTGTGCAAAAAATAAGGGGAGAATATAAAGACAGCTATACTGGTGTGTGCACTGGGATATAACTGTTTAAAAAACTTACACACTGTCTATGTCTATTGGACACTCTGGTTTGCCTAATTGTAAAAATTCACATAGATTTAGCTAGGAAGCTCAAACACACCTCTGTTACAAGGCTGGTCCCGTACGTCGCCTAATGTCACTTCTTTTGCTGAAATTGTCTCGCGGTTATGACTCGACGCGCACTTTCTACTTTACATAACCCAACAATGCTGGAAACTGAGAAGGCAGGACCGAAAATAAAATAATTATAGACATTTCTAACACTGGTTTACAAAGCGAGTTATTGTTTTGTACGAAATTATGTTTCCATTTAAAGTTATTTATTATATATAACATCTCTTTATATTTAACTTAAATTAAAAAAAAAAACATCACTTTATATTTGGATGAAGTTCAAGACCTTGGTTTCCTGATTTCAGGTCCGTTGAGTCCGCTACTGAACGTTACCAGCACAGAAACTACGAAAAAGGAAGGTATGTATTTTAACACTCATTTGATGCTTTATCACTTTTTCTTGTCTACTATTGTATACAAATACTGCCACGTGACAACATAGTAATCTCTGCTGCTTCGTGTGTTAATGGTGTTATACGTTTTACCGCATCTCATTGGCATGAAGCACGCTGAAAACCATTGTACCATACTAAACTTTGAAAAAAGTACAATTGCTCGGTTGTACACTAAATCAAAAACTGCCAGTTCAAAACTCGTCATCGTCAATAGTTTAGCAGTTCGAAAAACAAACTATATTTAATTTCGTGTTACTATTAAAAATATTATATGAGGTGATGTTGCGTTTTATATATTGGGTACTTTTTTGTACCTATCCACCTTAAAATCATTTTCAATTCGATCTCTACAACGTACGTAACTATACAGACGGCTTTTAATACCAAAAACCGCCTCAGAATAAGAAGTTAACAGCCCCTTTCGGAAAGAGAATATTTTTTTGTTTATTTCTTTTCTTCATAAAAATAATATAGCTAATTATACATTTTATTTTTCTTGTTTAATTATATTCAATTTCTCTCTGAAAAAAAATATGCGATGGGACTTAGCTCTATGATTATAAAAATACACTCCCTAACCTAATACTTACAGGAGGAGGTTGCACGAGGCTCGAACATAATCTTCCACAGTTTTAACTTTACCATTACTATACCACTGCTGTACTTGTCTAAATTGAACGTCATGAATTATTGTTTTGTCAGTTTCAGACTCTCATTTAACGTAGTCGGGTTATTTAAGCTTTTGAGTATTTATCGGCTGTAACTCAAACTCAAACGTTCATGCCGTTTATCCCCAAAGGGGTTGGTAGAGGTACTACACGTGACATTGTCACCTGGTGCTCAGAGTACCCGCGTTTTGCTTAGACTGTGTACTCACGTGATAGGTGGCAGGTGGTGGCAGGCCTATCGCCGTTTTGTACGAACACACGAAAAGGTAAAAATAAGCAATGTGGGTTTCCTCGTTCGTATCGGCTATAATCCATACTAATATTATAAATGGGAAAGTGAGTTTGTTTGTTTGTTTGTTCCGCTTTCACGCCGTAAATACTGAACCGATTGCTTTGAAATTTTTCAGACGTGTAGTTAGAAGTCTAAATTAAATAATAGGGTACTTTTTATCCCGGAAAAATATGTTCCCATGGGAAATCAAAAATATTGTTTGCTTACTAAATGCATTGGAGATGGCGCTGTGCATGTGCATCGTTTAAAACAACGTAAAATATTGTAAACTAATATAAAAATCAAAATTTAGAAGCTTAATGGTACGGTAATGGATCCCCGAAAATAAGGAACTCCCGAGGGATAATGTACTATTTTTTTATCGTATACTTTTTTTTTTACATCTACTTATATTGCAAACGAATATTAACATGTAAATTTAGAAGCTAAATGAAACGACGACGATTCCTTGAAACTAAGGAATCCGCAAGAGTTCTCATAGGAACATCAAAAAACCTTAACTCATATATGGCTCAAAATATTACAGCGATTATTTTTATCATCGATGGAATTCACATCAGACACTTTGTTAATGTTCATTTTGGAAAGATGAAGGGGTTTCATCAATTTAAATGACAAATTTGTTTATCAATAGTAAGACTAATATGAAATAAAGCGTAATAAAAATTTGACACCGCCCCGGTAACGTCTCCGTGGCGTAGCGGTATAACTAACTACTATGAATATTTAATTAGAACTATTATGAATCAATCGTCCCGGGTTCGTATCTCAGGTAATTCAATCTTTTTGTAAAAAAATGTTTTGTTAGCTTAAAATAACACTATATATAATAATAACAAGCACTATCCCTTCAATTTAGCGATTATTTTGGAAGGAGATCCACCACTAATCATCCCTATATTGCCGACCAATCGCTGCAAGTTCTCCCACTATCACCAACGGTCAGTGTAGGGGGCAGCACCGGGCCGTCGCCGCAGCGCCAAACTACTATCCGTATCTGTACTTACTAAAGATATTCTCATTTCTGAACATAAAAACTTGGTATATTTGTTTCATGATTCTTATGAACAATTAAAAAGGAATTTTTGGAACTCAACCCCTAACGGGTTGATATAGCAAATGAAAGTTAATATAGAGTTTTTTTACATTTACATTACTTGGTGCGATTGAATTTATGAAATCCATCTATCAATCATTCATGAATATATGCTAACAACCATAAATTCCATAAAAGGGTAGCCATAGCTTCGGAGATTCTTCATCCAATTTTGGAAATATATTGATAAAAGATAGGTTAATAAAGGTTGTTAGTGATGGGTCACAAACTGCATCGCCCAACAATCACTTAAAAAGCCTCAATGTCCTTAATGTCATTTACAATGCCCGCGGGATTATAAATATAAAAAACAGAAGTTGAGATAGTGTTTCGGTATTTTGGTATTATGTAAACTGGATGCAAAAAATGAAGTCCACGCGGACGAAGTCGCGGGGCAAAAAGCTAGTACTATATAATACAGATTTAAATAACATCCAGGGCTATCAGAAAATCATTCATATACATTATATAAATGTCGCCCTCAGCGGACATAGAAGCTGGTCAATATGCCACAAATATCGTCAAAATTTAATTATGATTATCTTTGTAAGTTCTTCTTGTCTTGGATGTCATTTATTTGTGTAAAGGTGTAAAGTATTTAGGGGCTACCTCGATCTGAGTACTTTGCCTTTATATTATTATCTACAGCATATTTTAAAACCGACTAACTAAAGAAGATTATTTTATGATCGCATACATACATACATATACTCACGGCCATTAATCCTTAAAAAGGGTAGCAAGAGCTAGAAACTCCCCAGCCGCATTTGGAAGTTGATGGAGGATGAGATGGTTTAAATAAAGTTTCGTTGGTTAGTCGCCTCTTACGACACCCATGGCTAGAAAGGGGTAGTGACATTCTACTACACTAAACAGCATATGATCGCACCATGGAAATAGCACTACAAGACATTATGCACATTGAGGAACCTCTCCGATTACAGGCAGCTGCACGCTGGGCGACGTGGTGTACCTGGCCGGCGACGAGTTCCCGGGCGCGGACCCGTGCGAGCGCTGCGCATGCGCGGCCGGCAGCGTCACCTGCGCGCGCACCTCCTGCGAGCCGCGCCCCGGCTGCAAGGCCGTGCACCGCCCCGACCTGTGCTGCCCCACCTACCAGTGTGGTAAGTGTACCACAACCATACATAGCTCTAGGTTTCGATACCCCTGAGTAACTTATACGGTGGAACACTTAGTAGATTACTCGTATACAACAATAAACTGAATTGGAATTGGTGGTTCTCCCACTGAGCGACGATTGTTAATACTTCATGACTGTATTACGATGTTATATAATAAGGAGAAACAGTTGTGTAGTGTTGGCTTAGAATAGCACTACCCCACCTCCCGATGGGTGTAAGTAAGATGCGACTAACAGGATTGGGGCTTTTAAGAAATTTGTGGGCGATGCGGTTGGAGACCCATCGCCGACAACCTTTATTTCACCATCTTTTCCCCACTCAACTTCAAAAAGTGGCTGTGGAGTTTCTAATTCCCTAGCTCTGGCTACCTCTTCAAGGGATTAATAGCCGTGAGTATATGTATGAAAAATATTCACGTGTCTAATCCGAGTATAAGTATTCTCATGGCATGACACATAGGTAATGGTCTACACTACGTAGTGTTATCATTTCTGAACATTTATCCTGCCATTGAACCTGCCTTCATAGATACTTACTGTGTTTCCAGAGTGTGAACAAGAAGGGCGCGTGTACGGCAACGGCGAGAAGCTGGTAGACCCGCAGGACCCGTGCCGCGTGTGCTACTGCCAGGGCGGCGAGGTGGTGTGCCGCCGCATCGCCTGCTTCGTGCGCGACGACTGCCAGCCGCGCCTCGTGCCGGGCCGCTGCTGCCCCGAGTATGACAACTGTCCATTGAGAGGTACATATTACTAGTAAATTTACGAGTAAATATTTATTATGCATTAGAAAAACACACCAAATTAACTCCATTATATAAAATATACAAAAGATATGGCATTTTGCTTACATTTTATATTTTTAACAAAAACGTAGTTATTTTTATATAAAACATCAACGAGATGTCCTTAAATATTATAAAAAGAAGTCCCCCTGCCAACTCGTCTTCCGTCTGTCTAAATACAATGAACTAAAAACTGCCAAACGAATTTTAATGCGGTTTAGAAAAAAACTGTTTTTACCTATATAAAGCTTACCTATATAATTTCAAATCCTTTGATGTCATCATTTTCATTCAGCCAATAGACGTCCACTGCTGGGCATAGGCCTTCCCTAAAACTTTCCACAACGATCGATCCTGTGCTGCCCTCCTCCAGCGGCTTTCTGCGGCTTTCAACAAGTCGTCCGTTCACCTTGTGGGAGGCCTACCTACACTGCGTCGTCCGTTAGGTGGCCACAACGGTCCACCCGCAATGGGCAATCCAATTGAGTTTCGAAATTCTTCGTGCTATGTCAATTACCTAAATTCTTCTACGGGTCTCTTTGTTTCGGATTCGATCAAATTAAATTTGTAGCATATCACTCTCCATCGCTTTTTGAAAAGCTTCTGGGGGGCAATTCTCACACGGTAAATGCTATATCACTTTCGATATTTATCACTTTTGTGATATTTTGCGATTGATATTTGACTTGAGCTATTCTCACTTCATCCGATCGATATTTTTCTATTGAAAACCAGTCGATATGATGATATATATCAAAGGATGATATCGAGTGGTCACGATCAGACGATACGATGATATTTGAAGATGTCGTGCGGGCGGTAGCCATTTTGTTTTCAAATTTTGTTTGAATATAGATAGAAAATTAAAATTAAGGTATATATATCAAATAGATCATAGATCAAATAGTCTTAGAAGTTGTAAATAATGTCTACTTGGATCAACGTTAATTATATTATTAAATTATAAAAAATATATTACGTTGGCATTATAAAATTTCAAAAACTAAATCCAGTTGCCGGATGGTCCAGTTGGGAATTCAGACTTTGCTAGTTACCGGCAAAGTGCCAGTTAAAGGGAAATATAAACAAACCAAAACATATTTAAATATTGACAGATATGAAGACCTTTTCAAAATAAGATGACAGTTAAACTGACCTTTCATTCAATTCATTCGCTTGGATCATTGATTTCGTTCTTCATTCCTTAATGTCAAAGGAAAAATACTACCGTGTGCGAGAATACAGTTTCAATCTACCAATAGAAATATATTTCACTTTGTGATGTTTTGCACACGACATTGAACACTTGATGTAATTTCTATGATAGAAATGATATCGAACTTGCGAGAATTGCCCTTCTGATCTTCTCAAGCCATCTGAAAACGTTCTTCGTTGAGATGCCTCGGTCGTTCGACCAATTTCTCATGTTATGAAATCAGTCCATTGGCCAGGAAGTAATAGTAAAAGTCTAATTATTCAGTTGATTCGATGATGATATAAGGTGACCTAACCTCATCAATACATTTTTAAAAACTGACAAATAAGTTTCATATGAAAATACCGAAATCATCATAGCTTTGCCAATAATATTTGAGGAGTCCCTGTGATTTTACTAAGATCCCATCGCCAGATCCGGACTGGACAATGGTACCACATGTATAGCACCAAACATAAAAAAAATCCCGACGAATTGAGAACTTCATCCACTTTTGTAGTCTGAAATGCACGCGGGTGAAGCTGCGGGTGCACTCTAGTTTTGTATAAAGCCGTTGTCTATTTGTAGGCTAATTTGCCATTTACCTTATTGTTGCATATAACTACCGCTTTCTTATTTGTGTATACTGCTGAGAAACCTTTACATAGATGGTACAGACTCGCACCCGATATATACTTTCGAGATACAGTAGTACAAAAAGATATAATAAAAAGAAAACATATTTATATAATTAATGTAGAAACGTAAAAACTTAAACCCTAATCGATACAGTACTTAATTCGGAATTATTTTTTCAGGTATCACAACTATGCCAAGCATCGCGGCAACCTTAGTCACTGCTACTGCCTCAGACGGCCTCAAAGTCATCGCTCAAGTTCCAGTAGCGGAGAAAAAACAGGAAATTACTATAAAAGAAATAACTCCAGTTTCAGAAATACCAGTCATTAATGACGTGAAAATCAAAGACATTTTGCCTTCATCTGTCATTGATATCTTTTCATCATACACTTCCTCAAAGTCTCCATTAATACCTAGAGAAGCAACCACAGAAAAGGTTATCACGGATTCCGGATTAAAAATTAAAAATGATCCCATATCGTCTGTTGATCCAATATTTACAACAAATGATGTCAGTTTTTCAAACACAACACAGCGTAGTACAAACAGTGAACAGTTTGGTCAATCCAAACTAAGCCTTACAACTCCAGGTCTTGTTTATAAAGATGCTGTTTGGAATGAATCTAAAGTAGAATCTACTAAGCAAAATGAAGGAACGACAAAAGCATCCATAACGGAAGAGGATGAGCTCACGATGGTAGAGCATAATCCGGCTTTTCCACCACTACCAGATGACTTATCAGATTTACATAATCATGATGACGAAAGCATACCAGAAAATAATGCCGAAAACGAAAATGCTTTTCATCCGTACATAAATCATGACAGTACAATATTAACAGAAACTGTATTTTCTACAACTCCGTCGAAAAATGTAGATTCATCTTCTATTTCAAGTACAACGTCGACATTAAAAAATATAAATAATAGTGTTTCAAATAGCTATACCACACAAACTTTTGAATCAATAAAGTCCACAACACCACAAATAGTATACGAATCAATAAATATGAAATCAGTCTCCCCAACAGAAAACTTAAAAATTGCATCGACTAATATTGTTGATCAAACAAGAAACACAGAAAGTTCTGTTACGACGGAGTATATTATACCGTTAAACTCAGAAACGACAACACCATCGGGTTTTGCAAAAATAAGTCCTGTTAATGAACATTCAGAATCAACACATATAGAGAATCAATCTTCAGCTACAGAAAATAATGAAAAATTGAGCACAAGGTCTTTGCAATACGTAAAATCGGAAATATCAACGGAAAATCCAACTAACCAAGAAATTAGTTCAATCACACCTTCAAAGCAAACCACTCTTATAACTGAAGCTACAACGGAAAAAGTTCTAGTTGAAAAATCTGTTGATACTAGCAAAAATAACATTAAAACCTTAAATTCTTCAGTTAAAGTGATAGAAGCAGAAAAAAATAATCCCACTACCGAAGTACCAACATCTCCTACGTCAATAAAAATCATTCCTACAGAAGCGGAACCAATTACCATATCTGCTCATAACAATAACAAAGATTTGGATGGTATAGAAACAACTGAGTTTATTTCGTCTTCATCTGAAACAACCCAAAACCCCGTAGAAATTGTTAAAACTCCTGATAATACAGAAGATAAAGCGGCTTATATTGATTCATCTAAAAAAAGACATGAAAATGTACTGACGGATTTAATAAGTCTTGTTGGAGACGTAGCTGCTATAAAAGATCATAATGATGAATCAAAAAAAGTAACACATATGACTGAAAACGCAATTTCTGAGTCGGAAGAGCTAATTCCAGTAAACGTTGGATATAAAAGTAAAAACAAAAATTTTAATCATAATTCTATAACAGAAACACCTATAAAAAATAAAAACACTGGTTCACTTAACAAAACTAAACTTATTGAAATAGAAGATGATGATTCAGAAAGTATAACGGATTCACTTTTTCCAGCAGACAAAGTTGAGCCAACGACACGAAGACCGATTATAGACGTAGTCAAAGATAATATGCAGAGAAATACAACCGCAACAAAAGATATAGAAATTATCACAAAATTGTATGTTCCAACAATAAACAGAAAACCAACAAAAGTCATTATGAAGAAACCTAATGACCAGACTGTGCCTGAGACTACTATTTCTGGGATCTCTGAGCCAAATTTAACAACCCTTAAAAATGACGGTACAACATTATTGCAGGTATCTGTTACACCTGTAACTACGGAAAATGCCTTAACAGAGAAGGAAATAAAAACAGTATCAATAACCACTGAATCCAATCAAAACTTACAGTAACTTAAATAATGTCACTCAAACCTCAGATGAAGCATTTCATAGATAGCATAAGTTTTAATTCTGGAATTCTGTTTAATGTTGCTTAAATTTTAATTTATTGATGATTTTCCCTACATATAATATAATTTTGAATAGTTTGCATGATCCTATATAGGGGTTATTTTTGTATCTATCTACTATGAAATCTCTTTTTTGTTTAAACTTATTATTAAGGAAACCCGATTAAGTAAGGTGCAATTGTTAGCGGTAGGACTTGCTGCTTTGCAGTAAACAGCTAAGTGTCAAATTAGTGAACGTGATTTAGTCGTTAGCAATTTGTATAAGTTTATTTATTTATTCGGTGATGGTCGAGTGGTCGAAGCTAGTCAACTGCCACATTGCCATTGCTGCTATTATAGGCTGTTTTAGATTGTCGTAATTCGATATTCCATGTAGATGTAGTTTCTTAGATGAACAAACGTACCTTTAAGAAGCTTAGCCCAGCTACAACATTTGGTACAAACAAAACTAGGTGAATATATTTAAAAGTGCACCCAAAACCTATAACGCACTTAGTAATTAGGTTTAGCAAAAATTACTGTAAGTATAGTTAATTAAAGAAAGGCTCAAATGTCATTTACAAATTGTAGAATGAATTATCCATAGTGGAGTGTTAATGGCGCTGTGAAATTATTATAACACAGAATGTCGCTCTATTACAATAAGGGAAATGAATGCTCATTTACTGTCAATTTAATATAGGTTTATTTATTTTTAATGTTATAGTATCGCATTATTCGTAAGACAAGACAAATCAACTAATATATTGCGTTGCCATAGAGAAAGAGTCTTAGTGACGACAGCAAATGTGTTATATTAAATTTGTAATTAATTATGACATTTGTATTTCTGTTCGTTCCGAGACATCTGTGCGAATTCACGACTCTGCTTCTTGCTCGGGAAGACGTTCAGCAACTTTTTCCCGCGTAAAAAGCTGGTTCTGTATAATCTTTAAAATGTAAAACACACATGTTTTTTCCTTTTTTACAAATATAATAAAATTGACTGGATTGTTGTTTTTATTTACACCTCTTTAGTCTGTAGCAAAATATAAGAAACCTTTGATTCTAATTCTTTGAATGCCTTGACATTTCAATAACGGTAGAGCTTTAAGCATTGCATAAGCTTTAATATTGTATTAAGTGTTAGTGCTGATGTTATGTAACAAAACAAAACACGATATAAAACAAACCAAACAAATGTTAAACACAAGAATAAGAGACAAAAATAATTTAATCTGCAGTGTGGCCTAAAATTAATTGTAATTAAATATAACTTCTGTGTCGGCTTAGAATAGCACTACCCAATTTCTTCCAGTGGGTGTTCTTAAGAGGCGACTAAGGGTATTGGGGCTTTTAAGTGATTTTTGGTCGATGCTATTGAAGACTAGTCATCAAGAACCTTAAGTTTATAATTTACTAGCGACCCGCCCCGGCTTCGCACGGGTGCAATGCATAATATACCTACTACAGAATGTCCTTTTGGTTGTACAGAATAGGTACATTTTGTTGTAACAACAAAATGTACCTATTCTATTCAGTTCTTCTATGAACTTAACTATAATTTTCAATAATTGAAAATGCTCGTCCTAATACTAAATTGTCTTAACTATAAATTCAAATCAAAGTCTTAATGGAAGAAATACCAAGAAATATGCTTAATGGAAGAAATACCAAGAAATATGGTTTTAAGCTAATCCTATCTAACCTAATGTACTTACAATACTACTAATATAATAATAATAATAAAAATTAAAAGATAATCAACAACAAAAGATACTTATTCTATTCAGTTTAATTAATTCTTGATATTTTCCTCGCTAGAGAGCTCCGATAAACGCGTGCGATCGCTGCAAATCATAAAGTACTATAAGGCGAAGCGCGGCCATCATCGACGCGCTATTTATAGGCACGCGCCGCCCGGCGCAAACAACTACGACCCTGCATTTTAAATTTGTAATATCTTCGGTAATATTCACTTAAATTACATGCTGTAAAAAGCATATTGATCTATAATAAATGCGCAATTTATTTAAGGTACTTAATTGGATAAGGATTAATGCTGTATTGTTTCAAATCACTTCGAAAATAACCATTTTTTAGTTAAGAATAAAAATGGTTATGCTGGGTTATCCCTAAGAGATAGACATATACCATCGCGGACTTTTTTGTTGAACTTTTTAAGGTGAACAATACTGTAGTACATTATTTTGGTCTATCTCGTAGGGTTCAGCCAGCGTTTGCAATATAAGCGCAAAAAACGTGCTTATTTACGACATCACATTAGAAATCTTTAAATTTATCAGTGTTTCTCTACTATATTATGCATTTATTATACATACAAACCTTCCTTAAGAATCACTCTATCTATTAAAAAATACCGCATCAAAATCCGTTGCGTAGTTTTAAAGATCTAAGCATACATACGGACATACAGCGAAAGCGACTTTGTTTTATACTATGTATTGATATGCCACTTAACCTCCAACCAACAACCAACCAGCAACCATGATAGCTCAATGGGTAGAACACCGGTTATCGAGCAAACGACTAGTGTTCAAATCCCGGGTCGGGCCTACACCAATTTGTCTTTTCTAAAGACATATGTGTGGTTAATTTATCATGGTTGTTAACGGTGAGGGAAACCCACATGGCTGAGTTGTACTTAGCCATGGGACAGTGTATTCGTACAAAACGGCGATAGGCCTGCCCCCTATCCTAGAGTACACTGTCCATGTAAAACGCGGGTACTCTGAACACCAGGTGACAAGTTCAGAACAATTATGTTATATGTTATGTTATCAACCTTCATAAGTGGCTCTGAATTATTGATTTTGAATTTTTAGCTACCCCTTCTATGGATTTATAGTTGTGAGTATATCTATTGATGTATGTCGTATATAAAACCAATGCAAAATGCATTTCACACGCACAAATGAGTATTTGATTTGATACAGGCGCGTTATACAAACTTTTATTTATTGCAAGTCTTTCGTCAAATTGACAATAGATTATGATTGTTTGCCATCACAACACAAGTGAAGAGCACCACCGCGTCTCATGTTAAGAGGCAAAAGTCATATTGTGATTGATATATCATGGTTGAGTACGTACGTGGTTGAGTTGTATGATTATCATAACGGTGAGGAAAAATATCGTCAAAAAACCCACACAGCTAAGTTGTGTTTATATCGCGGTGTTTGCTTTATAACTAATTATAAAACATAATTTTCTTCTTTAGTTAACCAAAATACGTAGCTCACACTAATGTAAGCAGTTAGCATGCGCGATTGTAGATAGAGAAGATGGATGATAGTAAATTGGTGAAAGAGAGCTATAGAGCCTATGTGGAAGTTAATATTATTAGAGAACGACCTCGGAGGATACATTTTGACTAAATAGAGAGTTTGCTCATAATGGCAGGTCCTAAGTATGAAAAATATAAGAGCATGTATGAAACAATATATGGATGTGAACGAAGCTAGAGTAGTTTGCCAGGATCGTACAAAGTGGCAATCGACAGTCTATGTCTACTCCAATGGGAACTAACGGCGTGATTATATATATGTATGTATAATGCTCGATTTTTTCAGGACTTGCTGGACATTTTGCTCTCGTTCCAGAAGTAATTTTAGGATAAAACTCAGGATAAACTCTAATACCGTGTAAAAGTATTCAAATTGGTCCTGTGGTTACGGAGCCTATTGAAATCAAACCAACCAACAAAAATAGGTAAAAAAACTTTTTAAGTTAAACGGTTTTATTATTAACTAGTGGATCGTCCCAGCTTCGCACGGGTAGCGTTGTTTTTTTAAATATCTGAGGTTTCTTTCTTCAGTCACTGCTCAAGCATTGTGAAATTCAGCGCAATGTTTTCAATTTATTAAATTTATAGCACTCCCTAAACAGTGTAGTTTGGTGATTTTGAATGCGCTTTAATGAACGGTTCAGTATTTCCGTTTAATAGCAAATTTTGGAATAAACCGCTATGAAGTATTTATAAATAACAGTCTAAAAAATAATTCATTACGTGATGAGGATGCAACTACTGGCGCCATCTAGTATGTTATATGTAAATTAGTAAAGATTTGGTTTTGGTCACGGGCGCGATGGCTTATTTTATGTATAATTTCGGTGTTTGTCTATCGATTTCTATGATTCTTTTTTTATTGAATAGGTAATAATGTTACCTTTTTTAAATTAGGGATGAGTGTTAGGTTTACAAACGTAAGAGTAAACAAATATAATCAAAATGTTCCGAACTGCTAAGCTATCAGGAATTACACGTGTTATTGTGAGTCAACCGTAAAAGATAGACATAAACTGTTGAGGATTTTTTTTAGATAATTTTATGAAGAATATTTTCGTCATACATGATTTCTATGTAAGTTTAACCATTGAGGCTGCACACGCGACGGAAGCTTAAAAAATGGGGTAACTTCTCCCGTTTTCCCAAAACTTCCCAAAATTCCCCTTTACTACTCTGCTGGAAAGTATACAACAACCTGCGCAGGTGTATGAAGAATAATTGTACCAAGTTTCGTTAAAATCCGTCGAGTAGTTTTTGTTTCCATAAGGAACATACAAACCGACAGACAGACAGACAGACAGACAGACAGACAGACAGACAGACAGACAGACAGACAAAAATTTTACTGATTGCATTTTTGGCATCAGTATCGATCTCTAATCACCACCTGATGGTTATTTTGAAAATATATTTCATGTACAGAATTGACCTCTCTACAGATTTATTATAAGTATAGATAAGTAGTTTTAAAATCTTAACAAACATGACATGACAAAGGTATAAACATAAAACTTTTTGCTATTCTGCTATAAATCTCTACCACCCCGTTGTTACGATGAACCCTGTTTAAAGCCGTGTTAGGCTACTGGCGACTATGATGTAATGCTGTGGCAGATTAAAGTTAATCGTATCTTAGAGATAGATAGTCGTTTTGTGCTTCGTGAGTCATTCAAAATGACATGCAACACAATGTGTATGTGTGTGTGCGTAGTGATTGCAGTCCAAATGTAGATCAGACGAACTCGCGTCACGTCCCAATGTTATGTGATATACTCCGAGCTCGGCGCGGCACCGCGAGGCCAGCAAACTACAGAAACCTAACACAAACATATAAACTTTTCCACACAGCCAGTTGTGCTCGCTCGTGAACGTTTTAGTATTAGAGAGACAAGACATAGTAGGGAAGCGTGTCAAAGTCCAATATACTTTGTTTTTCATTGTATATGGATGACTTACAAAGTTAAATTTTCGTTTTTCGAAATTACTCCTCAATAACTGTTGACTGTGTGTTGTTGAAAAGGGTTTCAATGCATTTTTTATATTGAAATGTTGAATTTTAAGTTGTTATACACATAAATACATATACTCACGGCCATAAATCCCATGAAGGGGTAGCCAGCCATAGCTTCAGAGCTAGAATCTTCTCAGCTTTATTTAGAAGTTCATAGAGGACAAGATGGGAGAAATAAAGTATCGTTGGTGATGGGTCTCCATCCGCATCGCCCAAAACACACTTATAATAGCCCCTTAATCGCCTCTCACGACACCGGTGCGTAGAAAGGGGTAGTGACATTCTAAGCTGGCACTACACGGCATTAATCTATACTTATAATAAACCTGTAGAGAGGTCAATTCTGTACATGAAATATATTTTCAAAATAACTATCAGGAGGTGATAAGTGATCGACACTGATGCCAAAAATGCAATGAGTAAAACTTTTGTCTGTCTGTCGGTTTGTAAGTTCCTTATGTAAACAACAACTACTCGACGGATTTTAACGAAACTTGGCACAATTATTCTTCATAATTCCGGGCAGGTTATAGTATACTTTTTAGCAGAGTAGTGAAGGGGAATTTTGGAAAAACGTTAGTAGTTACTTTATTTTTTAAGCTTTCGTCACGTGTGCAGCCTTAATGGTTAAAGTTACATAGAAATCATGTATAACGAAAATATTTTTCATAACATTGTCTAAAAAATACCACAATAACACGTGTAACTCCTAATAGCTTAGCAGTTCGGAGAATTCTGATTCGCGCCGGTGACCAAAACCAAATCCTATCTAATTTACATTTAACATACTAGATGGCGCCAGTTGTATCTTACATCGCGGGATGGTTTATTTTTTAGATTGTTATGAGTTAGTTAGCTGTGTAGTGTTGACTAGCGACTTACGGTATTGGGGTTTTTAAGGGATTTTTGGGCGATGCGGTTGGAGACCTATCACCAAGAACCTTTATTTCACCATCTTTTCCCCACTTAACTTCCAAAAGTGGTTGAGGAATTTCTTATTCTTCTTCCCTAGCGATGGCTACCCCTTCGAGGGATTTATAGCCGTGAGTATATGTATGTATGTATGTATATGTATTATAAATTCTTTAAAGCGTTTTACTCAACTTCAACTCAACTAATTTATACATACAATAATTCTAAAACACACAATGTCAATAAGTGAACAAGAAATAAACTTCCATTCACATACTGCTCAAGTAGCTAGCCAGTGATCGATATATATGTTGCAGTCGGTTTGTATAATCCGCCGTTTTACATTACGGCTAGGTTATCTAAAACAGCGCCGTTTTGTAATGCGGCGGTTCAAGCCGGATTGTTATTGCGATACGTTCTTCAATAAGGCGGCCCACGTTTAGCTGCATCGTACTTATACTCGGGTGCGCTTTTTCTTACATAACTTTTTAACTCCCACCATCGGAGGTTCGAAAATATTTCACATACCATTTAAAATCATAATAATTAGTCTTCATAAAAAAAAGAAGTTCTGCTTGGGTGGGTCGGGGGGCGAAAGCCCCCTGCAGGGGGAGAAATGCTAGGTTAAAAGATAAAAAGATAAAAGATAAAAAATATTTATTTCAAAATAAAAAGAATTGTTCTCTATTTTTTGAACGTCACAAACTTACGTATAAGTTAAATCTTACTCTACTGACTCTACTTCGGATTCGGAAGGTGTATTGTTGCGAGAAGAACCCGTAAGAAACTCAGCAACACACATCTTTTCTTAGTCAAATTACAATATTGGTGTATGTCTGGAAATATCCTGAATAGAGCCCTGGTGACACCAAGCAGTTTCATCTATCATATAATCATTTAAACTGTAATAAGCTTTTAAATGAAGACTGCGTTTTATAATTACTTTGAATTTCTTTTCTGTTAGATTCAAAATGTCATCAGGTATTTTATTATAAAATTTTACACATAACCCCATAAAAGATGTATTTATTTTTGACAATCTGTACTTTTGAATTGAAATTTTATTATTATCTCTAAGACTTCTAGTATGTCTGTCACAGTTTTTGGAAAATGCTTTCAAATTTTTTCTCACATACATGATGTTTTCATAAATATATTGACATGGCAGTGTCATTATATTTATGGTTTTAAACAATTCTCTAAGGGAATCTCGTGAACCTAAATTATAAATAGCTCTTATTGCTCTTTTCTGTAAAATGAATATTGACCCAACATCAGCAGCTCTGCCCCAGAGTAAAATGCCATAAGACATGATGCTATGAAAATAACTATAGTAAACTAAACGAGCGGTCTGTACATCAGTTAAATGTCTTATCTTTCTAACGGCATAGGCAGCACTGCTTAGCCTGCCAGCTAGCGCGCTAATGTGGGGTCCCCATTGGAGCTTTGAGTCCAGATGTATCCCTAAGAAAACTGCGCTATCCGTAAATGGTAATTTTTCATTATTTAATGTAATTTCATTATCAACACTTTTAACATTTGGTAATGCAAATTTAATACATTTGGTTTTTTTGGCATTTAGTACAAGATTATTTGAAGCAAACCATGTTTGAATTTGGGAAACTGCATTATTTACATCGTCAATATTTTCCGAATTCCTTTTAACGTCAAAAATTAAAGAAGTATCATCAGCAAATAATACTATTTCAGACCTTTTCTCGACCATGAACGGCAAATCATTAATATATACTAGAAACAAAAATGGGCCTAATATAGATCCCTGTGGAACACCCATTTTTACATGAGTTCCAGATGATTTTATTTTATCGATTTGCACTTTTTGTATTCGATCTGAGAAGTAGGACTTTATTAATTTAAGTGCGTCACCTTCGATGCCATAATGTCCCAATTTTATGAATAAAATATTATGATCTGCACAATCAAAAGCCTTTGTAAGATCGCAGAACAAACCGATTGCATCATTCTTAAGTTCCCACGAACCAAAAATATGTTTAATTAGGGCAACGCCTGCGTCAGTGGTAGAGCGGCCTTTCGTGAAACCAAATTGTTTAGGGTGAAACAAATTGTTGGAACTAAAATGCAAGAGCAGTTGATTAAGCATAAGTTTTTCAAATATTTTACTCATAACCGGTAGTATAGATATAGGCCTATAACCTTCAGGATTATTTTTATCACCTCCAGATTTTAGTAAAGGTACAATTTTACTATGTTTCATGAGATCTGGGAAGATACCATTACTTATACATTCATTAAATATTTTCGCTAAATAAGGAGCTATTATTGCAATAAAATTATGGCATACTTTTACTGACATACCCCAGATATCCTCAGAATTTTTCAATTTCAGTGATTTAAACACTTTAATGATATCTTCGGGACTGACAACTTTAAAATTAAATATAGATTTACAAATTGCAACGTTTTGTTGCAACAGCTCTTGAGCTAACGTAGCAGATGAATTTAAGTGTTCAGTGGTCTTAAAAGGTATATCAGCAAAATATTTTTCAAAAATACAAGCAATTACATCATTTGAAGTAGTCAAACCTCGATCAGACCGAATACAAAAGTCCTGATCACATGATTTGCTTTTGCCAGTTTGAGTGTTGATAATGTTCCAAACGGTTTTTACTTTATTATCAGATGTTTTAATACGTTGGCTCAAGTATCTTGCTTTAGCCTCCTTACAAACTTTATTAAACATTTTTGAGTATTTTTTTACATATTCTATAAATTCATCATTATGTGAGAACGCTTTTTGATCGTATAAATCAAATAGTATTTCTCTAGATTTATATATGCCTGGTGTTGCCCACTCACTAAATTTAAATTTATTACATATAGTTATATCTTTAATAGTAAATATTTTATTAAATTCGTCTATCAGTACTTTAAAGAAAGTATTATAACTATTATTTGGATTTTTATTTATTGAAGAAGTGGGCAGCTTATAACTGATTAAGTTTATATATTTTTCAACTTTGAAAGCAGTGATACTCCTTTTTTTAACTATAATTTTTCGGTCTGGTGCCTTATGTGGAAAGTTTACAAAAAGACCACTGTGATCAGATTTTAGTTTATTTATTACAGATTTACTTATGAATTCAGCATTTGTAAATACATTATCTAAACATGTTTTGGTTCTAGTAGGTTCCAAGAATAAATTTTCTAAATTAAACGATTGGAATAAACTCATCAACCGTGTTTTCTGAGTACTATCTTTTAAGAGATCTATATTGAAGTCTCCACAAATAATTAATTGTTTTTTACTCTTGAAAATTTTAGTTAATACATCTTCCATTACACTTTCAAATCTTTCATAATTTTGACTATAGGGGGCTCGATATACGCTTACTATAAAGTAGTTTAGTAACTCTATGCAGGATATCTCCACGACTTGCTCAACGCTCAGTTTTACAATATCCTCACGATTTTTACATTTAATACTATTTTTATAAATATAGCGGAGCCACCACAGGCTTTAGAATTGCGGCAGTAGCTACTAGCTAAGTTGTAATTTTGAAAACCAAATATGAGCTCGCAATTCTTAAGCCAGTGTTCTGAGACACAGAAACAATCAATTTGATATCTTTCTAAAAACAATTCAATTTCTAATTCTTTACAAGAAAACCCCTGAGTATTTTGAAATACTAATTTAAATTGTGGGTCTCCTTGTAAAGCACGGTTTTTAAATATTTTGCCAGAAGAACCTCCTTCCTTGTTTACAATGTTAATATTAATTGAAGGTGACGGCTTAAGGATGACAGGAGGCTCTTCTATTGTCTCACTTAAAAGTTTAAATTATGGTTTCCACCATCGCATATTGTAAGTAAGTTTTCCCTTATATTAAATAAGGGAGGGTTCGATATATGATATGCTAATAATTTAGCAATGGTACGTTTTTTATTTAAGGGTATGTATATAGTACCCGATCGTTGTCTTGAATAAGGTATGAACTTATTCACGTCCAGAGTAAAGAAAACGTCGCTTTGACGGCTGGTCATATTAAATATAAAATTATTCAACATATGAATATCATTATTATGCTTACTCATATAATTATATATATATGGTAAGGTACAAAACATATGAATATCATTATTATGCTTACTCATATAATTATATATATATGGTAAGGTACAAAATATAAACTTACATTTATATTTCTTTTGTATCTCTAAAAGCTGGCTAATGCCTTTCTTCAATATTTTTTTATTTAATCCTATACTACTACCGAATAATATAACAATTGTAGTATACTCGTCATATTCACCCAAAGTAACTTTATCAATAATATAATTAAAGGGAGCACCAGTATAACAATAGTTTGTTACTGTCTGATGTATGTGATCATTTAATATTTCTCCGAAACGTAACCCCATACCATCGGAAAATATTATAGTTTTGCGAACCGGGGTGGTAGTGGTAGGGATGGATTGTTCTTTGTCTGATTGTAACGGCGGAGACATAAAGTTACAAGATTTTCCAGACAATTTATGACAATCCGTCTCTTTTTCTATTAGGTTACTTATATTCATATACCTTTTTTTTACCTCTTCCTGACTAGCAATCATATTTTTTAGTTGGCTATTTAAACTATCGATTTTTTGAATTAAATTTATTTTTTTGTAGGTTTTATTAATGTTTCTAATACTATTTTTAATATTTATCAGATTTTTCGTTGAGCTATATATGCGTTTATTAACTAATTTATATTTCTTTATTTGCCTATGACTTAATGATTTTTGATTCGCGATAGAATTCAAAGAAGATATTGACTCCACTTCAAGTTCTGCGCATAAAGAAAGTGCGTGAGAGTCTTCATTCATATCTTTAAGTCTATGAAACTCTGATAATTGAGCGTGTGCCTCTGCCAACTGCTCATTAAGGATATAAATTCGCTCTACGGCTATTTCATGTTTAGCTCACTGATCTTCATGAGATTTAATTATTAGCTGTTGTTTTTCCAGCTCTGATTGACACATATCATAAGATTGCCTGAAGGTTAGGTTAGGTTATGCATGAAACGAGCGAGCGAAGCTCAGCGGAGCGAGCACCTTAAATGCATTATCTGTATTTTAAATCTGTATTGAAATGATTTATCAAAGTCACTGTTAACCGACATATTTATAACGTTTTCATAGTTTAATTCACTCAAAACTTCACAATTTAACAACCCACACGCCATTGTTGTTGTTATGTCAGGTAGCGCTACAAGTGTTAAGAATCGGAACTAAAAACTTTCAAAGTGGCGGCAAATTTCTCGCTTTTATACATTATGGCTAGCCAAGTTGAATGAGATATGGTGCCGAATGCGAACCGGCGGTTTTATATCTAGCCGCATTCAATCCAGCTAATGCTTGAACCGCCGCATTACAAAACGGCGCTGTTTTAGATGACGGCTAGCCGTAATGTAAAACGGCGGATTATACAATCCGACTGCGACATATACAAGGATGAGTTGTTGGTGCAGCCCGAGTATAAATAAATTAAAAGGGACTCGAAACCGCAACCACCAGACCCAGAAGCTAGTCATTTATCCACTAGGCCACGGATATCTGTTCATTGAAGACTGTAGCTTGCTACAGAGTTGCAGCTGATCTCTCAGGGTGTCCGACAGGGGTGTGTAGCTTCTCCGTGGCTCTTCGATTTGTTTATAGATTGCTGTTTGACAGACTTGCGTGAAAGGGATTATGTACTAAGAATGGCTGTACTAAGTGCTACTTGTATCGTCGGTGGAAGGGTCACAAGTAATGATAAATATTGCATGTGCGTCTTTCGAAATAAAGGCGTGAGAGTGAATATGGACAAAACCAGAACCATAGTTTTTGAGAAGATAAATTTGTGACAAAATGCCTGATTAAAATTGATGGTAGAAAGTGGAACAAATGAAGGAGTTTATATGTTTAGGAAGTTTGTTTACTCAGGATACAAAATGTGATGAAGACATTGAAAGAAGAGTGAAAATGGTGAATGTGGTAAATGGAACAATTAATAGTCTAATAATTAGTTAATAGGCCCAAATGGCTCTATTGGAAAGGTTTTTTCTCAGGGACCTCATCTCTGCTTCATTGGTGGAGTGATGAGTGGATAAATCGTCCGTTTTCCTTTTCCTGAGGGAATTAAATTTATTTTGAGTCAATTCAGTAGGCATATTTAGAAGTACCTATTTTCTTTTCAAGTCATTTTATTAATCGCTATCAGAGCGTCTTGTGAGCTGAGCTTTGTTTCGTGGGCACACGGAGAGCGAAGTGGCAGGAGTTGCGCACGACTCCTCGCGGTGAAAGTTCACGAGCGGCGGGGGACGGGGAGGGGGCGCTGGGAGGCTATATGTAGCGGAGGAAGGCGCGCGCGCGGATAGTCTTGCGCATACTCAGGTGAGTACCTCAAATTATTTGATGGAGTTTTATTTATTTATTCCGATACATATCAATTTCATAAGTGATACATCATGTTTATTTTCTCTTTTAAAATAAACATATTTTAGAAAGTAACAATTGATTATAATACTAAACTAATCACAGTCTTATTTGTATCCTATTGTTTAGTATTATTATTATTAGTTTCTTATTTTGTTTATCGCTGTTGATTATCATGTGATTATCTTTATGATTATACAAACTTATTTACCCTAATTATTTAAATGTATTTATTTTATTACGTTTTTATCAATACATAGTATAAAACAAAGTCGCTTTCGCTGTATGTCCGTATGTATGCTTAGATCTTTAAAACTACGCAACGGATTTTGATGCGGTTTTTTTTAATAGATAGAGTGATTCTTAAGGAAGGTTTGTATGTATAATAAATGTATAGTATAGTAGAGAAACACGTTTTTTTGCGCTTATATTGCAAACGCTGGCTGAACCCTACGAGATAGACCAAAATAATGTACTACAGTATTGTTCACCTTAAAAAGCTCAACAAAAAAGTCCACGATGGTATATGTCTATCTCTTAGGGATAACCCAGCATAACCATTTTTATTCTTTACTAAAAAATGGTTATTTACGAAGTGATTTTAAACAATACAGCATTAATCCTTATCCAATTAAGTACCTTAAATAAATTGTGCATTTATTATAGATCAATATGCTTTTTACATCATATAATTTAAGTGAATATTACCGAAGATATTACAAATTTAAAATGCAGGGTCGTAGTTGTTTGCGCCGGGCGGCGCGTGCCTATAAATAGCGCGTCGATGGCCGCGCTTCGCCTTATAGCAGCGATCATTTCTTAATTCTTTGAACCCTTCTGGACTCCCTCCCCATAAAATGGAATTGAAAGTAGGTTGTCCTGTTTTTTCATTAAGAAATCTGAATCCTCCTAAGCTCTGCAATGACACACGTTTGCTGGTAAAATCAGTAAAAAAATCATAATAGAGTGCACAATACTCACCGGATGTGGTACCGGAGAAGATGTACTAATTCCCCGAATTCCTCTGATACCATCAGATTTACCGTTCCAATTTAAACGCCTACAATTTCCGGTAAAGATGTCTTTACTTTAATAAATCGCAGGGTCAAACTTTTAACGTTGCAGGATTAGACTTGAGTGTTGAGTGTTTTTCACATGGCCAATTATATGTCGCGCTGTCAAGAGTAACGTCTAAGCAAAACATGTTTGTATTGGCTAATGACAAAAAAGCTGTGAACGTTGTGTATAAGGACATTCTGTAGTAGGTATATTTTGCATTGCACCCGTGCGAAGCCGGGGCGGGTCGCTAGTCATATTATAAAGGGATAGTGTTATTTTTCTCGCACTCAGCAAACAGCTCATCTAATTTAGAAAAATATATTTTACTCATGATGAGCAACAAATTTCAGAAAATAATAGGATATATAACAACAAGCCAAATGCCATTTGGGATGAGCAGTGATAGACTATGTAGTGTTAGTTGACAAGAGCACTTATCCCAGGCGGCGCTCGCGCTGGCCTGACCAATAGTTGGTGTAAATCAGCCAGAAGTGAATCACGAAGAACTTATTATCGATTGTTGTAAAACTTTCCGTAACTATGAGTGTATTCTTGATTATTATATTTTATTTTATACATGAGCCAACTTTTAAGACTGCTGTATCCTGTAACGATTAATGTAATAAAAATATTGATAGAAAAATATTCACAACACGATAAACAATTTCTATTTAACATAGCGGGTCGTGTCGTGTGGTGATCTAAGCTGCGTTTACATAACAAGTGGTAATGCAGCCACTTGGAGCTACTTATGACTTCACCATAATTAGTGCAGTAATGCAGAGAACTCTGTCGTAGTTGTGCCCATTCATATTCTGTGTGGAGATAATTTTGGGGTTCATCTTATGTCATATTCTTTTTAAACTTTTGAATCTGTTCCGCGGAGACACCAAAGACGACAGATCTTTTAATTTTCTCTTTACATCATAGTTCCCTTTCGCGTATATTATATCGAGAGGTACTTTAAACGAGCCCAATTAACGTATTGCGCGTCATCTTTCGTCGTCATCATACATAACCTTTCGAGTATGGCACTTAGAACGCCTGTTTGTTTCGTCTTCAGCTTCTACTGATATTACCGTTCAAATAGGGTCTACATATCTATTCCATCTCTTGTCTGTCTCCCATTCCTTGCTGACTTAGGAATGACATTGCGCAGATCCAGTCTACAGCATGAAGTTCGCGGCGCTGTTGTTGGTAGTGGCGGCGGCGGCGGCGGCCCCGCAGCGCGAGGGCGCGCAGTTCACCAAGGAGGCCATCAAGCAGGCGCAGAACACTTTCCTCATCCCCAAAGACGCTGAGATACAGAAGGTATTATATCCTTTACACTATTTAGTAAATTTATTCCGAATGGTGCCGTGTAGTGCCGGCTTAGAATGTCACTACCCCCCTATCAACCCACGGGTGTCGTAAGAGGCTTTTTAAGTGGTTATTCGGCGATGCGGTTGGGAACCCATCACTAACGATACTTTATTTCTACCATCTTGTCCTCTATCAACTTCCAAATGTGGCTGGGGAGTTTCCGGCTCTGAAGCTCTGGCTACCACTTTTAGGGGTTTATGGCCGTGAGTATATGTTTGTATGTATTTTATTTAATTATTTTAAATGGCTTTGTTATATTAAGTTAACAACTTCAAAATGTTACAAAATGAAGAAAAAAACTTAATTTTAATCTTGTTTAGTACTATTATATAAAGTAGACCGAATCAAAAATGATCAAAACTTTCTTTCAGTTAAGGAGATTTCTAATTTAGAAATCAAAACTGCGATAAAATTTGAATATGCAAAACTTTCATTCATAAATTGGTTTACAAAAAAATCTAATATTTTCGCATTAATATATTTGAATAATAATGATCACCGATACAAAACAGTATCCTTCGTATAGCCTTCGATTTACAAGATTTTGCTTTTATGTTTGCAAAGTTAAGTTTTACTTAAGTATTAGAAATATCCAGTCAAAGTTTAGAAATATATTTATTCAAAAGTTCTATAACATCAGAGTTTACAATCATATCATGGTTAATCATGTTATAGGATCTTCATTTGTACTTAATTTGATTCAATAAATATACGATTGTCTTACACAACCTAGTCATAGCGTATACCTCCAAAGGTAGGAAGTGCCTACTAGGCACAGATACTTTCACACACAATAAAGTGATTATAGGCACTTTTATTCTACCATAATTACTGCTCGAGGTGACTGCTATTTTAAAATACTCAACCTTTTCTAATGGCTGGTTTTCATGTCGATGGGTGTCAATAATACCCGTTTATGTCACTTTTAGCGACATGATAGTCCAGTGGATAGAACACCCGCCCGAAAAACAGAAGGGCGTGAGTTCCAATCCTGGGACGGGCCTACACCAATATGTCTTTTCTAAAGTCATATGTGTGGTTAATTTATCATGGTTGCTAATGGTGAGGGAAAACATCGTGAGGAAACCCACATGGCTGAGTTGTACTTAGTCATGTGACAGTGTATTCGTACAAAACGGCGATAGGCCTGCCCCCTATCACGTGAGTGCACTGTCCATGCAAAACGTGGGTACTCTGAACACCAGGTGACAAAGTCACGTGATGTTCAGAAGTATTAGTACCTCTGCCAACCCCTTCGGGGATATTCGGCGTGAACGTTTATGTTATGTTATGTTATGTCACTTTTGTATTTAGATATCTTTAGTAAAAGGTAGTTGTTTTTTGGTATTCATTCGGTACTTCTACTTTAGAATTTAGAAAAAAAGGTTTTTTTAACTGACGTCGGTGTTGCATTTATAATCACTGCTACTGGAAGATTAACACTGGATTTTGTTTGACCAGGTTCAGGAAGGCATTGAGCTGGCCGCGTACGAGTCGATCCCCGGCAACCAGCGCATCAACCTGTTCGAGATCCTCGGCGACCAGGTCCCGTCCGAGGTGATCAACAACCTGCAGAGCCAGATCGACCAGGTCGGCCGCAACTAGCCGCCAACACCGCACCACCGCCGGCCGCCGGCGACCCGTTCTAGAAAGCCAGAGTACCACGCTCGTGACTGGCGCCGCTCCGGTGTGCCAACCTCTGGTTGCGTCACCGCCGTCGCTAAGACGATACATTAGTTTAATTTATTGTGACGATGTGATATTGTGTAACACCATTTTATACCTTTTTACATATTTAAATAAAAATAAACGTTACGATTACGATGAAACTTTTTTTGCGTAATCTCCGCGCCGACACCTCTCACTCGACCTTTGCGTCGCGCTGCCTCATGGCATCCTTCGGTTCCGTGGTTGCGATCGCGGCATTCATATACGTTAATTTGGTTTCAAAATATGTAATGACATTTAACTTATTACACTAAACATGATTTTAATCATAGATCCGTTGAAGGTCAAGGCCAAATTTTATTAATACACATATTGTCAATTTAGGAATATTAGAATTTATATTTGTTACGGTCTTAAAACTAACCTGACACGCGTGCTTTATCTGTATCGATTAACCTGACCACTGCACCTGGAACTTATTAGTTTAACTTTATAAGACATATGGATGCAAAAATTACAAATCCATCGTTAGGGTTGTTTTGTTAGTGGAATGAAACTGTTGGATTTAAACCTATGAAGCCATTTTCGATCTATTCATGTTTTAATTTGCAAAAATTAAATAACAACCACGTAATATTGTTTACGATCAAGTGATATGTTGTGCCCCGTTACGCTTTTTAGAAATCGACATGTATATCATACAATGTGTGTCAAGACAGCTATTAAATTATAATAGGTGATAATCTGTTTGTTGGACTCTCGCAGCACCATTTGAATACTCAGCGCGTCGCGTCGTGCGGAGAAAGTTGGATATTAGTCAAAACAGATTCAAAGGACTTCTTTCTAATAACATTTTAATTCGGTGATTAACCTGCAAACCTTTCGATCTGTTGTGTTCGGTGTACATTTGCGATCAATCAAAATTCAACAGAGAAATTAATACCAATTCAAAGAATATACTTTGACATACTAATAAATAAAGAATAAATAAAGGAAAGAAAAATTTCGACACAGGCGGGAATAGAACCCCCGACATCGGGTATACGCCCCCGTCACTCTGCCAATTGAGCTACCGTGTCAATGGCTGCCAGCGCAAAATTCTTCTATCCTTTGTTTCTTTTACACTTTTTTTATGGCAACTTTTAACTTTTAATTTAACTTTTTCAATTGGCAGAGCGACGCCGGGGGCGTATACCCGAGGTCGCGGGTTCGATTCCCGCCTGTGTCGAAATTTTTCTTTCCTTCATTTATTAGTAATAATCCCCACATGATGTTTCCATGAACAAAAACATTCAAATTATGTGATATATAGGCGTTCTCAACATTTGCATTCTATCTAAAAAGATAGACAAGTGGCCTACCGAATTTGTTAAAAATTCGGTCGGAGGTAGGGAACGCAAACACTACTTAAAATAGTGTAAAAGAAACAAAGGATAGAAGAATTTCGCACTGGCAGCCATTGGCACGGTAGCTCAATTGGCAGAGCGACGGGGGCGTATACCCGAGGTCGCGGGTTCGATTACCGCCTGTGTCGAAATTTTTCTTTCCTTTATTTATTCTTTATTTATTAGTAATAACCTTTATTTCACCATCTTTTCCCCGCGCAACTTCCAAAAGTGACTGAGGAATTTCTAATTTCCTAGCTCTGGCTACCCCTTCTTGGGATTTATAGCCGTGAGTATATTGTATGTATGTATAAATCCCTAGAAGGGATACCGCATCGCCCAAAAATCTCTAAATAGCCCCAATACCGTTAGTCGCCTCTTACGTACACCCATCGGAAGAAATGGGGTAGTGCTATTCTAAGCCGACACTAAATACATAGTTATAATCAAGGAATAGCCAGAAATGAAAAATCTACGTTTGAATAGCCATTTTCGGCAGCAGCCCGGGGTAATGATATGGACAGGAAGGGTCAATGCTATTGGGTTCTCAACAACTAAATGTACACATCCTTTCATACATAGATAAACTTATAATAATAATAATAATATTCTTTATTTCGCACAACAAGGTACATAACATACAATGGTTAGTAAGAAGACTTAAGACTTACTTATGTGCATCCCAAAAAGGGTTAGCCAGAGCCTCGGAATTAACTATTCCTAAGCCACTTTTGAAAGTTACTTGGGGAAAATATAGTTAACATAAAGTATTGTTGGTGATGGGTATCCAGTCACATCGCCCTACAACCACTCACTCCACTTATTACCGATAGTCGCCTCTTACGCCACTTGTGGGAAAAAAATTGGGTAGCTTTATTCTAAGCTTCTAAGCCACCACTACACAGCAAACCATTTTCTGGTACACCTATGTCTAGAGATAAGGTAGTAATATGGAAGCTTATAGTGCATGGCAAACGCACAATACAGTGGACATTAACTAAGTTTCAATTTATCGATGTATATGAAAAGTAAGGAGACCGGGTTGACTAACATAGCCCTGATTGACCAACGGCTATCGTGGCTCCACCTCTGAAGAGGGAACCCAGCACCGAGCGACGCCAAGGCAATAACTACAAATTTTATAATATATTAAATATGGAACAAAAATGACATATATACTACCGTATGTGGCATTACCTACCTTGATAACTATTCGTCCTTGTGTCGAAGTATAACTACTGTGTAATTACGGAACCCAAACGTGAGAAAGATGCAAGTAACTTTGTTGAAGGGAGTTCTCCCCAATTCTGATTTCACATGAGTTAATCTTAATGCAATCATACTTACACTCACGCCATTATTTCTAATTGGGGTAGGCGGAGATATTCGACTACTTTCTGCTATCCCCGCATTCTTTTCTATTCATGTACTCGTATATGGATACTTTTTATTCTTGTTACTCGGACTCCCGGATTTGAAAACGTTTTAGATCTGATCTTGGAGAGGCCGTACCTAGGCCGCACCACCAACCACGCCATCCCAATTGGCCAAAATCACCTAAACATTTCTTTTTCTATATTGTGCACACTGCACAGCAATATCTTCCATATCGCAACATTTATTAAACACACAATTTCTCATTTCTCACTCAGTAAATGCATCCTATTTCATATTTGCAGTATAGCCACAGTTAGGCGTATTTTTTTGATACTAGGATTTTTATTACCCTAATAGAAATCCTACTAACAAGCCTTCTTGGTTTTTATGGTTTTGCAGCCCAATGACGATCCTCATAGATTTGGAAAATCTATCTATCCGACTTTACATTACATAATTGTATTTCAAAAAGTCTTCTCGTAAAAAAGATCCCACCAAAAACATTAAATGTAAAAAAATGCCAAGTCTCTCGATGCAGTCTTTCCATCGTAAAAAGTTTTGAGATCTCATAGAAGCCAAGTCCTATTCAAAATATTTCGTAGTTATAAATTAACATTTAGTAATTGTATCAATAGTTTTCTTTATATTATAATTATAGTGATTTGGCAATGAGCACAGGAAGAAACAAATAAAACGGCATATTTGGAGGAGTTGAAAGTTACACACACCGCATGCGTAAACATTAATATCACAAAATTAATTTTCTTTTGGTTTATCCGTGTCGTCCCAACCGAATTTCGGCAACGGCAGTCAGTCTTAGTGCACTCTCGATTCATTTACTTTCATAAAGCGATGGCCCGTAAGGTATTCTTAATTATTGTATTGGAGCATGTAGTCGGTAGTGACCATCATGATTCACACATAACAAATAATCTGATCACTGGTCTCGTCAGTAACATTTGCACATAATTCCAGGCAGCAAGCAGCTTTTAATTTGTGCTCATTGCCAAGTCACTTTAATTATAATATAAAGAAAACTATTGATACAATTACTAAATGTTAATTTATAACTACGAAATATTTTGAATAGGACTTGGCTTCTATGAGATCTCAAAACTTTTTACGATGGAAAGACTGCATCGAGAGACTTGGCATTTTTTTACATTTAATGTTTTTGGTGGGATCTCATTTATTTTTTGTAAGGGTATTTCTTTCTTTTACTTTTAGGTGACCTCACAATTTCTTGGACGTCAGCTACTGCTTTGTTTAGAACCCATTCTCTATCTCTATCTCTTTTGTTTCTTCTCTGAGGCTTCGTTACTTCTAAGGTAGACAAGTCTGGGCGATATATACTTCGGAGTCGATTATATTCAGTAAACATAGACTTATAGACTTGCATGTCATCCCAATTCTCCACTACATAATGGACGACAGCACGCCTAATATCGTTTGACGACTGAAAACTCCCATACATGCTGTATGACAACGAATGAAATAAACACGACCCATCTCCAGGAATAGAGATGACTCTGTGTGGACAAAGGTCGCCATTTATGTACAATATTTCACGTTCCATTACACTATATTTACAATTACTTCTATAACAATAGGGCTTAAACTTATAAATATATGCAAACTAAATAGAACTAAACTAACTAACAAATAACTAACTAAATAAATATATATCTACTAACTTACAAACTATAACTAAACTAAACTAAATAACACGTAAAGTTCTCCGAATATCAATTATCACTACAATATTTTTTAGTTTCGAAATGGGTTTTCATAGACAGATGATCGCTATCAAATGAAAATTATCTAATTAATTATTTTGAAGTACTACTTACACTGCGCTTTGTAACGAAACCATAGCGCGATTCAGACAGGTACAACGCCATCTATCGAGCGCGCATACAATATTTATCGCAATACAATGGAGATTTAGCTTTATTAATTTAATGAACTTTATGTATTAATTTGTATTAATGGTAGTCTATGTATTACATTTATATTATTCTTTTCTATTCTATGTATGTATTCATCCAATTGAATAGGTACTTGAACAACGAACAAAGTTAACAATGCAGTCAAAATCCATACATAATGTTCTTGCCAAACCGCAAATATAAAATTGTTTTCTATGGCATATAATTTTTTAATGTTTTTATAATTTTTCCTTTATATGTGGCTAATGACCTATCTTGGTGCAAAATTTGAAGTTTCTAAGTCTGCTAGAAGTACTTTAGATTTTTGATGATCTGTCAGTGAGTCAGTGAGTGACAAAATGGTGTAACTTTGATCGACCGTAACTCCTAAACTATTAATTCATTTGGCGTGTAATTTCGAACTTAAGCTTGTTCTAATGCCTACTATTATTCACCGAAAACCTAAACTCCTAGCTTTGTCCACGTCGAAGATATAGGGGGGGGGCGAAACAGCCGCGAACCGCTTCGAGAAAAGATGGTACGGCCGTGCCCGTTTTGCTCGAGACTTGGCAGGGGCACTGCCGTGCCCCCAGATATACAGAACTCAAATTTCGGCCTAAGTAAGAAGTCCAGAGGAATATCGTTGGTCAGTGATATAATACCAATTTTAAAATGGACCTTTATGTGTGTCTGCGGAGCTGCTATTTCATACTTGACAGATCTGGCTGTCAATTTTATTGAATTTAGTGCATTTTAGTGGCATTACTTTGTGTGATGGTATAAAGTTACAAGGTGTAGTTTTGAATTGCCTCAAGTCGGTGGTAAGTTCCGTTTGTTAGTTTAGATTTGTTATTAAAACTATAAATCAAACGTGTTTGATTGTGGTTGTCTTTAGATTGATCCTTTATATTTACTAAGATATCTCAAATATGTAATCCTTTTTAGCCTCCTATAGTCCCCTCTGTTCTTACTTTTACTACGAAATGTGAATAAAAAAAAAGTAAAAAATCATTACTTATATTTTAAATTCTATATCCCGAAGGTCTAAACCGAGTGCTCTATTTACATTTATACGTCTTCGGGAGCATGGTCTTCTATAAAGTATACAGAAAGCAAAACTTACTGACTGATTTGGAATCAACGCACAGCTATAGTGCCGGCTTGTAATGTTACTACCCCTTTCTACCCACGGGTATCGTAAGAGGCGACTAAGGGTATGTTTTTTTATATAACCAAGGATACTTTATTTCTACCATCTTGTCCCCTATCAACTTCTAAATGCGGCTGAGGAGTTTCTAGCTCTAAAGCTCGGGCTACCCCTTTTTGGGTTTTTTGGTCGTGAGTATATTTAAGTATGTATGCACAGCTTTAACTACTGTAATTTGGTCTAGGTAACATTTTATTATGTAAGTGAGCACTAGTAAGGTTTTTTTTATATAAGCGGTAAATATATTTATTATTATTAACACGCTTTTATTAGGTCGACTTGTATGTATGTTACTATGTAATGAAATCTTAGAAAACTAATTTAACCATCTTTTAAAAAGCGGCCAAGAGCGAGATGGGCTCGCTAATGAAGGGTTCCGTAGCAGCACTAGCAGCAGGTAGGTAACATAGTAATATACAAGTTTTTGTAGTTCGTTGTAAGTTTGATTGACGTGTTATCTACTATATAAATATAAAGTAAAATAACGTAATAATCATCAATGGTTCACGTTTTATGCGTAAGGCCTGTGATAGTCAAATTATTGTTATATATTTCAGTGAAATTAATAAATTAGGTAAGTAATTTGATTTATGACGTTTAAAAATAGAACTACTGGCTAGATCTCATTCAAACCAATTTTCGTTAGTAGTTTGTATAGTAACACACATCATATATTTTTTTCAGTTTTATCATGCCCATATTTTAGAAGTTACGGGGGGGGGACACACATTTTACCACTTTAGAAAAGTCTCTCGCGCAAACTATTCATTTTTGAAAAAAATGATATAAGAAACCTCAACATCATTTTCAAATACCTTTTGATAGATACCCCACACGTATAGGTATGATGAAAAATAAAATTGAGTTTCAGTTCTATGTATGGGGAACCCTAAAAATTTTGGTTTTTTTCAGATTTTATTTTAAAATCTTAATGCGGTTTACAGAATACATCTACGCACCAATTTCAATAATGTAGTTCTTATAGTTTCGGAATAAACTGGCTGTGACATACGGACGGACGGACGGATGGACAGACAGACAGACATGACGAATCTATAAGGGTCCCGTTTTTGCCATTTGGCTACGGAACCCTAAAAAGCGTACCGACTTGAAAATTAACAGTTGTATTGTATGTGATTTTGATGACAATACAATAATTATGGTACTGTCGAGCTGATCTGATGAGGGACCCAGAAAATATGAACTGGAACATGATGGATTATCGTTTAATAGTATAATAGAAAGGTCTTGTAGTCAAACGTGATTTTTAAACTATATTTTTTTTATACAAGCTTCCGAGATTTTTTTATGTCTCCTGCAGGGAGAAAAAAGAAAGTTTTCGAAACGTTTGTATGAAATTTTTCTTAACATAACATAACATAACATAAACGTTCACGCCGAATATCCCCGAAGGGGTTGGCAGAGGTACTAATACTTCTGAACATCACGTGACTTTGTCACCTGGTGTTCAGAGTACCCATGTTTTGCATGAACAGTGTACTCACGTAATAGGGGGCAGGCCTATCGCCGTTTTGTACGAATACACTGTCACATGACTAAGTACAACTCAGTCATGTGGGTTTCCTCACGATGTTTTCCCTCACCGTTAACAACCATGATAAATTAACCACACATATGTCTTTAGAAAAGACAAATTGGTGTAGGCCCGACCCAGGATTTGAACACTAGTCGTTTGCACGATAACCGAGTGTTCTACCCACTGGGCTATCACGGTTGTGAAATTTTTCTTAAGTATGTACATATGCACTTAGAAACTTAAAATTTGGTTTTACAATTATACATAATTACATTTAGAGCTTTCTTATATCTATTAACCGTTCAATGGGTAGAGCACCCACCTTCTCATTTCAAAAAGTCATGTGGATTCTTAATTATATCATGGTTATCAACGGTGAGGGAAAACATTGTGAGGCAAACCACATGGCTAAGTTATACTTGATAGGCCTGCCCCTTATCACGTGAGTACACTGTCCAAGCAAAATGTGGACAATGTCACGTGATGTTAAGAAGTATTAGTACTTCTGCCAAACCCTTCGGTGATGTACGGCGTCAACGTTTGAGTTTTTAGTTATAGTCCGGTCGACAGGTGGTTTCAGATAGAAAAAGGTCGGAATTTGATGAAACTTAGAGATGTTGTTTAAGGATGGTTAATTAACATTATGTCAAGTTTTGGACCTCGAGGACCCTGTGCAAAAAGAGGAGGGGGGGGGGAGAACTGCAAAAATCTCGACCTTTCGTCAGTTTTTCGTCAAATGCCTTTTTTCCTTACATCCTACGACAAAAGCGTTCAGAAACATTTTGTAGTACGTGAAATTATCTACAATTTGAGTACTCATATATGTCTGTATGCCAATTCCTTACTGAGATATGGCGCTTCGCAGAAAATATTTTTTCCGAAATCCCATCACCAAACCGAAACCAAACCGAAACCATCCCTGAACACAACATCTCCAAGTTTCATTAAATTCCGACCTTTTTCTACCCAACCCCACTTCTTGCGACTTGTCGACCGGACTATTATAGTTTAATCTATCAGGAGGCTCCGACCACGTTATGATTAGGGTACCTGACGCCGCAACTAATTCTCGCATAAAACGCAGCTGGAATAACTGATAATTACAAGCCATAACAAAAACCACATACATATACTCTCGGCTATAAAACCCTAGACGGGGTAACCAGAGCATCGGCAAAAGAAGTTTCTCAGCAACTTTTGGCAGTTGAGTAGAGACAACATTGTAAATGAAGTGTTTTTGGTGACGGGTGTCCAACCACTTGACACAAAACTTACTTAAACGCCCCAATACCCTTAGCCACCTCTTACGAACAATGGGATGAATAATATCCCAATGAATGGGATAGTGTTAATTTAAGCCGACATTACACAGCTACATTAATCTCATTTGGTGTTCAGAGTATTCACGTTTTGCTTGGACAGTATATTCACGTGATACGGGGAAAATTGGGGTTTGGGGTGTGGCGATGCCTATCGATGTTTTTATACGAATACACTGTCATACTACTAATTACAACTCACCCATGTGGCTTTCTTCACGATATTTTCCTCATCGTTCATAATTATGGTAAATGAAACTGACTTATAATTGATCTCCACCTCACCACTGACGCTCACTCACGCTTATTGTCGCTAAAATGCTGTTGCGGTTGTGCAAGTTGCGAACATCCCATACATTAACAGAACGGTCGTCAGATCCGGACACCACTTTATCTTCCCTCGTTAAAAACTGCTCATGTGACGCTCTCCGTATGTCATTGGAAAACGGAAAGGCAATGTATTGGCACGGGGAAAAAAATCACTAAATAGAAATACAACTTCACTTTAATTTCTAAATACGTAACATTAAAAAAAATATCTTTCAATCTAAAGCAAATAAAAACGTTACGAACATAACAGATGCAGCAGGGGAGCTACTCGGTCTCCTCGTAGCCGCCGGGCAGCGCGTTGATGCGCGGGTTGTGCAGCAGCGAGCGCTGGCCGTCGCCCCACGGGAAGCGCTTGGTGCGCCGCCGCAGGTACTCGTACGGCACGAACGGCGGCCGCGGCTGGTGCGCGCTGCGCTCGCGCTGGCCCAGCCACACGTTGGCCATGCCCAGCAGCAGCGCCGGCAGCGCCACGAACAGCGCCACGGAGCGCCAGCCGCTGCCTGCAACCATGCGTCTTGTACTCCCATGTCGCTGGATGGAGACACTATGACTTGTGTCATTGTAAAGACACAGGAAAGAGATTTAGTGAGATTTGACAGCCGTTATTTGCGTGTAACTATTATTTCAGTGTACTTGCATTATTTCAATGCGTATATAACTTGTCTTTAAAATATTTTATGTAATTGGTGTTGTATTAAGTAATTTCATATCAGGTTTATAGTGGCGGTTTAGCTTTAGTTAAAAGCGCTTAGCTATTTCTTAACGCGGATGTCGTAAGGGGCGGGTTATTGTTAAACTGGAGACCCATCGCCATTTACCCTTTAATTTACCTTCTTTTCCCCATTTATTTACAACATTATCTGAGAAACTTTTTATTTTAAAGTTCTAGCAAGCAAATGTAATTATTTCAATACTTTGTTACCATATGTACTCGTATACCATGCGTTTCATCACTACTCACGTCACAATCAACAAAATTTTGCATAATGTTTTAGTCGATATTACTTCTGAAAATTTTAGCTACCAATATCAAAAGTAATTTTTAGTCGGTTTGAGCGGTTTTGGTGCTTCTACATTACAAACAAACAAACAAACAAATCTTTCCTTTGAATATTAAAATACAAGTACAGATAAAGCAAAAAACAAAAACAAAAACTTCAAATTAAAAACTAAACAGAAAAAAAACAAATATTGTTACTTAAAACTATATTATTATTTTTTATTTAAAAAAGAACCGCCTTCAAAAATCCAACTGAAAAGTATAAAATAATTTTTATTTATTTTATTATGTACAACTCTATTCAACTTCTTCTTTTTGAAGTCGGTGCCAAACCAATTTTCATGACAAAGAAGAACGAATATTAGTGGCCCGCCCAAGTTGAGAGAGTTCTCCACCCCATCAGCGTATATCATCCTTATAAACCTTCCTTTTTAATCAATTAATAAAAAAATTCGCATCAAAATTCATTTCGTAGTTTTACAGATTAAAGTATACATAAGGATGTCCCTATATCCCAGACAGGGATAGAGAAAGCGACTTTGTTTTATACTATGTAGTGATTTAGATTCTCGATTGTCTTTTTACAAAGTGTTAGAAGTTTTGGTTGTGCCAACTCGGTGCATGCATGTCTCTGTCGAATTGTTAATTCCGTTAGTTTGAAATCTGATAATCTTACATAACCTAACCTAACGTTAGTTTACTATCTCGCTATCTATCTAAAATTATAATTTACTAGTATTTACAGTTTTACGGTGACATGTATATTATGATAATTTCTCTGCGGAGTGCGACGCATGCACACCAGGCTAAGCACCGCTCACTGTCCCCCAATTCCATCCTTTTATAAAGCGACGTCGTTGCGAGCGGATAAAATTTCTTGATTTTTGAGCGCGATTGTGTTACTGTTGTTGAGGCACTATCGATTGATTTATTATTCGTATGGTTTTCTCTATGTAGCAATTTTCATTTTGGATTTGTCTGTTTGGCACCGACTTCAAAAAGAAGAAGTTGAATAGAGTTGTACATAATAAAATAAATAAAAATTATTTTATACTTTTCAGTTGGATTTTTGAAGGCGGTTCTTTTTTAAATAAAAAATAATAATATAGTTTTAAGTAACAATATTTGTTTTTTTTCTGTTTAGTTTTTAATTTGAAGTTTTTGTTTTTGTTTTTTATTTCATACTTTTTAGTGATAAGTTCTTAAATCACTCTGAGTTTTTTTTAGTGAATTAGTGATAGTTTTTTAGAGATAAGTTTTACTGTCCGTTTATTTTATAGTTTTTTTTAACAGGTAGTTATAATATTTGTTATTATGACTTTAGCTTACTTGTTACTGTTTTGTTTACCTGCGGGCCTAGATAGAAAATCAAAGGATGCTTTAAGGAAAAGTCGCGTAAGGGAGAACGAAACACCCATCGAAAAAAAACAAAGACTTCAGCAGGGCAAGCACGAGCCGTATTTAAACTAGTTATCGCGTGGGATAAAGCAGCCATCTTTTACGCACTTACTTAGTATTGTATACTGCCATCTCATTCTAACCGTTATCGTGTCGATAACTCGTGCTTGCACTTCAGAATGAGAGAGATCGTCAGCGTGCTACTCTTGCTGCCGAAACAGATGAGCAAAGAGAAGTTCACCTATCACAAATGCGAAGAAGCACTCTTATATATATGTAGCGTTGAGTCGTGTAAAATCCCTTGATGAGATGGCTTTAAGTGATATAGATTCAAAGAAATTACTTAACCATCCCCATGACAAAAGAGCCTTGATTGAAATGACCAGAATGAGAAACATGATGTTGCAATATATATTTTTTTCTTCAATATAATTAAGAGTAATTTATTCATGTTTTTATATAATTTTTTGTTTAATAATTTAGTAACTCTGTTTATTACTAATAAAAAACTTTATTAACATTATATTGATAAATCTCTGTCTAGTATTGATAACTTTACATATAAACATAACATATATAACATAAACGTTCACGCCGTTTATCCCCTAAGGGGTTGGCAGAGGTACCAATACTTCTGAAATCACATGGCAGCGCCATCTAGTGTCCAGAGAAGGTACCCAGCGACATGATAGTCCAGTGGGTAGAACACCCGCCCGAAAACAGAAGGGCGTGAGTTCCAATCCTGGGTCGGGCCTACACCAATTTGTCTTTTCTAGAGTCATATGTGTGGTTAATTTATCATGGTTGTTAACGGTGAGGGAAAACATCGTGAGGAAACCCACATGGCTGAGTTGTACTTAGTCATGTGACAGTGTATTCGTACAAAACGGAGATAGGCCTGCCCCCTATCACGTGAGTACACTGTCTAAGCAAAACGTGGGTACCTTCTCTGATTACTTTACATACATACTTATATTTCAAACTAAGAAACCTCCTTTTTTTCGAGTCGGTTAAAGAACTTAAACCTTCTCCTGAATGTAATAACATAAACTGATAACTCTTTGTCTAATAATAACTAAGACCCTTCAAACTTACATACATACTTATAGGTGAAACTCAGAAACTCCTTTTTTGAGACGGTTAGATCACTAAAACCTTGTCCTGAAACTAACAAGTACTTTTCTGAAAATCGCATCTAAATAGCTTAAGCGAAACACGAGATAATCGCCGACCAACATACATACATGCAGGTCAAACACAGAACCTCCTTTCTTTTAGAGTCGGTTAAATCACTTAACCCATCTTCTAAATGAAACGAATACTTTTCTGAAAACCGCATCCAAATAGCTTAAGCCAAACGTGAGATAATCGCGGACCAACAGACATACATACAGGTCAAACACAGAACCTCCTTTCTTTTTTTGGTCGGTTAAGGCACTAAAACCTTCTCCTAAATGTAACGAATACTTTTCTGAAAACCGCATCCAAATAGCTTAAGCCAAACGTGAGATAATCGCGGACCAACAGACATACATACAGGTCAAACACAGAACCTCCTTTCTTTTTTTGGTCGGTTAAGGCACTAAAACCTTCTCCTTAATGTAACGAATACTTTTCTGAAAACCGCATCCAAATAGCTTAAGCCAAACGTGAGATAATCGCGGACCAACAGACATACATACAGGTCAAACACAGAACCTCCTTTCTTTTTTTGGTCGGTTAAGGCACTAAAACCTTCTCCTTAATGTAACGAATACTTTTCTGAAAACCGCATCCAAATAGCTTAAGCCAAACGTGAGATAATCGCGGACCAACAGACATACATACAGGTCAAACACAGAACCTCCTTTCTTTTTTTGGTCGGTTAAGGTACTAAAACCTTCTCCTAAATGTAACGAATACTGTTCTGAAAACCGCATCCAAATAGCTTAAGCCAAACTCGAGATAATCGCGGACAATTATACATACATACATACATACATACATACATACATACATACATACATACAAACAATCGAACTGAGAACCTCCTTTTTTGAAGTCGGTTAAATATAGAGTCTTTGGTTACGGGTTCTAGCCACATCTTCCCAACAATTATTTAAAAGGCTCTAGTGCCCACTCTATCCATATTTAACATTATTTATATACTACGAACAACACTACCACTCCAAATACACGCTACAAGACTTCTAGAAGCATAAAATTGTGATAGTATAGAAAAGTATAATTTCACTTCACGATATCATTGTGTTCATTACGCTGAATGATCCATTTAAAATAGGCAAATCTGTTTATTTGTCTAATTACTTAGGCCCATTAACCCGAATGCTAAGTTAATCCATACTTCCATACTAATATTATAAATGGGAAAGTGAGTTTGTTTGTTTGTTTGTTCCGCTTTCACGCCGTAAATACTGAACCGATTGCTTTGAAATTTTTCAGACGTGTAGTTAGAAGTCTAAATTAAATAATAGGGTACTTTTTATCCCGGAAAAAATATGTTCCCATGGGAAATCAAAAATATTGTTTGCTTACTAAATGCATTGGAGATGGCGCTGTGTATCGTTTAAAACAACGTAAAATATTGTAAACTAATATAAAAATCAAAATTTAGAAGCTTAATGGTACGGTAATGGATCCCCGAAAATAAGGAACTCCCGAGGGATGATGTACCATTTTTTCATCGTATACATTTTTTTTTACATCTACTTATATTGCAAACGAATATTAACATGTAAATTTAGAAGCTAAATGAAACGACGAAGATTCCTTGAAACTAAGGAATCCGCAAGAGTTCTCATAGGAACTTCAAAAACCTTAACTCATATATGGCTCAATATATTGCAGCGATTATTTTTATCATCGATGGAATTCACATCAGACACTTTGTTAATGTTCATAATGGAAAGATGAAGGGGTTTCATCAATTTAAATGACAAATTTGTTTATCAATAGTAAGACTAATATATACTTATAATAAATCTGTAGAGAGGTCAATTCTGTACATGAAATATATTTTCAAAATAACTATCAGGTGGTGATTAGGGATCGATACTGATGCCAAAAATGCAATCAGTAAAATTTTTGTCTGTCTGTCTGTCTGTCTGTCTGTCTGTCTGTCTGTCTGTCTGTCTGTCTGTCTGTCTGTCTGTCTGTCTGTCTGTCTGTCTGTCTGTCTGTCTGTCGGTTTGTATGTTCCTAATGGAAACAAAAACTACTAGACGGATTTTGAAAAAACTTGGTACAATTATTCTCCATACTCCTGGGCAGGTTTTTGTATACTTTCCAGCAGAGTAGTAAAGGGGAATTATGGGAAATTTTGGGCAAACGAGAGAAGTTACTACATTTTTTAAGCTTCCGTCGCGTGTGCAGCCTTAATGGTTAAACTTACATAGAAATCATGTATGACGGAAATATTCTTCATAAAATTATCTAAAAAAAATTCCGCAACAGTTTATGTCTATCTTTTACGGTTGACTCACAATAACACGTGTAATTCCTGATAGCTTAGCAGTTCGGAACATTCTGATTATATTTGTTTACTCTTACGTTTGTAAACCTCTGACTCATCCCTAATTTAAAAAAGGTAACATTATTACCTATTCAATAAAAAAAGAATCATAGAAATCGGTAGAGAAACACCGAAATTATACATAAAATAAGCCATCGCGCCCGTGACCAAAACCGAATCGTTACTAATTTACATATAACATACTAGATGGCGCCAGTAGTTGCATCCTACAACACGTATTGTTTTTTTTTTTAGATTGTTATAAATACTTCATAGCGTTTTATTCCAAAATTTGCTATTAAACGGAAATACTGAACCGTTCATTAAAGCGCATTAAAAATCACCAAACTACACTGTTTAGGGAGTGCTATAAATTTAATAAATTGAAAACATTGCGCTGAATTTCACAACGCTTGAGCAGTGACTAAAGAAAGAAACCTCAGATATTTAAAAAACAACGCTACCCGTGCGAAGCTGGGACGATCCACTAGTCTATACTTATAATAAATCTGTAGAGAGGTCAATTCTGTACATGAAATATATTTTCAAAATAACTATCAGGTGGTGATTAGGGATCGATACTGATGCCAAAAATGCAATCAGTAAAATTTTTGTCTGTCTGTCTGTCTGTCTGTCTGTCTGTCTGTCTGTCTGTCTGTCGGTGTGTATGTTCCTTATGGAAACAAAAACTACTAGACGGATTTTAACGAAACTTGGTACAATTATTCTCCATACTCCTGGGCAGGTTTTTGTATACTTTCCAGCAGAGTAGTAAAGGGGAATTTTGGGAAATTTTGGGCAAACGGGAGAAGTTACTACATTTTTTAAGCTTCCGTCGCGTGTGCAGCCTTAATGGTTAAACTTACATAGAAATCATGTATGACGGAAATATTCTTCATAAAATTATCTAAAAAAAATTCCGCAACAGTTTATGTCTATCTTTTACGGTTGACTCACAATAACACGTGTAATTCCTGATAGCTTAGCAGTTCGGAACACTCTGATTATATTTGTTTACTCTTACGTTTGTAAACCTCTGACTCATCCCTAATTTAAAAAAGGTAACATTATTACCTATTCAATAAAAAAAGAATCATAGAAATCGGTAGAGAAACACCGAAATTATACATAAAATAAGCCATCGCGCCCGTGACCAAAACCGAATCGTTACTAATTTACATATAACATACTAGATGGCGCCAGTAGTTGCATCCTACAACACGTATTGTTTTTTTTTTTAGATTGTTATAAATACTTCATAGCGTTTTATTCCAAAATTTGCTATTAAACGGAAATACTGAACCGTTCATTAAAGCGCATTAAAAATCACCAAACTACACTGTTTAGGGAGTGCTATAAATTTAATAAATTGAAAACATTGCGCTGAATTTCACAACGCTTGAGCAGTGACTAAAGAAAGAAACCTCAGATATTTAAAAAACAACGCTACCCGTGCGAAGCTGGGACGATCCACTAGTATGAAATAAAGCGTAATAAAAATTTGACACCGCCCCGGTAACGTCTCCGTGGCGTAGCGGTATAACTAACTACTATGAATATTTAATTAGAACTATTATGAATCAATCGTCCCGGGTTCGTATCTCAGGTAATTCAAGCTTTTTGTAAAAAAATGTTTTGTTAGCTTAAAATAACACAATATATAATAATAACAAACACTATCCCTTCAATTTAGCGATTATTTTGGAAGGAGATCCACCACTAATCATCCCTATATTGCCGAGCAATCGCTGCAAGCTCTCCCACTATCACCAACGGTCAGTGTAGGGGGCAGCACCGGGCCGTCGCCGCAGCGCCAAACTACTATCCGTATCTGTACTTACTAAAGATATTCTCATTTCTGAACATAAAAACTTGGTATATTTGTTTCATGATTCTTATGAACAATTGAAAAGGAATTTTTGGAACTCAACCCCTAACGGGTTGATATAGCAAATGAAAGTTAATATAGAGTTTTTTTACATTTTATAATAAAACTTGGTGCGATTGAATTTATGAAATCCATCTATCAATCATTCATGAATATATGCTAACAACCATAAATTCCATAAAAGGGTAGCCATAGCTTCGGAGATTCTTCATCCAATTTTGGAAATATATTGATAAAAGATAGGTTAATAAAGTTTGTTAGTGATGGGTCACAAACTGCATCGCCCAACAATCACTTAAAAAGCCTCAATTTCCTTTATGTCATTTACAATGCCCGCGGGATTATAAATATAAAAAACAGAAGTTGAGATAGTGTTTCGGTATTTTGGTAAACTGGATGCAAAAAATGAAGTCCACGCGGACGAAGTCGCGGGGCAAAAAGCTAGTAAACAATAAATATTCAAACCCTTTAAAGTCCAACGACTATCCTTTTCACTTTGTGATTCAGCGCTGTCTGCGGGGGGCTGGAGCGTCTTCTTGGGAGGGATGTTGGCAGCGAGCGGGTCCTTCTTAGAGAAGAACTGCTGCCGCTCGGCCTGCTCCTCCTCCGGGGGGAGCTTCACCCCCGAGCTGGCCACGCCTCTGATGATGTTCACACCTCCGCGACATCGATACCGCCAAACGTTTACTTCCTTTAGGAGTTTGTACATCTTTGAATACAATTTATAAACCCCTATTTTTAATATCGATATCTTTTTAACATAGTTTTTATAATTTAATTTTTGGAGATGAATGTTATGACAACCTGTCAATCAAATCAAAGAGTATACAATACAATACATTACCATAAGAAGAGACGGGACGTACTAAAAAGAAGAAAAAGCTTTGAATTCTTGGGTACCGTATTGTACCAGCATAAACAAATAAATAAATAAACCACCACGAAAACCTGTGTGCGCGTAGAATATCAATCTCCTCCTTTTTTCGAAGCTGGTTAAAATTGGGGACGGGTTTCATTGTACCACTACTCACTACACTACACTACGCACCAATCAGATAAATAAACACATACATACATAAATACTGGCGCCATTATTTCACATTGAAGTAGGCAGAGACTATCGATCGTCATTTCGTACGATTCTAGCAAACCTCTCGAGTTTCATGTATATTAAACATTTTTTTCATACATGCCCTTTTATGTTATTCATATTGCGGTCGCCTGCCTTTTTGAGCACACACTCTCTTTGATCCAAATGTGTTCTCTGTGGCCGTCCTCTTCTAACATTATTTCTAATGTCAATGTATAGAAACACTCGTTTTATAAATCTCTTTTATCAAATTACTATGATCTATCCTCTATATATGCCCTATATATATATGTGTGGGCAACACCATCTGTTTAGCCCAAGGGCCCAACCCTTAAAGAAGTAAATAAAACTCGAGTCGGATGGGGTTACAGATCCACAATCTTTTCTTGGCCGGCGGCGACTACTGGTATACTGTCGCCATTTTGAACATTCGGCCTGTCATTATCAATTAGTCGTATAATGTCTCACCCACACACAGAGAACAGCGAGCGCGTCATGCGACCTTCTAGTCTTGCGCACGCTTGCTCGTAACCGTACGTATCATTAATCACGGACACATGCTCGTGACCGTATGAACCGCACTATGACAGCAATGCAAATTTGAATTTCGCGGCCATGTTTACGTTTGATTTTTCTTTGAACTTACCGCCGCGCCTGGTGCCGCTGTGGTCTTAGTCGAAGTCGCCTCGTATTTCAGTCCGGTATTAAATGGGGTAGTGTAATTCAAACATTTTCAAGTAAATAAAAATGTATGAAGAATAAAAGAGCGTGTATGAAATGATTGATGGATGTAAACAAAGCTAGAGAGGTTTGCCAGGATCGTACGAAGTGGCGATCGATAGTCTCTGCCTATCCCAATGGGAACTAACGGCGTGAGTATGTATGTAATGTATGTCCTTCATGAGCGTAAGATAATAAATTTAAAAACAAATCGAGACCCTCGAAACGATGCATTTACGTGGCATAAAATAAAGTGCGCAAGAGATACCTATTCATTCATTAACCGAAGTCGAAATTGGAGGAGTTCTTGGTGTTTTCTAAACTCTCTCGGGGCTAAAAGGCTCTAAACGGGTGTATCTGTACTCTATCACACTCAACTAAAGAATATCCCACCAAAAACATTTTAAATGTAAAAAATGTTAGCCAAGCAAATACAATACAAAAATTTATAATATGTTAACTAAAAGACTTCGCAGACAAAAGGATTGATATCTGAATGGTTGCCAAGCACTGCAGATAATCCTGAAATACAAAGTAGATAACAAGTTAAAATAAAGTTTTGATTTAACTTGACTCGTTTCCACATACGAGTTATCATGATAATCAACTTATCTGCTAGGTACATTTTAATTTGATTTTGTGGTGAAAACTAGCCAAATTAAATCAAAACTTTAATTTATCTTGTTATCTACTTTGTATTTCAGGATTATCTGCAGTGCTTGGCAACCATTCAGATATCAATCCTTTTGTCTGCGAAGTCTTTTAGTTAACATATTATAAATTTTTGTATTGTATTTGCTTGGCTAACATTTTTTACATTTAAAATGTTTTTGGTGGGATATCATTACTTTTTGTTAAGAAATAAGTTGGTATTTTTTTTTCTGCGTTTGATTTTATTTTTTGAACAATGATCTTCACCGTCTTGGATATTAGAAATATTTAGACGCATTGCCCATTCAGTATCTGTAACTATTTTACTCGTTTTCTGTTTATGTTTAAATGCGGCAAGTCAGGGCGGTATATTGTTCGAAGGCAATTATATTCTATTATGGAGCTTTCTTGTGCCTTAATTTGACTGGGATCGAGGTTAATGAGATGTACTCCGTCGAGTGTTTTAACTCTAGAGAGCGCAACATAAGCCTGTCCTCTGCTAAATATCGAAGAGCCTATGTCGAGAAGAGCGCTGTCCAGACTAAGTCCTTGTGATTTGTGAATAGTAATTGCATAAGCTATGCAAATTGGAAATTGTTCCCGGTGAACGAATGCATTATTTAATATCTGAAACTTTGTCTTCATACGTTCTAGCTCATATATTAAATGACTAAATTTTATTGTGATTTTACGTGCAGTATTATTTCTATCGACATCCCAATGAATTTTTTCTATCACTCCTATTGACCCATTTACTAGACCTTTACTCACATCAATATTTCTGCGTAACATTACCCGTGCACCTATTTTTTTTATTGTAATAACATTTTCTAAACCAGTTCTCTCAGTAAGTCATCAATCGAATTCAATTTAATTTCCGGTTGTTCCATACTATCCAACATTGCATTATTAAACTGATTACACATATTTTTAGTTGGGAACAAACAAACAGTATTATTGGGCAGCAATTTAAAATAATTTATAATTTCTTTAAGCCGGTCGTTTTGATTTTTGGAGGTTAATTTAAGAAGTCTTTTAAGAACCTAAACTGACCTAATTACAACCTTACTTAAATTAAAATCAATTAAGCAAGAAAACAAACAACAACAAATACCTACCTACCTTACTATCTATCTACTATTTTAATCAAACAAATCAATGAATTTGGCAAAAGAAACAAACATACAAACAACCCAATCTAAAAACAATCAGCAAGAAAAAAAGCAGAATTTACAACACCAGTTACCAGCTGTAACTCATATGACGACGAAGCATAAAACTCAACCTTATAGGCGGGAATTCGCTAGACAACCGAACTGCATGGGGTCGCTCGCGCGTATGAGCGCGGCTGGCGCTCGCTTTGGTACGTTCGCAGATCCCGTCATGCCCCGCCCCTGCCCCTCACCCCGCGCGTCTTGCCCACTATATGATTTCTATACAAAATGTTCTTGTGAGGGAAATATTGAAAATACTTAAAAATTCTCCGTTTTCAGATTTTTTTTCTTTGTTAATATTTGATCACCGACCTGGATGCCGAATTTCAACTTCCTGGGATATCTGGAAGTGGGTTAGCTTTTTGATCTATATGTCAGTGAGTCACTAAAAAAATCGCGATTTTTGGACGTTTATATCTTAATAACCCTTTGTTATGTATTTATGGAAATTGGGCTACTATTTTGTATCCTTGATATCAACAAATGAGCCAAATTTGGTTGGTTTATGTTGATTAGATTTTGAGTTATGATGGTGTAAAAAGTCGCTCCAAATGGTTCGTGTAATATACACATACGGTGCGCGCTCGCCGCCTTGGCTTGGCTTGACGCACTGCCGTGCGTCTTGATGAATAAACTCACCCCGTTTTGATTGGCAGCGGCAGATCCGGGCTATCACCTTTATTTGCGCAAAACGCAGAACATTTTGAGAATTAACATTATAAAACACGAACACTGAATTGAATGTAACCATAACACGACTACCATAGAATGAAAAACTAAGTTATAATACCATTGTGTATTTCAATGGTATCAATTCACTTCACTTCACTACAGGCAGTTCACTTCATAAAAGTTGTTCAATATGTGCACCGTTAACTAACAAACACGCTTCAGCACGTTTAAGTACATTTTCCCGCACTCGTGAAAGTATGTGCATCAATTTGTATTTCACGAAATGCACTTCGAATGCGTGATCTTAGCTCCCGTGGGTTATTGTTAGAAGTATGGACGCCTACGCAAAGTGATCTAGCAAACTTACATAGATGAACAATTTGTTCTTGTCTAATCTAGGCTCACTCTCTAGGCATGGGCGTTTTTGTTATTTAACGCAAACGGTTACATAACCGATATAAAGTTATCATATCGATATGGAAAACCGTTTTTAGATATCGATATCAGTGGAATAGTTTTTGCTATCGTCCATTGGTTAATTAGTTTTAATTTAAGTTTAGTAAACGACCTTGAAACGTAAACGCATGCAATTACCGAGTTATATTTCAATGTTACATCCTCAAGATTTAGTAAACCATGTAGTCCGATTCAGGATACACTGCATGGTCACACCGTTTCAGAGCGAAAATAACGATTTTTCAACTCAATCCGTTCACCAATCGGTCTCTCGTCCTCCAATCTCGTTCCTATGTTCGGTTCTTCATTCTTTTTAGGTGTGCTGCATTGGAAACACGTCTCGTCTCCGTAAAATAGAAATTGTTACAATCATATATTTTCAGCTTTTCAGCTAGAAAATGCCAGTGTATTATAAAGAAACTCCAATTCTTGAACACTGACTTTATTTCCACTTGGTCATATAAAATATATTACAACTAACAATTAACTATTTGTACTATAATTACGGGCAGTAACTTTGACTAAACGACTTTACTTCACTTCTGCTAACGATAGAATGAATAAAAATAATGTCCCACCTCAAAAGCCGTCCTCGTCCCCACCCATTACTTGTCAAACCGAAAACAGTCACTTCAACCGGAAGTTGAGGTGAAACACTTTACAAAACTGGTTGCTTTAAACGGAAGTTGAGGTGAAACACTTTACAAAACTGATTAACAAAAGGTACTCATATTAAAAATCAACATGAATTAATAATATATGTTTTTCAAAGAAATCATTACAATATATTTTAACAAGAATCATTACATTCGGCCATCCTACAGAGTGCTGCCTCCTGGCGCACTCAAAAACAAAATACAAAAGAAATCATTACATTCAATTCATCTTAGCATTAGCACAAATATTAATTACTATATTCTTACATACATATACAACTTGTCAATTAAATTTGAAATATTTCCGTCTATTTAAAAACAGGAAACCATTGAAACCATTTTCTTGTCATGATTGCGGATACAACAAAAGATGTTACATAAATTTATAATAGTGACTGTCACAATCTACTCTTTCGAGTGTACGACATTAGTACATAGCTTAACTACGTCATTTTATTGAAATTCATAAAAATGACATCATGCAGTATTGTTAATTAATTAATAAAATTAATGTTCATAACTCTAAATGTACTATTCATAAATTGAAGTCAGTGAAAAATATACAAATAAAATAAAATATAACCTTGCCACAGAGATATCATCATCATTTTAAGTTAACTACATAAAAAATAATAATATATATATAATACCTTTCAATCAATTTAAACATATCAAAACGAAAACTGAATTATAATAGAACATAAAAACATGTTAACATTAAAATTAAATATTATTCTTCGTCCTTCATAAGTCCTTAACACTATAGAAACATTTTTCCATTAGCCATTCAAATATTTTTCTTTTAAATAATATTATAGGAAAATTCTTAAAGTAATCAGGTATTTTATTATAAGTTTTTCACGACATATATAGTATACTTTTCCTATTTTAAGCCTGTCTCAGATATGGCATTGCTAATTTGTCTTTAAATTTTATATTAAGTCTATCACTCCTTGTTAGTGGCATATTCTTAAAAAGTGATTTATTACTCTTTACAAAAACACACACTTCATATATGTAAATGCAAGCTAGTGGTAGAATTTTTAATAATTTGAAAAGGCCTTAAACACCGATTCGAAAAATTTATATCATAAATGATTTTACACAATATCGACCTATATCCAAACGTAACATTTTTGCAAAAATATTTGAACAGATTGTCTCCCAGCTAATAATGAATGCTTTACATAAATCATATCTCTCCCTCTCAACATGGATTTTCTAAGGGGCGTTCGGTCGAATCACTATTCATTTCATTTCATTTCATTTATTTTTGCAATCCATAAAGTTGTATACAGCTGTTATATCATATATTATTCACTATGCTATCCTTCACTAACTACCTCATAGATGCCATGGATAAAGGGCGACAAGTTAATGTTATGTACACCGACTTTTCTAAAGCGTGTGATAAGATACATTATTTCATGGCCATAAAATTATTAAATATAGGAATACATGGGGATGTGCTTCAATGGATCATTTGTTATTTGAAGAACCGTTCACAAGCATTGTAATAACATTTACAAGAAAACATAGCTTAATTGAACATGAGTACAGTTTGAATGGTTTACATAAATCAAAAGAGTAACATCAATACGTGAGTTGGTAATCGTAATGGATTCTAAAATATCTTTTATTTGTCATATCGATTATATAAAAAAAGAACATTTAAATAACTTGGGTTTATTTTTCGTAGATATATCAAAACCGTTCAAAAACTTACATTATTTTATCATCATTTTTTTTTTACTTTAGATATGTGCGCTCAATATTGGACTTTGCTAGTATTATCTGGAGTCCCTTTTACGCCTGTCATATTTCACGAATAGAAAGAGTTCAGAAAAAGTTTATAAAAACATTGGAATATTGGTATAATTACTACGGTTATTATCTCTATTCTCGCTCAAATCATAAACTAACCACCAGATAGACGTACGCAATTTGACTTGAGTTTCCTGTTTAAATTATTCAATAGTAAAGTTGACTCTCCAGAACTTTAGAAAAATATTATTTAGGATACCTAGACAGTAGACTTGGCTTGCAATAAACAGTTATTTGTCCCTCCGCATCATAAAACTATATATACTATACTTGCAACAATTTTATTTTTGGTGAATTGTGAACTTGTAGAACTCAGAATTTTATGAAATTGATCTGTTTTGTAACAGTTTAAACTCTTGTCACAAAATTAAGATATTCGCTTTTGACTTCATTTCATTCATCTCTTTTTTTATAGATATTATTCCAATTTCCTATTTAGGTTCATTGTATAATTGTTGAGCCTGTCTAAAAATAAAAATAAAATAAAAATTACTGATGTATCTACCTGCCGCTTACGAAATTGTTTAATATTAATTTATGAAGCTGTAGGTCTAATTGTTTCTTATGTAAATGTGCACATTTAAATTGTTTACGACTATTTGTTTCCTAAATAAATGAAAATAAAATAAAAATATATCTTAACTAATTAACTTACGTTTGCTCCCGAGTTAACTGTCAGTATATGTACTTCTTACTTATTTTAATAATTATTATTTTAGTTTAAAAAAACATTCAATTAAGAATCCTAACACGAAAGTGATTTAAAAATCTTCGTTGGTTAAAATAATAAAATAAAATAAAATAATTATTTATTTCAAAATAAAAAGATAAATCTTTGTTTTTTTTGAACGTCAAATTTTAACTTAATACTAAGTTTACTTCGGATTCGGAAGGTGTTTTGTTGAGAGAAGAACCCGTAAGAAACTCGTCAACACACATCTTTTTTTTACGTCCATTACAATTTTGGTGTAACCCCGGAAACATCCTGCACAGAGCACTGATGACACCAAGCCACTTCATCATTAATGTTATCATTGACATTGTAATAGGCTTTCGAACTAAGATTTCTTTTAACTGCTGCTTTGAATTTTGTTTCTGATAAATTTAAAATGTCCTCAGGTATTTTATAATACATTTTTACGCACAACCCCATGAAAGATGTATTTACTTTTGACAATCTGTATTTTGGTACTGATATTTTATTGTTGTCTCTCAGGTTTCGAATATGTCTGTCACAATTTTTCACAAAAGCGGCCTGATTCTTTCTTACATACATAATATTTTCATAAATATATTGACATGGCAGCGTCATTATATTTATTGTTTTAAACAATTCCCTCAGGGAATCTCGGGATCTCGAATTGTATATAGCTCTTATTGCTCTCTTTTGGAAAATAAATATGGAACCAACATCAGTTGCTCTGCCTCAGAGTAAAGTACCGTAAGACATTACACTATGAAAATAGCTGTAATAAACTAATCGAGCTGTCTGTACATCTGTCAAATGTCTTATTTTCCTAACGGCATATGCAGCACTACTTAGCCTGCCAGCTAGTGGGGCTAGCTAATGTGGGGTCCCCATTGGAGCTTGGAGTCCAGAGTTATCCCTAAGAAAACTGTGTCATCCGAAAATACTAACTTTTCATTATTTAAAATTATTTCGTTATCAACGTACCTAACATTAGGTAATACAAATTTAATGCATTTGATTTAAATCTTTTTGTTCATGAAAACCTCATGTGGGGATTGTTACTAATAATTAAAGAATAAATAAAGGAAAGATTATTTTTTATTTAAAAAAGAACCGCCTTCAAAAATCCAACTGAAAAGTATAAAATAATTTTTATTTATTTTATTATGTACAACTCTATTCAACTTCTTCTTTTTGAAGTCGGTGCCAAACCAATTTTCATGACAAAGAAGAACGAATATTAGTGGCCCGCCCAAGTTGAGTGAGTTCTCCACCCCATCAGCGTATGTCATCCTTATAAACCTTCCTTTTTAATCAATTAATAAAAAAATCGCATCAAAATTCATTTCGTAGTTTTACAGATTAAAGTATACATAAGGATGTCCCCATATCCCAGACATGGATAGAGAAAGCGACTTTGTTTTATACTATGTAGTGATTTAGATTCTCGATCGTCTTTTTACAAAGTGTTAGAAGTTTTGGTTGTGCCAACTCAGTGCATGCATGTCTCTGTCGAATTGTTAATTCCGTTAGTTTGAAATCTGATAATCTTACATAACCTAACCTAACGTTAGTTTACTATCTCGCTATCTATCTAAAATTATAATTTACTAGTATTTACAGTTTTACGGTGACATGTATATTATGATAATTTCTCTGCGGAGTGCGACGCATGCGCACCAGGCTAAGCACCGCTCACTGTCCCCCAATTCCATCCTTTATAAAGCGACGTCGTTGCGAGCGGATGAAATTTCTTGATTTTTGAGCGCGATTGTGTTACTGTTGTTGAGGCACTATCGATTGATTTATTATTCGTATGGTTTTCTCTATGTAGCAATTTTCATTTTGGATTTGTCTGTTTGGCACCGACTTCAAAAAGAAGAAGTTGAATATAGAGTTGTACATAATAAAATAAATAAAAATTATTTTATACTTTTCAGTTGGATTTTTGAAGGCGGTTCTTTTTTAAATAAAAAATAATAATATAGTTTAAAGTAACAATATTTGTTTTTTTTTCTGTTTAGTTTTTAATTTGAAGTTTTTGTTTTTGTTTTTTATTTTATACTTTTTAGTGATAAGTTCTTAAATCACTCTGAGTTTTTTTAGTGAATTAGTGATAGTTTTTTAGAGATAAGTTTTACTGTCCGTTTATTTTATAGTTTTTTTAACAGGTAGTTATAATATTTGTTATTATGACTTTAGCTTACTTGTGACTATTTTGTTTACCTGCGGGCCTAGATAGAAAATCAAAGGATGCTTTAAGGAAAAGTCGCGTAAGGGAGAACGAAACACCCATCGAAAAAAAATAAAGACTTCAGCAGAGCAAGCACGAGCCGTATTTAAACTAGTTATCGCGTGGGATAAAGCAGCCATCTTTTACGCACTTACTTAGTATCGTATACTGCTATCTCATTCTAACCGTTATCGTGTCGATAACTCGTGCTTGCCCTTCAGAATGAGAGAGATCGTCAGCGTGCTGCTCTTGCTGCCGAAACAGATGAGCAAAGAGAAGTTCACCTATCACAAATGCGAAGAAACACTCTTATATATATGTAGCGTTGAGTCGTGTAAAATCCCTTGATGAGATGGCTTTAAGTGATATAGATTCAAAGAAATTACTTAACCATCCCCATGACGAAAGAGCCTTGATTGAAATGACCAGAATGAGAAACATGATGTTGCAATATATATTTTTTCTTCAATATAATTAAGAGTAATTTATTCATGTTTTTATATACTTTTTTGTTTAATAATTTAGTAACTCTGTTTATTACTAATAAAAAAACTTTATTAACATATATTGATAAATCTCTGTCTAGTATTGATAACTTTACATACATACTTATATTTCAAACTAAGAAACCTCCTTTTTTTCGAGTCGGTTAAAGAACTTAAACCTTCTCCTGAACGTAATAACATAAACTGATAACTCTTTGTCTAATAATAACTAAGAACCTTCAAACTTACATACATACTTATAGGTGAAACTCAGAAACTCCTTTTTTGAGACAGTTAGATCACTAAAACCTTGTCCTGAAAGTAACAGGTACTTTTCTGAAAATCGCATCTAAATAGCTTAAGCGAAACGCGAGATAATCGCCGACCAACATACATACATGCAGGTCAAACACAGAACCTCCTTTTTTTTAGAGTCGGTTAAATCACTTAACCCATCTTCTAAATGTAACGAATACTTTTCTGAAAACCGCATCCAAATAGCTTAAGCCAAACTTGAGATAGTCGCGGACCAACAGACATACATACAGGTCAAACACAGAACCTCCTTTCTTTTTTTGGTCGGTTAAGGCACTAAAACCTTCTCCTAAATGTAACGAATACTTTTCTGAAAACCGCATCCAAATAGCTTAAGCCAAACGTGAGATAATCGCGGACCAACAGACATACATACAGGTCAAACACAGAACCTCCTTTCTTTTTTTGGTCGGTTAAGGCACTAAAACCTTCTCCTAAATGTAACGAATACTGTTCTGAAAACCGCATCCAAATAGCTTAAGCCAAACTCGAGATAATCGCGGACAATTATACATACATACATACATACATACATACAAACAATCGAACTGAGAACCTCCTTTTTTGAAGTCGGTTAAAAAATTTCGACACAGGCGGGGATCGAACCCGCGACCTCGGGCAAACGCCCCGACGCTCTGCCAACTGAGCTACCGTGTCAGTTGGCTGCCAGTGCGAAATTCTTCTATCCTTTATTTCTTTTACACGTTTAAGTAGTGTTTTGCGTTTCCTACCTCCGAATTATTACTAATTCGAAATATGAATGCATTTGGTTTTTTTTTACCATTCAGTACAAGATTATTGGAAGCAAACCATGTTTGAATCTGTTAATCCCGATTATTATATATAATGTCTACAAACCGCGAGTGTTTAAAAAAAAGTGTATTATATTAACAAGTTTTACTATGAACAATTTACAATCAGATAATTTTATATAGGATTAAGTTAATGTATATTTAATACATAATGTAATTATTCAACTTGTTAAATAGATACCAAACAAGGTATGGCAGGGGTATTATATCAGTCATTGTCCCTGTCACTGCAAGTATCTGAACTACTAGGATCGCTATTCTGAACTTCTAAGGCTTTTATACACACGGTCTAATTCTACCCAAGGCAATTGACAGAACCGTAATGCCTCTTTTTATGTTTTTATTATTTCCGTATTACCTCTTTAAGCAAAAACCTGGACCGTCAGTAACCCTTTAACGATCGTTCTCGAGAACTTTCAAAATCTTAGACTGACCAATAAATTTTGAAAGGAGTTTGGTACTCTCCGCATCATTGACAAAATTAATTCGCACAATCATCACTAAGTCGCCAACCTTGTACTGAGTAGCAGGAGACCAATTAGAATTATATCTAACCAAGCAGAAGGTTGATTCTTTTCTATAGTATATCTTATTTCTTGTCAAATAATTTCAAGGTCAACTAAAATAAATTTAGAATTAAGTACAATAGATTGGGATACCTTACTCTACTTGAAAGTTTCCATAGTATGGTGAATTTACTTAATGATACTTTACATTCAGTCATGATGAATTTGTTCCTAAACGGAGCAGAAAGATGTCAAAGTATCCTCCTGGTATAGTTTACACTGATTCGGGTTCTCACTGAGTAAACAAGATTCGAAGTAGATGTTATAAATATAAAATCCTACAGATAAACTTGAATACGATATTATACGTAATAGATGCCACAAACTTATGGATAAGTGCTATAGAGATTATAAAAATATACTTGAATCATAAATCAAAACTCATTCAAATTCCTTTTAGATATTTTTTTTTAAAGACGTAAAAGTTCTTTAGCAATTTCAGCCGAGATGCATCTTAATAATGAAACTAGATCTAATGCACAAAAAATTAGTAGCCTATTTGCAACCCATTGCTCCAATTAGAATAATAAAAATATTACTTAATTAATATACGTCACAAACAATACAAATATTTTTATCACCGAAAATGAAATTAGTAAGTACATAGGTACGTAATTTAAAAATTTATCAAAATGCTGGTACAGTCGGCATCTACCCTCTCTTCGTAAATTGTTGTGCAAAACATTTCTCTTTCCCTATCTGTATTATATTCAATCGTTCTCTACGAGACGGACAGTTTCTTAATCAATGGAAAAGAGCACGATTTATACCTATCCACAAGAAAGGTGATTTATCTGTTGTATCAAACTATAGACCCGTTTCTCCCTTGTTTCTCTTACTATTTAAATGAAAATAATCTGCCTCATTATTACAAAATAAAATACATTATACATTAAGTACATCACAACACGGTTTCAGAAAAGGGTGACCGGTCGAATCTAATTTAATCAGTTTTATCAATAAACCTTCCGACATAGTCGATGCTGGCCACCAAATTGATGAAATTTAGATAGAATTTGCCAGTAAATTCGTTAAAATTAACCATCCATTGCTGAATAAAAAGCTTGGATCAGTAGGTATCAGTGATTGGCTAATTCTGTGGTTTAATTCTTACTGAAGTGTTGTACTCTCCTTTGAAACTTGCAAGTAGCACATCCTCAGCACTCTAACGGCTTGATATCATTCGCGCCTTATGCGGCGTTCTATCCTCTTCACTAGAAGATGTAGAAGGAGATCTTCTACTTCTTTTCCTCCTCAATTGATTTCTCGGGGGAGTTCCTGGAGGAGTCCCCTCGTTCTTCTCGTGGGGTCGCATATCTGAAATCCTAGTTTCTCGATATAGATGTCTGATCCATAAGTCAAAATTCAGATTCATTCACTCTTACTTTGGTCAAGTCCAGTTTAATCAGGTTAACATAGCAAGTTCATTCAGTTTTATTTATTGATTTGAAAATACACAGACAACTCCGTTCCATAATCGAATAAATATACACAATTCTTTCAGTCCCATAATCCAGTGAACATACACAGTTCATTTAATCCAATAATCCAGTTAACATACACAGTCCATTCATTCCAATAATCCAGTTAACATACACAGTCCATTCATTCCAATAATCCTGTTAACATACACAGTTCATTCATTCCCATAATTTAGTAAACATTAACAGTCCATTCAGTCCCATAATCCAGCGAAAATACACAGTTCACTCAGCTCAATAATCCAGTGACCATACATAGTTCACTCAGTACAATAATCTTCGGAACATACATAGTTTACTCAGTCCAATAATTCAGTGAACATACATAGTTCACTCAGTCCAATAATCCAGTGAAAATACATAGTTCACTCAGTCGAATAATCAAGTGAAAATACATAGTTCACTAAGTCCAATCATCCAGTGAACATGCATAGTTCACTCAGTCTAATAATCCAGTGAAAATAAATAGTTCACTCAGTCCAATAATCCAGTGAACATGCATAGTTCATTCAGTCCAATAATCCAGTGAAAATACATAGTTCACTCAGTCCAATAATCCAGTGAAAATGCATAGTTCACTCAGTCCAATCATCCAGTGAACATGCATAGTTCACTCAGTCCAATAGTCCAGTGAAAATACATAGTTCACTCAGTCCAATAATCCAGTGAAAATACATAGTTCACTAAGTCCAATCATCCAGTGAACATGCATAGTTCACTCAGTCCAATAATCCAGTGCAAATACATAGTTCACTCAGTCCAATAATCCAGTGAACATGCATAGTTCACTCAGTCCAATAATCCAGTGAAAATACATAGTTCACTCAGTCCAATAATCCAGTGAAAATGCATAGTTCACTCAGTCCAATCATCCAGTGAACATGCATAGTTCACTCAGTCCCATAATATGGTTGTGTTGTGGTTGTTGTCGTCCTATGGCACCCCACTGGTGCACAGGGCCTGCACAAGCTCCCGCCACGCCTTCCTGTCTGCCGCGACTTCCCTGGCCGCACTCCAACTCAGTCCCGCCGCTCGCAGCTCGGTCTCCACGCTCCGGCGCCAAGTGTGTACGGGACGGCCGCGGGCTCGCTTGCCGCCCGGTGGGTTCCACTCGAATGCGATGCGAGCATCGCATGGTTGTGTTACGAAAATAAATAATTATGGTTGTGTTATGTAAATAAATAATCCAGTCATCATACATAGTTCATTACATCACGTATGTCACGATATGCAGGTAGTGTAAAATAATTTCAATAACTCACTCTTACTTTATATCAAATATGTAAAAACCACTCAAATTTTAGTCATAAAGTTTTACAATGTTAAAATAGATTACGAAATAATATTCCACCTGCATAATGTGTTATCAACATTGTAAATAATTTAAAATAAAATAAACAAGATTCTAGACTAAATGAAAATGAAAATAGATACTGTCTTACGTTATCAAATCTAGTCTGTGATTCGTTTTAACACCAATGCACAACGCGAAGTCCTTAACATTTCTTGACGGTAAAATAGTTTAAAACACAGGTAAATTCAAATTACTTCTGTACATATTGCGAATGTCACGGTGCTTCTACATACCCAAACTTCAAAGCCAAGGCTAGGCTTCAATGGCAAAGGTTAGGTTGTCTTTTTTTTTTTTTTTTGAGAACATAAAATATATGTACATATAGGATAGTGTCATTGTAGTTTAATATGCATGTCGTGTGAGTAAGCATGATCAGAGAGTAGCCTTGATCGAATGCATGTCGTGTGAATAAGCATTATCGGAGAGTAGCCTTGATCGAATGCATGTCGTGTAAATAAGCATTATCGGAGAGTAGCCACAATCGAATACATGTTGTCTGAGTAAACATTATCAGAGAGTAGTCCTGATCTAATACATGCCGTGTAAGTAAGCATTATCGGAGAGTAGCCTTGAGCGAATGTATGTCGAGTCGTCTGAGTAAGCATTATCGAAGAGTAGCCCCGATCGAATGCATGTCGTGTGACTAAGCATTATCGGAGAGTAGCCCCGATCGAATGCATGTCTTGTGAGTAAGCATTATCGGAGAGTAGCCCCGATCAAATGCATGTCGTGTCGTGTGAGTAAGTATTATCGGAGAGTAGCCCCAATCGAATACATGTCCGTGTGTGTAGGCGTATATCAAATAAATAAATGTTATCTATCCTCTTTAAAAAAAAAACTGTCACTATATTCGCAAATTCGACATAAAATAATAACATAGTTATTGAATAGATCTGGTACATACCCACTTCTGAAATATAAAGAAACTCCAATTCTTGAACACTGACTTTATTTCCACTTGGTCATATAAAATATATTACAACTAACAATTAACTATTTGTACTATAATTACGGGCAGTAACTTTGACTAAACGACTTTACTTCACTTCTGCTAACGATAGAATGAATAAAAATAATGTCCCGCCTCAAAAGCCGTCCTCGTCCCCACCCATTACTTGTCAAACCGAAAACAGTCACTTCAACCGGAAGTTGAGGTGAAACACTTTACAAAACTGGTTGCTTTAAACGGAAGTTGAGGTGAAACACTTTACAAAACTGATTAACAAAAGGTACTCATATTAAAAATCAACATGAATTAATAATATATGTTTTTCAAAGAAATCATTACAATATATTTTAACAAGAATCATTACAGTATAATGACTGTTCAAGTAAATATATGAATTGACAAGGACCTACCTCCGAAATACTATATATGTAAATTCATTTTTGATAATACTAATCGGTGGTCAGCTGCCGAACTGTCTACTAACTGCTCGTCAATGACTCGTGTTGAGTCGAAACGCGTCGCATGTTTGTGGTTGCCTGTGGTTTTCGCTTGCGGGTGTGTGTGTGGTGCATTGTCTGCTTTTCGATTTCTTGTAAGTGGAAGGGCGGGCGGTGCACAGTGCATGTTGCATGAAGACTGGCAGGTATTATTTAGCGGAATTAAGCGAAGAAATTTATTAATATTAGTATTGCTATGGATTTCCGCAAAGTAACGCCTGATTCAATCCAATATCATTTTTGATAGTTGGCGGCAAAAATGGCGGTGAGTAATATAATCATTTTATGTTCTTAAGCCCCTTAATGAGTTATTATACTTATGTAATGATTTTGTTAAAATATATTGTAATGATTTCTTTGAAAAACATATATTACTAATTCATGTTGATTTTTAGTATGAGTACCTTTTGTTAATCAGTTTTGTAAAGTGTTTCACCTCAACTTCCGTTTAAAGCAACCAGTTTTGTAAAGTGTTTCACTTCAACTTCCGGTTGAAGTGACTGTTTTCGGTTTGACAAGTAATGGGTGGGGACGAGGTCGGCTTTTGAGGCGGGACATTATTTATATTCATTCTATCGTTAGCAGGAGTGAAGTAAAGACGTTTAGTCAAAGTTACTGCCCGTAATTATAGTACAAATAGTTAATTGTTAGTTGTAATATATTTTATACTAGTGGATCGGGCCCAGCTTCGCACGGGTAGCGTAGTTTTAAAAATATCTGAGGTTTCTTCAATCACTGCTCAACCTTTGTGAAATTTAGTGCAATTTATAGCATTCCTGAATAGTGTAGCTTTGTGATTGTGAAAGCGCTTTAATGAACGGTTCAGGATCTCCGAAAATAAAACCATGCAAACAAACAATCAGAGTTACAAACTTTGCATACATACAGGGAGTATATGTATACTCCCGGCTATCTTTTGCACGCGCAACCATTACCAAAAAAATATATCCTTATAGCATTCACGTGCGACGACAGGGCGCGATAGCTTACTTCATGTATAAGTTTGGTTATTCTATACCGATTTCTATGATTCTTTTTTTATTGAATAGGTAATAATGTAAACTTGTTTAAATGAGAGATGAATGAGAGAACTATAAACGTAAGAGTAAACAAATATAATCAGAATGCTCCGAACTGCTAAGCTATCAGGCATTAAACATGTTATTATGAGTCAACCATAAAAGATAGACATATGCTGCAGAAGAATATTTTTTTGGAAATTTTATGAAAAATATTTCCGTTATACATGATTTTTATGTAACTATAACCACTAAGGCAGCACACGCGACGGAAGCTTAAAAAATGGAGTAACTTCCCCCGTTTTCCCAATTTTTCCCAAAATTCCCCTTCACTACTCTGCTGAAAAGTACACTATAACCTGCCCAGGAGTATGAAAAATAATTCTACCAAGTTTCGTTAAAATCCGTCGAGTAGTTTTTGTTTCCATAAGGAACATACAAACCGACAGACAGACAGACAGACAGACAGACAGACGGACAGACAGACAGACAGACAAAAAATTTACTGATTGCATTTTTGGCATCAGTATCGATCACTAATCACCCCCTGATAGTTATTTTGTAAATATATTTAATGTACAGAATTGACCTCTCTACAGATTTATTATAAGTATAGATGACCAAGTGGAAATAAAGTCAGTGTTCAAGAATTGGAGTTTCTTTATATTTCAGAAGTGGGTATGTACCAGATCTATTCAATAACTATATTATTATTTTATGTCGAATTTGCGAATATAGTGACAGTTTTTTTTTAAGAGGATAGATAACATTTATTTGTTTGATATACGCCTACACACACGACATGTATTCGATTGGGGCTACTCTCCGATTATACTTACTCACACGACACGACATGCATTTGATCGGGGCTACTCTCCGATAATGCTTACTCACACGACATGCATTCAATCGGGGCTACTCTCCGATAATGCTTAGTCACACGACATGCATTCGATCGTGGCTACTCTTCGATAATGCTTTCTCATACGACTCGACATGCATTCGATCGAGGCTACTCTCCGATAATGCTTACTCACACGACATGCATTTGATTAGGGCTACTCTCCGATAATACTTACTCACAAGACATTCATTCGACCAGGGCTACTCTCCGATAATGCTTACTTACACGGCATGTATTAGATCAGGACTACTCTCTGATAATGTTTACTCAGACAACATGTATTCGATTGGGGCTACTCTCCGATAATGCTTATTCACACGACATCCATTCGATCAAGGCTACTCTCCGATAATGCTTATTCACACGACATCCATTCCATCAAGGCTACTCTCCGATAATGCTTATTCACACGACATGCATTCGATCAAGGCTACTCTCCGATAATGCTTATTCACACGACATGCATTCGATCAAGGCTACTCCGATAATGCTTATTCACACGACATGCATTCGATCAAGGCTACTCTCCGATAATGCTTATTCACACGACATGCATTCGATCAAGGCTACTCTCTGATCATGCTTACTCACACGACATGCATTCGATCAAGGCTACTCTCCGATAATGCTTACTCACATGACATGCATTCGATCAAGGCTACTCTCCTATAATGCTTATTCACACGACATGCATTTGATCAAGGCTACTCTCCGATAATGTTTATTCACACGACATGCATTCTATCAAGGCTACTCTCTGATCATGCTTACTCACACGACATGCATATTATACTACAATGACACTATCCTATATGTACATAAATTTTATGTTCTCTAAAAAAAAGGCAACCTAACCTTTGCCATTGAAGCCTAGCCTTGGCTTTGAAGTTTGGGTATGTAGAAGCACCGTGACATTCGCAATATGTACAGAAGTAATTTGAATTTACCTGTGTTTTAAACTATTTTACCGTCAAGAAATGTTAAGGACTTCGCGTTGTGCATTGGTGTTAAAACGAATCACAGACTAGATTTGATAACGTAAGACAGTATCTATTTTCATTTTCATTTAGTCTAGAATCTTGTTTATTTTATTTTAAATTATTTACAACTAGTGGATCGTCCCAGCTTCGCACGGGTAGCGCTGTTTTTTTAAATATCTGAGGTTTCTTTCTTCAGTCACTGCTCAAGCATTGTGAAATTCAGCGCAATGTTTTCAATTTATTAAATTTATAGCAATCCCTAAACAGTGTAGTTTGGTGATTTTAAATGCGCTTTGATGAACGGTTCAGTATTTCCGTTTAATAGCAAATTTTTAAATAAAACGCTATGAAGTATTTATAACAATCTAAAAAATAAATCATTTCATTACGTGATGTAGGATGCAACTACTGGCGCCATCTAGTATGTTATATGTAAAGGTTTGGTTTTGGTCACGGGCGCGGTGGCTTATTTTATGTATAATTTCGGTGTTTGTCTACCGATTTCTATGATTCTTTTTTTATTGAATAGGTAATAATGTTACTTTTTTAAATTAGGGATGAGTGAGAGGTTGACAAACGTAAGAGTAAACAAATATAATAAAAAAGTTCCGAACTGCTAAGCTATCAGGAATTACACGTGTTATTGTGAGTCAACCGTAAAAAATAGACATAAACTGTTCAGAATTTTTTTTTAGATAATTTTATGAAGAATATTTCCGTCACACATGATTTCTATGTAAGTTTAACCATTGAGGCTGCACACGCGACGGAAGCTTAAAAAATGGAGTAACTTCTCCCGTTTTCCCAAAATTTCCCAAAATTCCCCTTTACTACTCTGCTGGAAAGTATACAAAAACCTGCGCAGGTGTATGAAGAATAATTGTACCAAGTTTCGTTAAAATCCGTTGAGTAGTTTTTGTTTCCATAAGGAACATACAAACCGACAGACAGACAGACAGACAGACAGACAGACAGACAGACAGACAGACAAAAATTTTACTGATTGCATTTTTGGCATCAGTATCGATCCCTAATCACCACCTGATGGTTATTTTGAAAATATATTTCATGTACAGAATTGACCTCTCTACAGATTTATTATAAGTATAGATGTTGATAACACATTATGCAGGTGGAATATTATTTCGTAATCTATTTTAACATTGTAAAACTTTATGACTAAAATTTGAGTGGTTTTTACATATTTGATATAAAGTAAGAGTGAGTTATTGAAATTATTTTACACTACCTGCATATCGTGACATACGTGTGTCATCACCACTTTATATAAGGTGATAATACTTGTAACATAATGTATCATTGTATACTTAAATATATACTTTTGAATAACTACAAGTTTAATTCATAAGTTTGAAAATGAAAGATCGTATTACTGAGTGACGCAGCTGCATGCGCACGTGCAACCCCCACTACCGTACCGGAGTTGTTTGTCTCAGTGTTTAAAACGGGTGACGTGCCAGTAGCTGCGTCATTCGAGTTCTGACTGTCTAGTCGAGAGGAACTGCTGCTTGAAAGATATTATGTAAGTTATAACATTAACTACCTATTGCTAATTGTATTAATTACTAAGTGTATATATACTTGTGCTTAAGTATAGATAGTATATTTATGCCTAAATGCTTCACTACTACTATGTATTAAAATGTGCATAGGTGTTTCATGTAACGCTATTGAATGTATGTATATAGTCACTTGCTACGGAACTATATTTGCTGTAGTTATTGTAGAACAGTATAGTGTTGATTATATGAAATGATAGTTAATTAAACAGAGTTTTATTTGTAGAGGTTATAGATTTCTCTAGTATTGAATACCATCCCGTAAGGCCTGACATTTCAGAAGTGGGGATAGAACCAGTTTTATTTTTTTTTAATGCGTCAGCATTATGTATGTATTGTATGTATATACTGTGTTGTTCTAAGCTGATGTCACCAATTCGATGAAGTTGGTAAGCAAACAGTAGAAGTTAACAAATTAGAAATCGGGTAATACTAAATACGAGTTGTGTCTGACTGTATTGTTCCCTACAGTTTTTTTTTCTTCAATGAGTAACAATTTATTTGTCAACTAGTCTCTGTCAATACATCTCTCTGATCTATCGGTTGAATTCTGTAACATTTATGGAATTTCATACTGCTTCATTGATAAATACGCTACGCATACGTGGTGGTGGTGACGACGAAGTAGTGACGCAAAGGCTGTGCGGTGTCTACGTGAATTGGAGGAACGAAGATTACCTGGAGTGCAGTTATTTGGATTATCCGCGCCCGCGTGCGCTTCCCGCGTCCCCCGCGCCCCGCCGGCGCGCCGCTCGCTCCCGCGTCATCGCGACTCGTCGCGGTGAGTCACGCCGCATTCCAAGGCGCGCTTATCTGTTATCGGTTATCACGCGCGCGCGCGGCCGTCGCGCGGAAGGTGTGGGCAGCGAATCTTCGCTCGCCCATATCTCTCTGAGAGATGGCCCCACCGACGCCGCGTAAAATTATTAAGAAGTCAAGGGTTAAGCCCATGAAGATCATGGTGTATACGGACCCATTCACCAAAGAGAAGAGGCTGGTGGCAGGGCCACCCTCAGTGGAACCATCGTCGGGACAGTCGTCCCCCGCGAGTTTTGCTGGTGAGGGCGAGGGCCCGCCTATGTGGCCGCGCCCTAAAACCGCCCATACCTCGAGATCCTTCGCGGAACCACCGGCTTCGCCGGTGGCCGCACCTCATCAACCTTTAGATCTTCCGGGAGTCGGCTCCTCTTTTCTCCCACATCCTCCCACTTCCCCCTTACCCCCCCAGGGGGGTAAGCGACCGGCTTCGGCCTCTCCATTAGAAGACCGAACCCCTTCTCCCATGTCGGTTGGAGTTATGAGCTCGGGCGCCGGCTCGAGCCCTGACTCTCCCTTCCCGCCCCCTATCCCCTCCCCTCGTCGTCTGTCGCCCTCGTCGGTGACTTCGGCTTCTGGGACGCGAATTCAGCCCCGCACGGCGACTGCCTCGTATGCGGAGGCTGCCAAAAGAGTTGTCTCGCCAACCGCGACCGCCGCCAAAAGTGGGTTGTCGCCGCGACCCACCGCCCCCCGCGCAGGGCCCGCGGAACCCGCTCGGGGTAAGGCAACTCCACCAATCGTGGTGGACTGCCTCCCCGAGTGGACGCGACATTTCGCGGCACTGAAGACCAGGCTTGGTCACGCTCCCAACGCGCGCCCCTTCGGTAAGGGGGTGCGCTTCACCCCCCGGTCCCCGGAGGAGTACCGCGAGATCGTGCGGTACCTCGACGAGGCCGCGAAGGCGAACAGTACCATTTCATGGTACTGTTACTCCCTCGTCGAGGACCGCCCCCACAAGGTGGGAATTCGCGGGCTCCCTCGGGACACACCCCCCGAGGCGATCGCCCAAGCGCTGTCGGAGATCGGATTTCCGACGGCGCTTGTGCGCCCTATTCCCCCCCGTAGGGACCGCCCCGGCTGCCTTTTCTTCGCGCAGCTGGAGGGCCGAATCCTCCCGGACAGGCAGAGGGAGCTCTATGCTATCAAGGAGCTCCTGTGCATGCCGGGCGTAGTTGTGGAGGCCTGGAGGAGTCGCGGGGGGCCTGCGCAGTGTCATCGCTGCCAGGCCTTCGGACACTCCTCTATAAACTGCCACAGGCCCATCAAGTGCGTGAGGTGCGGGCTTGGTCACCCTGCCGGTGACTGTCCGCGCCCCAAGGAGGACGCCCCCTCCTGCGCTAACTGCGGCGAGGGCCATACGGCGAACGATCGCCGCTGTAAGGCCTTCGTCCGCGAGGCGAGAAGGGCGGGCACTAAAACCGCCCCGCCCGTCCCGCCTCCGCGACCGAAAGGGAAGCCCGAGGGACGGGAAAAAATCCCCGTCCCTCGTCCAGCGGTCCCAATCCCCCCTCCCCCAGCCAGGAATGAGGTGCCTGTAGTCGCGGGCGCCTCGGGACTGATGGCGGAGGCAAACGGGCCCTCGGCCCGAAATAAACCCCCCGCGAGGCGCAGAAGGCGGAACCGTAAGGGGCCCGCCGCCCCTACGGCTCCACCACCACCCCCCCCGACGGCACAGCAGCCAGAAGCGGTTGCGACGGTCAAGGTGGCAGCCCCTGCTCCATCAGGGACGGACGTTGGACCAACAGGCCCAGCACCCTCCGTCCCTGCCGCATCGGTGTCGCCCCAAATGGCCTCCACATTGCTTCGAATGATCGAAGTAATTAAGGAGGCCCTAGAGGCGACGCTGATGGGTAGAAGCCCAGTGCAGGCCCTGCGAAGGGCCTTGCACATTCTAATGGAGGCCATGGATCCGGTACACGATGGGTAGTACATCTCTACGCATTGTGTATTGGAATCCCGGCGGTATCAGGGGCCACATCCTAAGTCTCCGCACTTTGGTCCAGGAGCATGACGTCCACATCGTGCTCCTGGGGGAAACCAAGCTGAGACATAGCGAGGAGCTCCGCGTACCCAACTTCTTCGTGTACCGTAGGGACGAGGTCTCCCCGAGGGGTATTGCGTACCGAGGTACCGCAGTACTCGTAAGGAGAGACCTGGTGCATGAAGAGTTGGGACAGCCAGCCTTTAGCAGTGTCCGATCTATCGGAATACTGTTGAGGGCGGCCGACATGGAGCTCAAGGTGTACGCCGCCTACAAACCGCCTGACTGCCCCTTCTATCCCCAGGACATCCGGAACATGGTGGATGGCCGGACCGCCACTGTGGTGTTAGGCGATTTCAACGCCAAGCATCCGCAGTGGAATTCGGCCACCTACAATTCGGCTGGGCGGGGACTGCTGAGGGATGCGGAGGACAACGACTATACGGTCATTGCCCCCTGCACCCCGACGCACTACCCGGCCAACCCGAATCATCTTCCTGATGTCCTGGACATAGCTCTGCTGTCGGGGATAACATGCCCGACGGCGATCGAGGTGCTGTATGACGCCGACACGCAGCACCTCCCCGTTCTTCTGGCTCTCGGAATGAACGCTGATTTCCGGCATCCCCTTCCTCCCCGGGTCAAGATTGACTGGGGTGCATACTCCTCCAAAATGGAGGAGTTCCACCTAACGGGGGGGATATCGTGCGCCACCGACGTCGACGAGCTGGCCGAGGCTTTAGCTTCGGCCATCGCGTCGGCCAAGAATGGCGCAACAATAGCCCGGCCTCAGCCGGCTCTCGCGAGTCGTCACCTCCTGCCGGAGCATCTCCGGCGGAAGTTACGCGACAAGCGGGAGCTGCGCCGCCAATGGTCGCGTTCTCGCTGTCCGGCGCTGAAGAGGCAGCTGAATGCTATCACGTCCTTCATCAAGGACGCGATAACGGAGTTCCGAGGGTGGACGTGGGAAAGCCTCATTGAGAGAGCCTCTGAGGACGACGCCACCCTCTACCGGCTGAACTCTAAGCTCAGCCGGGCTCCGGCCCCGGTCTGTCCCATCTTCGACCGGGGTGGCAAACGCTGCTACTCAGCGTCGGACCGAGCCGCGATATTGGCGGATCATTTCGAGAGTCAATTCTCGCCTAACCCTGTCGTCGACGAAGAGCACAATAGCCTCGTGGAACGGCGGGTACAGCAGTTTTTGACCGACGACCGGATACCTCCGATCAGGGGGGATGACTTCATCTCCCCCTCGGAGGTCCGGAAGTTGGTCAATAGCCTCAACAGGCGGAAGGCTCCCGGCCCCGACGGGATTCCCGTCGAGGCCCTAGTACAGCTCCCCCGTAGAGCCCTCGTCGCCATGACGAGGCTCTTTAACGGGATATTTCGTACGGGCCGATTCCCACCCTCCTGGAAGACCGGTAAGATTATTGTCTTACCGAAGGAGGGAAAGGACCGGCGGCAGCCGAGCGGGTATCGACCCATCACTCTGCTGCCGCACATCGCGAAGCTGTTTGAGCGTCTGCTGTTGCGACGCCTTCGTCCCCACATTCAGCTGCGGGACGAACAACATGGCTTTCGCGACAGCCATAGTACGACGCTCCAGCTCGTGAGGGTAGTCGAACACCTCTCCTCCGAGATGAACAGGGGACGCTACACGGTCGCCGTCTTTCTAGACATAGAAAGAGCGTTCGACCGTGTGTGGCATAGCGGGGCCCTGTTCAAACTCTTGGAGGTGGGGGTGCCACCGGCATATGTGAGGATCATCGCCTCCTTTTTGGAGGGGAGGTCCTTCTATGTGTCGGTGGAGGACGCCCGGTCCGAGGTGAAGCCGATCCGTGCGGGAACTCCCCAGGGGAGCTGTGTCTCTCCACTGCTGTACGCGCTGTACACCAACGACATCCCCACCCTCGAGGGTAACACCCTATACGAGGGTGAGGAGGACGTTACGCTGGCGCTCTACGCCGACGACAGCGCCTTCTTCGCCTCCTCTCGTCGGCCCCGGGTAGCGGTTGCCAAGATGCAACGTGTCCTGGACCTTCTGCCGGCTTGGCTTGGGCGGTGGAGGACGGCCGTCAACGTCGGGAAGACGGCCGCCCTGATCACCAGGGTGAGACGGCCGACCGGGCTCGCGCCGCTTAGGTTAGGCGGCGAGAGCATCGAGTGGCAGACCTCGGTCAAGTACCTGGGCTGCAAGATCGACCGCAACCTCCGTATGGGGTCTATGGTGGACCATGTCCGCCATAGAGCCCTCGGGGCCCGGTCGGTCTTGCGGCCGGTGCTCGACTCCGGCCTGCCACTACGAGCCAAACTGCGTATATACAAAATGTATATACGCTCCCGCCTGACGTACGCGGCGCCGGCCTGGTATGGCCTACTCTCAGCCCAGAACAAGCAACGCTTGCAGAGGGTTCAGAACATGGTGCTCCGCCAATTTGTGAAAGCCGGGCGGTACGTGCGTAATAGCACGATCCACCGTGATCTCCGGGTCGAAACCGTGGAGGAGTTCGTGGTGGGGTTGACCCGTCGTCTGTTCGACCGGGCGGACAACTGCCGCCACGAGCACCTCCGCGGAATCGCCCCGCTACACGCACGACCGCCCGACGGGCGACCGCTGCCTCGGGAACTCGCGCGCTCCCCGGAGTCGCAAGACACGCGACCCCGGGGACCGCCCCTTCCACCTCCTGCCCCGACATCAGTTCCGAGGGTGAGGTGCGTGACACGCATCCTCACCCTCCCTCACCCTCCTTAGTGGCTAATCCCCAATAGGGATAGCCACCCCTCCCCTCTACCGCCTGGGGAGGTGCCCAAAGACCGGGGGGACGTTCCCCCCCGAGACGAAGCTGGCCCATGGGGGAAACCCCGACGCCTATCCCGCGCGTGCCGAGCCTGGTGTTTTGTGCCGCGTGGATGATCCTCTGAACCCCCACTACCGTACCGGAGTTGTTTGTCTCAGTGTTTAAAACGGGTGACGTGCCAGTAGCTGCGTCATTCGAGTTCTGACTGTCTAGTCGAGAGGAACTGCTGCTTGAAAGATATTATGTAAGTTATAACATTAACTACCTATTGCTAATTGTATTAATTACTAAGTGTATATATACTTGTGCTTAAGTATAGATAGTATATTTATGCCTAAATGCTTCACTACTACTATGTATTAAAATGTGCATAGGTGTTTCATGTAACGCTATTGAATGTATGTATATAGTCACTTGCTACGGAACTATATTTGCTGTAGTTATTGTAGAACAGTATAGTGTTGATTATATGAAATGATAGTTAATTAAACAGAGTTTTATTTGTAGAGGTTATAGATTTCTCTAGTATTGAATACCATCCCGTAAGGCCTGACATTTCAGAAGTGGGGATAGAACCAGTTTTATTTTTTTTTAATGCGTCAGCATTATGTATGTATTGTATGTATATACTGTGTTGTTCTGAGCTGATGTCACCAATTCGATGAAGTTGGTAAGCAAACAGTAGAAGTTAACAAATTAGAAATCGGGTAATACTAAATACGAGTTGTGTCTGACTGTATTGTTCCCTACAGTTTTTTTTTCTTCAATGAGTAACAATTTATTTGTCAACTAGTGGATCGTCCCAGCTTCGCACGGGTAGCGTTGTTTTTTAAATATCTGAGGTTTCTTTCTTTAGTCACTGCTCAAGCATTGTGAAATTCAGCGCAATGTTTTCAATTTATAGCAATCCCTAAACAGTGTAGTTTGGTGATTTTTAATGCGCTTTAATGAACGGTTCAGTATTTCCGTTTAATAGCAAATTTTGGAATAAAACGCTATGAAGTATTTATAACAATCTAAAAAATAAATCATTACGTGTTGTAGGATGCAACTACTGGCGCCATCTAGTATGTTATATGTAAATTAGTAACGATTCGGTTTTGGTCACGGGTGCGATGGCTTATTTTATGTATAATTTCGGTGTTTCTCTACGGATTTCTATGATTCTTTTTTTATTGAATAGGTTATAATGTTACCCTTTTTAAATTAGGGATGAGTGAGAGGTTTACAAACGTAAGAGTAAACTAATACAATCAGAATGTTCCGAACTGCTAAGCTATCAGGAATTACACGTGTTATTGTGAGTCAACCGTAAAAGATAGACATAAACTGTTGAGGATTTTTTTTTAGATAATTTTATGAAGAATATTTCCGTCATATATGATTTCTATGTAATTTTAACCATTAAGGTCGCACACGCGACGGAAGCTTAAAAAATCCTAACTTCTCCCGTTTTCCCAAAATTTCCCCAAATTCCCCTTTACTACTCTGCTGGAAAGTATACAAAAACCTGCCCAGGAGTATGGAGAATAATTGTACCAAGTTTCGTTAAAATCCGTCGAGTAGTTTTTGTTTCCATAAGGAACATACAAACCGACAGACAGACAGACAGACAGACAAAAATTTTACTGATTGCATTTTTGGCATCAGTATCGATCCCTAATCACCACCTGATAGTTATTTTGAAAATATATTTCATGTACAGAATTGACCTCTCTACAGATTTATTATAAGTATAGATTTATTATAAGTATAGATTTCCGGTATATTTTAACGTTTATCTGATACCCAGTTAAGTTATAATAGTTGCTGATTTGACTTGAGATAATTTATAAGTATCCTTCCGGTACAATTAAACGAAATATAAATATTGGCTGCTCATTTGACTTATACTACCGGAGAGGATATAACCGGCCGGAAACGAGTCAAATCAATAAAGTATAAATACTGCGAAATTGGTAGCAAGTGCATGAGCGGCGAATGTACAATAATGTACAATATAATCATTAGAAAAATTTGAACGAATAAATATTTTTATTTCAAGAGGAAAGCAGTATAAATGAGTTTCGGTAGCTATTTTCCTTTAATCATTCGCTGATTTACGTTGTTGATCTACGTCTAAGGTGGAACTTTAATTAAGAGTTATTTATTCACATTTTCCCCTTTTAGTACTCGGCCCCGTCCTAATCTAGTCTGTACTTATTTATGGTTACAAGGCTTATAGCTTGCTGCTACCACTTTCCACTTTATGCCAGAAACTACGCGTACCAATTGATTTTTTCAGATTAATGTGGAGTCTAAAACTTCGCCATCAGTTCGCAAAGGTCGGTCGCACTCCAGGCGCACTGGAGCTGACCATTATCGAACCCGGTCACGAAGTCCGGTATGCCGCGATTTATGTGACCGGGCCAGTCGCTGCATGGACGAGTATGGGAGCCAGCGCAGTCCGGTGCTTCCGTGTCGATCGCACATTCACCATCGTCGTAGTAGTGTAGTGTAGTGTAGTGTAGTGTAGTGTAGTAGTGTAGTGCGCACGTCTGAAGAACCATCCAGCCATGAGGAGCTTGGATTGCATCATGAAACGCTGTACAACTAGTACAATGAAGGAAAGAAACTTCAGTCACGTGAGCGTGTTGTGCGGCCACAATCGCCTGGCTACCGGGCGCGAGGCTGCCACTCACGAGACCGCCGATCTGAAGATAGCAGTGGCGAATCACGGGGCGTTAGCCCGGAGGTCCGCGACCGCCGCTGTCGCTCGTACATCCGGCGCCCTCAATACCGTCGTCGCTTGCGTGGCAGGCGCTCAGGTGATCGTCGTTCACGGGATCAGCCGCGCCGCCGGGACGATCGGCTGGTACTCGTGGCTGCAACTACCAATGCAGAACACCAAGCCGCCGCGGTGGGTGAGTCAAACGATCCGTCTTTAAGTATAGATAGTTTAATGAAGATAGCACAAATAGTAAAATCTATGAACCAAGCGGATTCGTCGGACAAAATAGGGACAAGCATGCATAATCCAATGCCCAAGTTTGATCCCGGCCGAAGGGAGCAGACGATGACCATGTGGTTGCACAAGGTTAACGAGTGTGCTACAATATATAGTTGGTCAGAAAAACAAATAGTACACTTTGCGCTGCCAAAATTAAAAGGTCTTGCCCAGAGGTGGTTTGAGGGGTTATCGTCTGTTCCTTTTACGTGGGGAGAGTGGCAAAGAAAGCTTTTGTCTACATTCCCTGTCGAAGAAAATTATGGGCAAATGCTTGGGCAATATGTTAGCTAAACATGCTCGATTAAATGATTCACTGGAAGAGTACTATTATAAAAAAAAATAATACATTGATAAATATGTGTGGAATAGTAGGAACTAGGGCGGTAGAATATGTTTTACACGGGATAGATGACAGGGCAGTGTGCTTAGGAGCCGAGGCAGTTACTTTATTTATTTGTTTATTTAAGAAATCAACGGCTTAATGCTAATACAATGGTAAATAGGACAACAGTTTTTTAAAAGTAAAGCTAATTATAAATCCATACTAATATTATAAATGGGAAAGTGAGTTTGTTTGTTTGTTTGTTCCGCTTTCACGCCGTAAATACTGAACCGATTGCTTTGAAATTTTTCAGACGTGTAGTTAGAAGTCTAAATTAAATAATAGGGTACTTTTTATCCCGGAAAAATATGTTCCCAGGGGAAATCAAAAATATTGTTTGCTTGCTGGATGCATTGGAGATGGCGCTGTGTATCGTTTAAAACAACGTAAAATATTGTAAACTAATATAAAAATCAAAATTTAGAAGCTTAATGGTACGGTAATGGATCCCCGAAAATAAGGAACTCCCGAGGGATGACGTACTATTTTTTTATCGTATACATTTTTTTTACATCTACTTATATTGCAAACCAATATTAACATGTAAATTTAGAAGCTAAATGAAACGACGACGATTCCTTGAAACTAAGGAATCCGCAAGAGTTCTCATAGGAACATCAAAAAACCTTAACTCATATATGGCCCAAAATATTGCAGCGATTATTTTTATCATCGATGGAATTCACATCAGACACTTTGTTAATGTTCATTTTGGAAAGATGAAGGGGTTTCATCAATTTAAATGACAAATTTGTTAATCAATAGTAAGACTAATATGAAATAAAGCGTAATAAAAATTCACCGCCCCGGTAACGTCTCCGTTGCGTAGCGGTATAACTAACTTCTATGAATATTTAATTAGAACTATTATGAATCAATCGTCCCGGGTTCGTATCTCAGGTAATTCAAGCTTTTTGTAAAAAAATGTTTTGTTAGCTTAAAATAGCATTATATACAATAATAACAAGCACTATCCCTTCAATTTAGCGATTATTTTGGAAGGAGATCCACCACTAATCATCCCTATATTGCCGAGCAATCGCTGCAAGCTCTCCCACTATCACCAACGGTCAGTGTAGGGGGCAGCACCGGGCCGTCGCCGCAGCGCCAAACTACTATCCGTATCTGTACTTACTAAAGATATTCTCATTTCTGAACATAAAAACTTGGTATATTTGTTTCATGATTCTTATGAACAATTAAAAAGGAATTTTTGGAACTCAACCCCTAACGGGTTGCTATAGCAAATGAAATTTAATATAGAGATTTTTACATTTTATAATTAAACTTGGTGCGATTGAATTTATGAAATCCATCTATCAATCATTCATGAATATATGCTAACAACCATAAATTCCATAAAAGGGTAGCCATAGCTTCGGAGATACTAATTCTTCACCCAATTTTGGAAATATATTGATAAAAGATAGGTTATAAAGGTTGTTAGTGATGGGTTACAAACTGCATCGCCCAACAATCACTTAAAAAGCCTCAATATCTTTTATGTCATTTACAACACCCGCGGGATTATAAATATAAAAAACAGAAGTAGAGATAGTGTTTCGGTATTTCGGTATTATGTAAACTGGATGCAAAACATGAAGTCCACGCGGACGAAGTCGCGGGGCAAAAAGCTAGTTTCATTATAAAATTAAAAGGTACAATGGTTGTAGCAGTTGGGACGTACTGAAATTATCAGTTTATAAATTACATAAACTTATACATATTAAATACATACATAGATGTAGAAAGATATATAATATAGATACACTAAAGTATTAGATAACGATTAAGTAATAGATACGTTAGATTTGAAGACCTGACAATGATCGCCCCGGTACACAAAAATGGGTCAACCTCAGTATAAGACAAATAACAATGATTTAGAAACACGTGCTCTACCAAAGACTTCTAGGTGCTTAAATTGTAAACAGGAAGGTCATTTATTTGCCAGCTGTTCACAGCCACTGAAAAGGTGTGCTGAATGCAATAAAATAGGTCATATAACTGAGCAGTGCTTTTCAAAATTATCAGTTTCAGACAAATTGGTCCTTAAAATTGCCCACACCTACCAACCGACATAATATTCGCCAGTTTTTAGGACTGGCCAGCTTCTTTAAGCATACTTTCGGCACTTCGTTCCAAAATTTTCAATTAAGAACATTTGTTTTTTGGGCATACGCATTTGTTTAAAGAGAACCTAGATGCACAATAAAAGGACCTATATAATCTTTTGTTTTGGTATATTCCATGATTTTCGTTTATAATTCTAAATGCACGTTACCCCCAAATGACGTCACTCATATGGCATAGTGATGACATTTTTGCCGATTTGCCATTGTTGAATTTATTTATTTATTTATTTATTCAAGGCACACCAACAGCATTATAACATAAGATTGCATTCACATTCATTTTAAAGTCTTGGTCAGTTATAATGCCAACAACAGTGCACACAGCATTGACAATATTATATTATAACTTAAAGATATAACTAAAAATTTGATTAAAAACTATAATAAAATAAAACTAAAATTAATTAAAATTCCCAACATTAATAGTAGATTACAAACAAAAAAAAAAATATTATTAAAATTGAAAAAAATAATAATAAAAAAAAAATAGAGTGATAATACCACAAAATTTGAAAATTTGTATTTAATAAGAATGCCATTAAATGCATTGCTTTACTGTCACTGTCACTCTGTCAGTCAACTATTTTGGTTTGTTTACGTTTTCTCAGATTATTTAAGTATTAAGTTTACCTTTAAATTATTTATATTAATTTTGTGTTGTTACTGTTAGCCACTAGATGGCGTTGACATTGTTTTGTACATCGCGATATGAATGCGTTTGTGATGTAAATATGCTAGTCCGATTAAGATGTCCGATAAAGCGACCTGTTTGAACAGCGGTTTAATTTCAACAAATCATATTTCCTAGTTACCAAGCGAGTTTATACACTATGTGTCAGTCAGTGTGTCTTCACTAGGATTTGTATTAAATTCGATGTTCGATATAAAGCTTTTTTTTTTGTGGTAACTTGGGCGAATGAGTTAATTGGGTTAAAATAACACGTGTGCCAGGGAAAGAGACTGTGAATAAAATAGAATATAACATCTGTTTTGTCTTAACAAGGTTTTTTTTCTAATATTCATCAACGGTAACTTCTCATTCCGCCGTAGGTGTGACATCCCAAACAATTTTCGGTTTATATTATTCTTCTCTAAAAATAATTCATAGCAAAATATATGTTTACATATTTGACAACTTAGAAACGGTATTTTTAGAAATGTTGCCAATTAATGCTAAACCTCTTACTAGTTTGCTTAAAAATACTGTAGCGACGCGCTATCAGTACACAATGACGCGTACTACATAGAAACGCTGACAGTGCATGAAGAATCACATTCCACAGCAACACGAAACAAAGCAATATACGTCACACTCGTCACCAAAACTCGCCATACAAATCGTACATCGCGCAATCGAAGTTTCTAAAACATTTACTATATATACAAGTTCCAACTTAATACAGTTGGACCGCGGTCCCCAGGCATACCACCGCCCCTGGCCGAAGATCTTCCCTTTTCCTCCACAATACGTTTAGCGTATAGTAAGTATGATGGCATTCAGACGATGTTGTTGACATAAAATCAGCTTATCATAGATATACATAAGAATTCGATTGAAAAGGACAGATTGTCAAAAATAAATACATTTCTCATGGGTTTATGTGTAAAATCTATACTTATAATAAATCTGTAGAGAGGTCAATTCTATACATTGAATATATTTTCAAAATAACTATCTGGGGGTGATTAGTGATCGATACTGATGCCAAAAATACTATCAGTAAAATTTTTGTCTGTCTCTGTCTGTCTGTCGGTTTGTATGTTCCTTATGGAAACGAAAACTACTGGACGGATTTTAACGAAACTTGGCACAATAATTCTTCATACTCCTGGGCAGGTTATAGTGTACTTTTCATCAGAGTAGTGAAGGGGAATTTTGGGAAAACAGGGGAAGTTACTCAAATTTTTAAGCTTCCGTCGCGTGTGCAGCCTTAATGGTTAAACTTACATAGAAATCAAGTATGACGGAAATATTCTTCATAAAATTGTAAAAAAAAATATATATTCGGCAATAGCATGTGTCTATCCTTATGGTTGACTCACAATAACACGTGTGACTCCTGATAGCTTAGCAGTTCGGAGCATTCTGATTATATTTGTTTAATCTTATGTTTATAATACTCTCACTCATTCCTGAAATAAAACAGGTAACGTTATTACCTATTCAATAATAATAAAAAAAAAGAATCATGGAAATCGGTGGAGAAACGCTGAAATTGTACATGAAATAAGCCATCGCGCCCGTGACCAAAACCAAATCTTTACTAATTTACATATTACATGCTAGATGGCGCCAGTAGTTGCATCCTACATCACGTAATGATTTCTTTTAAAGATTGTTATAAATGCTTCATGGCGTTTTATTCCAAAAATTTGCTAATATAAGGAAACACTGAACCGTTCATAAAATAACACCAAACATCACTGTTCAGGAGTGCTATAAATTTAATAAATTGAAAACATTGCGCTAAATTTTACAATGTTTGAGCAGTGATTGAAGAGGGAAAACTCAGATATAAAAAAAAAAAAAGAAAACAACGCTACCCGTGCGAAGCTGGGCCGATCCACTATTTTATAATAAAATAAGAAAAGAAATTCAAAGTAATAATAAAACTCAGTCTTCATTTAAAAGCTTATTACAGTTTAAATGAATATATGAAAGCTACACAAAGTGTCAGTAAATGACAAGCGTCAATATCAAATACGAATTTTTATTTTATCAATATTATTAATTTATAAATTTTTATCAATTTCCATAGGGCTAGTATGGAATCGGCCATACTAATTTTACGCACACCATTGTATTTTCTTTTTGGTCTCTCTTCCATCTTCGCATTGCCATTTTACATAAGTAAGGATAGCATAATATTATATCATTCAAATTATAGAAGAAAACTAAAATGACAAATTGTTTAGGCTGATTACTAAAGGTTACAGATGGGTTATGCCAACATACCCCTTTTGGCGCAATAGTATAGTGGTAACAAGCTGTCCGATAAATCCGTTGTTCTTGATTAATTATATTGTTTTATATTTAGTAAATATAAAGTAGATAATTATATTTGAAGTTCACACGTTTGATTATTTTTAAAGACGGAATGGTTTATTTGAGGACGGAAGGGTCCAATTTATTGTGAGGACGGAAGGGTCCAATTTATTGTGAGGACGGAAGGGTCCAATTTATTGTGAGGACGGAAGGGTCCAATTTATTGTGAGGACGGAAGGGTCCAATTTATTGTGAGGACGGAAGGGTCCAATTTATTGTGAGGACGGAAGGGTCCAATTTATTGTGAGGACGGAAGGGTCCAATTTGTTGTGAGGACGGAAGGGTCCATTTTATTGTGAGGACGGAATGGTCCAATTTATTGTGAGGACGGAATGGTCCAATTTATTGTGAGGACGGAATGGTCCAATTTATTGTGAGGACGGAATGGTCCAATTTAGTGTGAGGACGGAAAAACAAAAAAGGGCTAAAGTGTAAAATAATAATAATAATAATATAATTATCCTTACTAGTATGCTTAAACCTCTAATGTAAATGTAATAAATTTTGAGTTTACTAACAGCATGAGGTCATGCTTATAAAAAGGATGGCCGACTGTCATCACCACTTTATATAAGGTGATAATACTTGTAACATAATGTATCATTGTATACTTAAATATATACTTTTGAATAACTACAAGTTTAATTCATAAGTTTGAAAATGAAAGATCGTATTACTGAGTGACGCAGCTGCATGCGCACGTGCAACCCCCACTACCGTACCGGAGTTGTTTGTCTCAGTGTTTAAAACGGGTGACGTGCCAGTAGCTGCGTCATTCGAGTTCTGACTGTCTAGTCGAGAGGAACTGCTGCTTGAAAGATATTATGTAAGTTATAACATTAACTACCTATTGCTAATTGTATTAATTACTAAGTGTATATATACTTGTGCTTAAGTATAGATAGTATATTTATGCCTAAATGCTTCACTACTACTATGTATTAAAATGTGCATAGGTGTTTCATGTAACGCTATTGAATGTATGTATATAGTCACTTGCTACGGAACTATATTTGCTGTAGTTATTGTAGAACAGTATAGTGTTGATTATATGAAATGATAGTTAATTAAACAGAGTTTTATTTGTAGAGGTTATAGATTTCTCTAGTATTGAATACCATCCCGTAAGGCCTGACACGTGATGTAATGAACTATGTATGATGACTGTATTATGGGACTGAGTGGACTATGAATGTTCACTGGATTATTTATTTACATAACACAACCATTTTTATTTATTTACATAACACAACCACATTTATTTATTTACATAACACAACCATAATTATTTATTTACGTAACACAACCATATTATGAGACTGAGTGAACTATGTATTTTCACTGGATGATTGGACTGAGTGAACTAAGTATTTTCACTGGATTATTGGACTGAGTGAACTATGAATTTTCACTGCATTATTGGACTGAGTGAACTATGCATGTTCACTGGATGATTGGACTGGGTGAACTATGTATTTTCACTGTATTATTGAACTGAGTGAACTATGTATTTTCACTGGATTATTGGACTGAGTGAACTATGAATTTTCACTGGATTATTGGACTGAGGGAACAATGCATGTTCACTGGATGATTGGACTGAGTGAACTATGTATTTTTCACTGGATTATTGGACTGAGTGAACTATGTATTTTCACTGGATTATTCGACTGAGTGAACTATGTATTTTCACTGGATTATTGGACTGAGTTGAGTTGACAATGACAATCCGGAACGTGGACCTGTGGAACCAATGACAGCAGACTCCAGTTCTGACTGACATCGCACTGAGAAAATGGAGGTGGATGGGGCACACATTTCGAAGAGGGACCACAAACGCCAGCATCGCGTTCGAGTGGAAACCACCGGACGGCAAGCGAGCCCGCGGCCGTCCCGTACACACTTGGCGCCGGAGCGTGGAGAGCGAGCTGCGAGCGGCGGGACTGAGTTGGAGTGCGGCCAGGGAAGTCGCGGCAGACAGGAAGGCGTGGCGGGAGCTTGTGCAGGCCTTGTGCACCAGTGGGATGCCATAGGACGACAACATTGGACTGAGTGAACTATGTATGTTCACTGAATTACTGGATTGAATAAACTATGTATGTTCACTAGATTATTGTACTGAGTGAACTATGTATGTTCACTGGATTATTGGACTGAGTGAACTGTGTATGTTCGCTGGATTATTGGAATGAATGGACTGTGTATGTTAACTGGATTATTGGAATGAATGGACTGTGTATGTTAACTGGATTATTGGATTGAATGAACTGTGTATGTTCACTGGATTATGGGACTGAAAGAATTGTGTATATTTATTCGATTATGGAACGGAGTTGTCTGTGTATTTTCAAATTAATAAATAAAACTGAATGAACTTGCTATGTTAACCTGATTAAACTGGACTTGACCAAAGTAAGAGTTGATGAAATTAGGATGTTGTACTATCTGAATTTTGACTTATGGATCAGACATCTATTCCGAGGAACTAGGATTTCAGATATGCGACCCCACGAGGATAACGAGGGGACTCCTCAAGGAACTCCCCCGAGAAATCAATTGAGGAGGAAAAGAAGTAGAAGATCTCCTTCTACATCTTCTAGTGAAGAGGATAGAACGCCGCATAAGGCGCGAATGATATCAAGCCGTTAGAGTGCTGAGGATGTGCTACTTGCAAGTTTCAAAGGAGAGTACAACACTTCAGTAAGAATTAAACCACAGAATTAGCCAATCACTGATACCTACTGATCCAAGCTTTTTATTCATCAATGGATGGTTAATTTTAACGAATTCACTGGCAAATTCTATCTAAATTTCATCAATTTGGTGGCCAGCATCGACTATGTCGGAGGGTTTATTGATATAGCTGACTAAATTGGATTCGACCGGTCGCCCTTTTCTGAAACCGTGTTGTGATGTATTTAGTGATACTTAATATATAATGTATTTTATTTTGTAATAATGAGGCAGATTATTTTCATTTAAATAGTAAGAGAAACAAGGGAGAAACGGGTCTATGGTTTGATACAACAGATAAATCACCTTTCTTGTGAATAGGTATAAATCGTGCTCTTTTCCATTGATTAAGAAACTGTCCGTCTCGTAGAGAACGATTGAATATAATACAGATAGGGAAAGAGAAATGTTTTGCACAACAATTTACGAAGAGAGGGTAGATGCCGTCTGTACCAGCATTTTGATAAATGTTTAACTTACGTATGTACTTACTAATTTCATTTTCGGTGATAAAAATATTTGTATTGTTTGTGACGTATGAAGATGACAAACTGTTCAAAATTGGATCATTGTTGTCAATATTTTTATTATTCTAATTGGAGCAATGGGTTGCAAATAGGCTACTAATTTTTTGTGCATTAGATCCAGTTTCATTATTAAGATGCATCTCGGCTGAAATTGCTAAAGAACCTTTACGTCTTTAAAAAAATATCTAAAAGGAATTTGAATGAGTTTTGATTTATGATTCAAGAATATTTTTATAATCTCTATAGCACTTATCCATAAGTTTGTGGCATCTATTACGTATAATATCGTATTCAAGTTTATCTGTAGGATTTTATATTTATAACATCTACTTCGAATCTTGTTTACTCAGTGAGAACCCGAATCAGTGTAAACTATACCAGGAGGATACTTTGACATCTTTCTGCTCCGTTTAGGAACAAATTCATCATGACTGAATGTAAAGTATCATTAAGTAAATTCACCATACTATGAAAACTTTCAAGGAGAGTAAGGTATCCCAATCTATTGTACTTAATTCTAAATTTATTTTATCATAGTCAGCCTTGAAAGTATTTGACAAGAAATAAGATATATTATAGAAAAGAATCAACCTTCTGCTTGGTTAGATATAATTCTAATTGGTCTCCTGCTACTCAGTACAAGGTTGGCGACTTAGTGATGATTGTGCGAAATAATTTTGTCAATGACGCGAAGAGTACCAAACTCCTTTCAAAATTTATTGGTCATTCTAAGATTTTGAAAGTTCTCGAGAACGATCGTTAAAGGGTTACTGACGGTCCAGGTTTTTGCTTAAAGAGGTAATACGGAAATAATAAAAACATAAAAAAGAGGCATTACGGTTCTATCAATTGCCTTGGGTAGAATTAGACCGTGTGTATAAAATCCTTAGAAGTTCAGAATAGCGATCCTAGTAGTTCAGATACTTGCAGTGACAGTGACAATGACTGATATAATTCCCCTGCTATACCTTGTTTGGTATCTATTTAACAAGTTGAATAATTACATTATGTATTAAATATACATTAACTTAATCCTATATAAAATTATCTGATTGTAAATTGTTCATAGTAAAACTTGTTAATATAATACACTTTTTTTTAAACACTCGTGGTTTGTAGACATTATATATAATAATCGGGATTAACCAACGAAGGTTTTTAAATCACTTTCGTGGTATGATTCTTAATTTAATGTTTTTTTTAAACTAAAATAATTAACACGCTTTTATTAGGTCGACCTGTATGTATGTAACTATGTAATCAAATCTAAGAAAACTAATTTAACCATCTTCTAAAGGTTATAGCGTTATGAAAATTGGCAGTTGTATGTGATTTCGATGACAATACAATAATATGGTACTGTCGAGCTGATCTGATGATGAAGCCGGAAGATATGAACTGGAACTTCATGATGGATGATCGTATCATAGCCGTGTTTGGACTTTTTAAAAAGGTCTTGTAATGAACGTTGACCATGATTAGGTTTCAAGGTCTGATGATGAAGCCGGAAGATAGGCACTAGCATTCCATGATGAAATATCGTATCATAGCCGTGTTTGGACTTGTTAGAAAGGTCTTGTAATGAACCTTGACCACGATTAGGTTTCAAGGTCTGAATACAATAATATGGTACTGTCGAGCTCATCTAATGATGGAGCCGGAAGATATAAACTGGAACTTAATGATGGATGATCGTATTATAGCCGTATTTGGACTTGTTAGAAAGGTCTTGTAATGAACTTTGACCACGAAATGAACTTTGACCACGATTAGGTTTCAAGGTCTGAATACAATAATATGGTACTATCGAACTGATCTGATGATGGAGCCGGAAGATTTGAACTGGAACTTCATTATGAAATACGATCACATCAGTCCAACTGAGCTACAGGCGCTACTACGATACGATGTATATTGAAGAGTAATAAACTGAATCTATGATGATAAATTAATAAATGTTTAAAATATGCCATTAGCAAAGACTAAAAGGCATAAAATAAATTAATAGTTTAAAAAACACTAAAAAACACGCTTTTATAAGTGCACTCAAAAGTCAAAAATAAATTACGGGTCGTTCAAGTTGTCTCTATTTCTGGGCTGAAGTGTAAACTATGTGCTTTTAATTATAATATTTGATTGTAAAAGCGTGGGGCGCTGGAGCAGGAAAAACTTTCTTGTAAACAAATACACGAACAAGAACTCTACATTTTGCCACTGTTGACTAGTACTTTGAACAGACTGTTTAATATAGAGCCTCCAACTAGTGGTGCTGCAACTGTAGTTAGAGTGCCGATCTCTGAAACCTGCTTCCCGAAACATAGCTTAACTCGATTTCTTAGCAAGGTAAACAAAAAATCTTTCCTTTTCCAGCGCCCCACGCTTTTACAATCAAATATTATAATTAAAAGCACATAGTTTACACTTCAGCCCAGAAATAGAGACAACTTGAACGACCCGTAATTTATTTTTGACTTTTGAGTGCACTTATAAAAGCGTGTTTTTTAGTGTTTTTTAAACTATTAATTTTTATTATTAAAATAAGTAAGAAGTAAATATACTGACAGTTAACTCGGGAGCACAAATTGTCATAAACATTTTAAATGTGCACATTTATATAAGAAACAATTAGACCTACAGCTTCATAAATTAATATTAAACAATTTCGTATGCGGCAGGTAGATACATCAGTAATTTTTATTTTATTTTTATTTTAAGACAGGCTCAACAATTATACAATTAACCTAAATAGGAAATTGGAATAATATCTATAAAAAAAAGAGATGAATGAAATGAAGTCAAAAGCGAATATCTTAATTTTGTGACAAGAGTTTAAACTGTTACAAAACAGATCAATTTCATAAAATTCTGAGTTATACAAGTTCACAATTCACCAAAAATAAAATTGTTGCAAGTATAGTATATATAGTTTTATGATGCGGAGGGACAAATAACTGTTTATTGCAAGCCATGTCTACTGTCTAGGTATCCTAAATAATATTTTTCTAAAGTTCTGGAGAGTCAACTTTACTATTGAATATTTTAAACAGGAAACTCAAGTCAAATTGCGTACGTCTATCTGCAAGAGTGGTTAGTTTATGATTTGAGCGGGAATGGAGATAATAACCGTAGTAATTATACCAATATTCCAATGTTTTTATAAACTTTTTCTGAACTCTTTCTATTCGTGAAATATGACAGGCGTAAAAGGGACTCCAGATAATACTAGCAAAGTCCAATATTGAGCGCACATAACTAAAGTAAAAAAAAAAAATGTAAGTTTTTGAACGGTTTTGATATATCTACGCAAAATAAACCCAAGTTATTTAAATGTTTTTTTTTTTACTATATAATCGATATGACAAATAAAAGATATTTTAGAATCCATTACGATTACCAAGTCACGTATTGATGTTACTCTTTTGATTTATATATACCATTCAAACTGTACTCATGTTCAATAAAGCTATGTTTTCTTGTAAATGTTATTACAATGCTTGTGAACGGTTCTTCAAATAAGAAATGATCCATCGAAGCACATCCCCATGTATTCCTATATTTAATAATTTTATGGCCATGAAATAATGTATCTTATCACACGCTTTAGAAAAGTCGGTGTACATAACATTAACTTGTCGCCCTTTGTCCATGGCATCTATGAGGTAGTTAGTGAAGGATAGCATAGTGAATAGTGATTCGACCGAACGCCCCTTAGAAAATCCATGTTGAGAGGGAGAGATATGATTTATGTAAAGCATTCATTATTAGCTGGGAGACAATCTGTTCAAATATTTTTGCAAAAATGTTACGTTTGGATATAGGTCGATATTGTGTAAAATCATTTATGATATAAATTTTTCGAATCGGTGTTTAAGGCCTTTTCAAATTATTAAAAATTCTGCCACTAGCTTGCATTTACATATATGAAGTGTGTGTTTTTGTAAAGAGTAATAAATCACTTTTTAAGAATATGCCACTAACAGGGAGTGATAGACTTAATATAAAATTTAAAGACAAATTAGCAATGCCAGATCTGAGACAGGCTTTAAATAGGAAAAGTATACTATATATGTCGTGCAGAATTTATAATAAAATACCTGATTACTTTAAGAATTTTCCTATAATATTATTTAAAAGAAAAATATTTGAATGGCTAATGGAAAAATGTTTCTATAGTGTTAAGGACTTATGAAATGACGTTTTTATGTTCTATTATAATTCAGTTTTCGTTTTGATATGTTTAAATTGATTGAAAGGTATTATATTTTTTTTTTTATGTAGTCAACTTAAAATGATGATGATATCTCTGTGGCATAGGGTTATATTTTATTTTATTTGTATATTTTTCACTGATTTCAATTTATGAATAGTACATTTAGAGTTATGAACATTAATTTTATCAATTAATTAACAATACTGCATAATGACATTTCTATGAATTTCAATAAAATGACGTAGTTAAACTATGTACTAATGTCGTACACTCGAGAGAGTAGATTGTGACAGTCACTATTATAAATTTATGTAACATCTTTTGTTGTATCCGCAATCATGACAAGAAAATGGTTTCAGTGGTTTCCTGTTTTTAAATAGACGGAAATGTTTCAAATTTAATTGACAAGTTGTATATGTATGTAAGAATATCTATACTTATAATAAATCTGTAGAGAGGTCAATTCTGTACATGAAATATATTTTCAAAATAACCATCAGGTGGTGATTAGGGATCGATACTGATGCCAAAAATGCAATCAGTAAAATTTTTGTCTGTCTGTCTGTCTGTCTGTCTGTCTGTCTGTCTGTCTGTCGGTTTGTATGTTCCTTATGGAAACAGAAACTACTCGACGGATTTTAACGAAACTTGGTACAATTATTCTTCATACACCTGCGCAGGTTTTTGTATACTTTTCAGCAGAGTAGTAAAGGGGAATTTTGGGAAATTTTGGGAAAACGGGAGAAGTTACTCCATTTTTTAAGCTTCCGTCGCGTGTGAAGCCTTAATGGTTAAACTTACATAGAAATCGTGTATGACGGAAATATTCTTCATAAAATTATCTAAAAAAAAATCCTCAACAGTTTATATCTATCTTTTACGGTTGACTCACAATAACACGTGTAATTCCTGATAGCTTAGCAGTTCGGAACATTCTGATTATATTTGTTTACTCTGACGTTCGTAAACCTCTTACTCATTCCTAATTTAAAAAAGGTAACATCATTACCTATTCAATAAAAAAAGAATCATAGAAATCGGTAGACAAACACCGAAATTATACATAAAATAAGCCATCGCGCCCGTGACCAAAACCAAATTAATTTACATATAACATACTAGATGGCGCCAGTAGTTGCATCCTACATCACGTAATGATTTATTTTTAGATTGTTATAAATACTTCATAGCGTTTTATTCCAAAATTTGCGGAAATACTGAACCGTTCATTAAAGCGCATTCAAAATCACCAAACTACACTATTTAGGGAGTGCTATAAATTTAATAAATTGAAAACATTGCGCTGAATTTCACAATGCTTGAGCAGCGACTGAAGAAAGAAACCTCAGATATTTAAAAAACAACGCTACCCGTGCGAAGCTGGGACGATCCACTAGTAATTAATATTTGTGCTAATGCTAAGATGAATTGAATGTAATGATTTCTTTCGTATTTTGTTTTTGCGTGCGCCAGGAGGCAGCACTCTGTAGGATGGCCGAATGTAATGATTCTTGTTAAAATATATTGTAATGATTTCTTTGAAAAACATATATTACTAATTCATGTTGATTTTTAGTATGAGTACCTTTTGTTAATCAGTTTTGTAAAGTGTTTCACCTCAACTTCCGTTTAAAGCAACCAGTTTTGTAAAGTGTTTCACTTCAACTTCCGGTTGAAGTGACTGTTTTCGGTTTGACAAGTAATGGGTGGGGACTAGGTCGGCTTTTGAGGCGGGACATTATTTATATTCATTCTATCCAGGGCTATGACACTGTGATTTCTATGTGTTCCGTTTCGGCGCTGCAATCGCTTATAATTTCGCAGCCATGTTCACAGATTAAATATTAGTAGTACCTACAGATGGGACAGTAAAGAATGAAGTGTAGTTTCCTCTGCCCCGGCGCCACCGTCGCGACAATAATGGCGTCGATAGAGACCGAACGACAACAACGCGTCGTTCGGTCTTTATAGGTTGTCGTTCGGTCTCTATAGGTTGTCGTTCGGTCTCTATAGTGCTGTACCTTTTTCTTTTTTTGTCGATATCGATAAAACTTTAGTGATGCCTCTGTCGATAGTTATATTAGTTTAGTACCAGACAAGATTGTTAATTTCAAAAAGATAAATAAAAGGACAGTATTTTCATAATATTTTATTTCCCTTCTTCTTAACCTGTAAGTTACATATATCTTGTATGCAAACTGTTACATAGACCCCATTTAATAAACATGCCGTTTTATATTTTCCTGTTTCATATTATATTGCACCAGTTATGGCCAAGCAACCGTATAATTAAAAATCTATAAAACAGTTTTACTCTTCTGTCATGCTCCATACAATCTGACCAAGACATGTAACTTTTCGATATTAATTTCTTACGGTTTCTTACGGTTTCTTTCTAGTTGTGCTTTTGTTCCATATATATTTAAATATTTGTGGATTAACTAACTACTTTCTCTATATAATCTTAGCATTTGTCACTTGGGATACATTAAATTATTATTTTTAGATCTTTCATAAGCTCTTAAATATACAAATATTTATGGGTACATCTCTGAATTCTTTGGCCGGATAAGTTATTTTGCATTCTTTGCAGTTATTCTTTTTTGTTTTTTTCAGCACATATATCCACTTGTTCCTAATTTTGTTTAGTTTCATTTAGCATTAAAATAAGAACTAAATTATAAATAGTCTTTTTGTCAAGCCCTTACTGCAATTTTTTTCATTCGAATGTTTTCAAATCTACAATATTTTCACCTTCACCTTCTTTACAGTTTGTGAATTTTGATACTATGCTTAAAATGTTAGTTAATACAAAGATTTAACAGAATAAATGAAATTTTAGCATCAGGATTAGTATATCAATGGCTCATTGCTGTTATACGACCAAAGAAACTTTCCATTCTTGATTTAAATATCTTGGATAAAAATAGCTTATGCCAAACTAGGAAAACAATAACTTAGACAATCCCAAAAAACTCTGCAGTGTAGTAATTCATCCATCCAATGAAGGAGCACATACACATCTTGGTTCACCTGCTTGCATAGTCAAATTACTAGTGGAGGCTATAAACTTAATATTTTTGAGACCCTAATCGGTTTTTGCCTCAGTTCTATGTGCTTGGATTTGGGCTTCACAGTAGACCATAGCTTTCCTCTTCTTGTTCAGCCTGGTAAACATTTATGCTGTCAAACAGTTCACCAGAAAACTTCACGACATCAGCCACCGCTCTTTACTGTCACCGTCTTCATTGTTTCACGTGGCCGTCCCAAACCCGAATCTATAACAAAAAATAAAAGTTTCAGATTAGACACACAGGAACTATATCATACTTAGTCTGCTGAGTATCCTTTTGCTGGGTAATGTAAACATTGTCTCCAATTATTTATATCCCTTTGGACTTTGTTTCCCAAAAGCAAATGCCCTAGCCATTTTATTCTGTCTAGCAATCCTTAACTGTATTAAAAAAGTACTGAGGTTTTTATTCAGGCTGTCAAAATCCTCAAGTTTAATTTGAGTGCTTGCAAGTTTATGCATGTTTAGCAGTCCTTGGGTAGATGATTTACCTTCACTCTCTGAAGAAATTAGAAACAATTTATATATTATGTTTTTATTTTTAAAAAAGTCTTAGCACTTTTAATTTTCTACGTTAAATGTGGAAGGAAAAATATTTACTAATTTTTGCTCATTAACCAATTGAATTATTTTTACAATGGATTTAACCCTAACACAAAATTAAAGTAATATTGATTTAAATGGCCTTATGTATTACCTGTAAACATTTATAGTCTGCAGCATCCTGCATCATCCTTTGTGTCATGTACAGCAAAGTAATTATGATCGTTGCAACTGTTGTACTCTGTAAATAATTAATCATTCTTATTACATTAATGGACCAACTACAAATTTTTAATGGATTAAAAAGAGTGATTCAAACATACATATATAAAATGAGTTCCTACAACATAGCTCTAATGAAACTTGTTGTGATTCAAATGTAAGAGTTAACTTTACTGGAGTATTTCTCTATCTAAGTAGTTTTATTTCTTGAATGGAAAATTACAGTGAACTCACATAAGCAAAGCTTGGTCGTGCGTGCAAGTGGTCGTACAACTAAGAAGAAAACCTCGTAACATACCTTCAACTGTAAGGAAAATTCCGTTTATGATTTCCTCCTCCGAGAATAGACATGGATATGAATGTCGTAGAAACTAAATTTCGAAGCTGGGTAACTTGTAATTTGCCGGAAAGAAACACATACAGTTTGGCTTTTGTGGTTTGTTTGTTTTGGTTTTTTGTTTCGTTTTCAATCTAAAATGGCGAACTGCGATAGTAGCGCCAAAACCGGGGGCATGCGAACTAATACTGTCTAGCCCATGGCCATGTTGCCCGCCGCCATATTGTTTTCTTCATAGTTTTGTTTTTGTTTACTAATACTTTACTTCGTTTGTTAAGTTTTTCAAAATTAAATTAATAATTCACATTTTTTGAACGTCAACATTTTAAATTAACTGATTAATCCGTTGCTTCGTAAGGTGTTCGTAAAGAGAAAAAACAACAAAAAATGGACTCTCGAAAGAGCAATTACTAAGGAAACGAGTGTGTGAAAATCATTTTGATAAACATCAATATGACTCCACCGGCAAAAAACTTCGCTATTCCTATCCGATTCTGTTCACCAATGCTGAAATGAAATAGAGCATGGTCTTCCACTACCGTCGGTTTCAATGGGTAAGCTTTAATTGACTTGTATTTCACACATCTTCTATTTCTCTTTTAGAATGCGCTCATCTTAGATAAACAAGTTCTAACTTTGATTCCTTAATTTATGTGCTATAAATATTCATAATAAAGTCACAAATTAAACCAAAAAAAATATGTTTAGACAAATTTGAGAAAAAATTTGGTGGCTTATTTAATTTTTGGATAATTTTGAATCGAGCCAATATAGGACTACCAAACATTAGTTTTAAAGGCTATTGTGTGGATATTAGTACTTGATTGTAAATATTAAATCATCCCAACCAACAGGGGGTAGCTAGTACGTTAGTATCATTAATAATTCAGTCACAGTAGCATGTTAACTGTTCGTTCATATATATTTTAATTGTCTTTGATCTTTTCACAGGTTCTGAAAATCTTAATGACCATAATTACTCACAATTTCAAGATGAAGACAATGATGCTTATGAATGCTTGATACAGGAAACAGGTGATTATTTCATTATAACAATGTACAAATACTTGTTTCAAATTCAATTTCATTTATTTCCAAAAACAGTACATTACAGTTATTATTATATCTGTGGCCCCCGCACTAGGTTAGACCTGTATCGCGGGCAGCCTAATAAATTATACAAAAAAGATCTTGGATACAATGACAATATAATTAATTCAATCAATTAATAATAATTTATTAATTAAAAGTGATTAGTGTTTGTTTATTTAATTTATATTTTATAAAAGGAACCTTTCTAGAAAAGACCAACAAATTCAAGTTCCTACTATCTTAAAACTAGTAGTCTAATACTATGATTATTAGTTTAAATGACAATCTAAATCAATGTTATCTTTTTGCAGTACCTACAGCTTTGAGTGATCACAGCTACTGTAAAGAAGCTGAAATGGAAGGAGCAGCAGGTATAATCTTGATTATAATTCTTCCTTATGATTTTAGCCTAGATTGTACCTACATTTTGAAAGCAACAGATATGCAAGTCAAAATATTTCTATAAATTCTAAGAGTAGGAAATTAAAGTTCTAGTTTTACTACTTTTTGCTGTAGTTTTCCCTCCATACTATTAATCACAAGGACTAAGCACATACACTTACGGTAAAATTTTACAAAATTATGATTTATTTCAGGTTATTCACTGGACATAACCCCTTGTTCAGTCACCAAAGCCAGTGTAATTCATGGAAGCGATACTACTACTTCACGTGGTTGCATCATAAATATAAAGGATGTAATGAAAGAGATAATGAGAGTCCAATGCTCTGCATATACAGCTGGATATGTATGCCGCAAAATATATAAAACCTTACGATGTAAGAGTTGCCTTAAAAGCCTTGCATGCAGTTCAGTGCAAAGTATTCACAAATATATTCAACACCGAGAATATAAATCATTAAAAAAAATAATTTAGCATATCCTAGTGAAAAATTTACTATTTTATATAGGGAAGCCAGTAATGATATGATATTCATAATTTTTTAAATGCCTATGGTTTTGTTGACCATATCGGGTCGCAAATTAATAATAAATTGAAGCAGGTTCTCGATCTTTCCTGGTTAGGATGTGCCCAGCATCATAAAGAAGTAATGTCAGCATTTTTAAAAAAATATTACTAAGCTTCATACACACAACTGGTGTAAAATTATTAATTAAATATTAAAAGGTTCTATAGAAGAGAAGTATGTAAAAAAATGGATATTCCTCAACAATTAGCCTTTAATAAATATAAATGTAATAAATTAAGAAGGAAAGCAATAAATAATTAAATAAATTTATGTGTTTTATTTCCTTTATTATTATTTATTATTTTTTGAGTATTATTTAAGTCTAATTTATTAGGTACCTGCATATTCCGTAATATCGAAAAAAATTGCACATCACTAAGTTATCGATATAACTATATTCCACCAGCTAGGTACAACCCTAATAAATAAAAAAAACAGTCAACGCCGACACTAGCGCCAAAACGGACTTCATGGAAACCTTATGGAAACGTACCATTAGTTACTGTCGCATCTGTATTAGTACATATATTGTAATCTGTGATTCTATCGTTAGCAGGAGTGAAGTAAAGACGTTTAGTCAAAGTTACTGCCCGTAATTATAGTACAAATAGTTAATTGTTAGTTGTAATATATTTTATATGACCAAGTGGAAATAAAGTCAGTGTTCAAGAATTGGAGTTTCTTTATACTTATTATACAGTTTTTTCTTCAATCCACTTTTTTAAGTGATGGTGCGATACTGCGCAGAAAGTGACATAATTCTAATTAACTTTATCAATGACCCACTTTTTAGTCTTATTAAAGTGATAATAAGTAATGTAATATTACCAAGAAGATTGAGGTAATGTATATCTAAAGTGGTTTTACCTACGCGATACAGCGTAGAAAGTGTCATGAATCATAAAAACAGTAAAGATGTTCAATATTAAAATTTTCTTAAAGAGATAATAAGTAATATTAACCAGAACATTGATTGTCATAATGTATTTTCATGAACTGGTTTTACACGATATCTCCCAAAAGGTGACATGATTAATATGTATAACCAACTACTAAAATTTCAAAACGTGATAAGGCGTTATACCAAAAGGTTTATTTAAAATACTTTTCTTTTGTACGAGATACCTACTTCAGCATTATCATCAATCAGTACATAGTTACTACATGTATCTATACTTATAATAAATCTGTAGAGAGGTCAATTCTGTACATGAAATATATTTTCAAAATAACTATCAGGTGGTGATTAGGGATCGATACTGATGCCAAAAATGCAATCAGTAAAATTTTTGTCTGTCTGTCTGTCTGTCTGTCTGTCTGTCGGTTTGTATGTTCCTTATGGAAACAAAAACTACTCGACGGATTTTAACGAAACTTGGTACAATTATTTTCCATACTCCTGGGCAGGTTTTTGTATACTTTCCAGCAGAGTAGTAAAGGGGAATTTTGGGAAATTTTGGGAAATCCGGAGAAGTTACTCCATTTTTAAGCTTCCGTCGCGTGTGCAGCCTTAATGGTTAAACTTACATAGAAATCATGTATCACGGAAATATTCTTCATAAAATTATCTAAAAAAAAACCTCGACAGTTTATGTCTATCTTTTACGGTTGACTCACAATAACACGTGTAATTCCTGATAGCTCAGCAGTTCGGAACATTCTGATTGTATTTGTTCACTCTTACGTTTGTAAACCTCTCACTCATCCCTAATTTAAATAAGGTAACATTATTACCTATTCAATAAAAAAAGATTCATAGAAATCGGTAGAGAAACACCGAAATTGTACATAAAATAAGCCATCGCGCCCGTGACCAAAACCGAATCGTTACTAATTTACTTATAAAATACTAGATGGCGCCAGTAGTTGCATCCTACAACACGTAATGATTTATTTTTAGATTGTTATAAATACTTCATATTGTTTTATTCCAAAATTTGCTATTAAACGGAAAAACTGAACCGTTCATTAAAGCGCATTCAAAATCACCAAACTACACTGTTTAGGGAGTGCTATAAATTTAATAAATTGAAAACATTGCGCTGAATTTCACAATGCTTGAGCAGTGACTGAAGAAAGAAACCTCAGATATTTAAAAAAAAAACGCTACCCCTGCGAAGCTGGGACGATCCACTAGTATTAAATAATACAATGTGCACCTACCGTACGTTGTCACAATGAATAACATTATACATCGACAACTTTTTAATCTTCTTAAAGAGGTAATACGAGTTGTTATCCAGAAGGTCAATTGGCATGCGCTTTCCTAAAGTGGTTGTACGAGATACTTACCAGAAAGTATCTTTATTCATTTCAGCATTATCGTCATTCAGTACATAGTTACTACATGTATATCAAATAATACGGTGTGCACCTACCGTACGTTATCACAATGAATAATATTATACTTATATAACTTTACAATCAACACTAATATTTTTCTTACTTTACTTATGCTAATCTATTAATTTACTATTATTTGCTGTCACTTACATGAAATTAAAACATTTTAAGAGTATTTATTAAATATAATTTGTGCTGCTGTGTAGTGTCGGCTTAGAATAGCACTACCCCATTTCTTCCGGTGGGTGTAAGTAAAAGGCGACTAACGGTATTGGGGCGTTTTAATACCGATACATACTTAGATACCTATTTTCATGGCAATAAATCCCTAGAAGGGGTAGTGTTAGCGTCGGAGTATGGCTACTTCTTGCAGTTAAATGGGAAAAGTTTGTAATATAAACATTCATGGTGATAGGTCTCCAACCCCATCGCCAAAACAACACTAAAAAGCCCCAAAGACCTTAGTGACCTCCAATGACATCCGTTCGTATAGGTTACCGCCAGAAAATATGTTAGTGCTATTCTTAACCAATAATTGTTAGATTTCAAACTCTTAATAATTAACTGCACTCATAATATTTTGTCCCACGGTTGTCGCAAGAGGAAACCAAAGGCTTTTTAAGTGATTATTAGGTGAAGTGGCTGCATACCCACCGCCACCTTCTAATTCTGTAGCTCAAGATACATCTTATTGTGATTCGATACTGTGATGTGAGAGAGTGAAAAGCAAATCAGAAGGTTGGTTGATTAGCAAATGGAAACTATTGTAAAAATTCGTTATTCGTAGTTTTTGTTTATTATTACTTAAGATTAACGGCTAGGAAACCCTTCTTTGAAACGCTCTTAGGCCAGTTCCTCATTTATATATGAAAATATTAAATCATTGTCATTACTTTAAATTCATGCCTTTTACTCAACCAACTTCTTAAACAATCAGCGTAGGTAACTGTTTCTGTTAACAATTTCACTAGCAGCCATAAGAAGCTTACAAATTTCCTAAATTATAAATTCAAAACTCAGAAACTTGTCAAAAGTGGTTCCCAATTACAAGTTTCCTGAGTTGAGTTCGTTATTTTACAAGTTTCCTAAAAACTATCAGGTAAGATGTAAATTCGCTTGTTGTTTGACGGTTTTCCGTTAAACAACAAGCGAATTTACATCAAGTTTGACGATTTTCCTGCGACATATACAAAAGTTAACTAACATTGGAAATTACAATGAAATAATAATAGTCTCTGACTCCAAAAGTGTATTATTGTCATTAAATAATCTCAGTTTTAATTATAAGATAAATTATATTGTATATAAGATAAGAAATATAGTGTATAATATCAGAATGAATGTGACCTTTAAATGGGTACCGTCTCACAAAGGTATCAAGGGTAATGAAGTGGTTGACAAAGCTGTCAATTCCAATCACGATGAAGATCATAGTGACATATGTAAAATTCCTTTTACGGATCTACATATGAAGTTAAAAAACATGAGAAGACAACTGTGGAACGAATACTATAAGGATGTCTCGAAATTTAAAGGAAGATGGTATGCGGAGATACAAGAGGAACTACCAAGTAAACCATGGTATCATAAGCATAAGGATGCCAATGAGCGAAAATACATTACCATAATAAATCGTCTGAGATTTGGACACTGCCAAACACCTGCCCATTTACATAGAATGAAAATTATTGATAATAGCAAATGCACTTACTGTGCAGCTGATGAGGCAGACTTGACCCATATAGTTATGAGCTGCCCCAAATTTAACATGCAGAGACTAGCTCTTGTAGCTAATATAGGAGAAGCTTTGGATACAGAGGAGGAGAAGACTGAGGAGATCACTGAAACGGATGATTCAGACTTTACATCATTGCCTGTGCAGATCATGACAGCTGACACCTGTCATCCTCGGAATGTTGTACCCCGCCGTGTTCAAGATATTTTAAAAAACCACAAACTATATAAGTGTTTATTCAATTTTATAACCAGTACTGTTGAGCAGATTTAATGATGTTGTGTTTAAATTTAAGTTCTTATCTGTAATTATTTTAGTTTAGTTTATTTTACCTATGTGATGTATGGAGTATGCCTATGGACTTGTTTCCGGCGAATAAATGATTTAAAAAAAAAAAAAAACTGTCCCCGCTCGCTACGGTTGTGCTTGTACCTGCCGTGATGAAGAACGTGATGGACATGTCACGTCACTGCCGCCGCCGCCACCGCCGCCGGCCGCCACCTGCTAGACGCTCACAGGTACACTCAGTGTTGTCACAATGCACATAGGTGCTGATGATCCATTCATATCTTTGTAAATTATAACGTTGTGGAAGGGGGTAAGAATTTTTTTTCATAAAATTCATTATGTCAACTAATTTTTTGAAATTTTTGAAGGCCACGTACGAGAAACGTTTTATTCATGTGTTGTAAATGAAATATATGTATTATATACAAATATTCATATATGTGTGATTGAGATTGTAGATTGGTTCTTAAACCGAGAAATTCATTCAGAGATCATAAGGGAATCATCTCGAATAACACAATAGATTCAAAGGAATCTTACATTTTGTTTTTTTTAGCAATTGTACGTATGCCTTTACCAAAGGTAAAGAACACGAAAAAATTCAATTTTCACAAACTTGACAAATTTTATCGTTTTCCTTCTAGACCATTACCTTTACCGTTTATCTTTACGAATGTCTCTGTTGGTATTTAGTAAATACAGGGCTCCAATAGCATAACTGACACAATTGAAACCTCTCCATCGCAAAACCACTTACGTGTTTGCAATTGCCAACATACAAATTTGAATTTGTTACTTGATCATATATTTTTACATATTTAAATAAAGAATTTTCTAATATAAAAAATACATATAAAAAGCAGTTGGTCTTTGGAAGTTTTTATACTAAACATATATCATTACATTTTATCTGAATCGCCTTTTGCAGAACGTATTTATAACTGCTTATGGATCCGCATGCAAGGGCGGTTATTTTTATGTCTATGGTCTTGTCATGGTTATACGAGGAAAACGAACTGAAGATAGTTCCCTTTTATCGGGTTTGAATCTAGTTGGTTTTAGAAATATTACTATACAAAAGCATATCGCGGGTATGTAGCAGGGTAGGTATGAAATTCCCTTATATTTCTTACGTCAATAATTTACTTTTATTTAATTGGATAGGATCAGGAGCATGCTATCGTTCTGCAACCAGAACTCTAAACATCTACATGGTTTACTAAATCTTGAGGATGTAACATTGAAATATAATTTATGGTTAAAAGAACTTACCTAAGTGAATTTCTACCAAAATTATATGAAATGTTACATCCGAAGAGATTTAGTACCCACCCTAACCCAGAGAAAGGTGAACCTATCTAACCCTTCAGTTGCAAATTCACAGCTAAGATACCTCTAAAATAAATGAAGAACCGAACATAGGAACGAGATTGGAGGACGAGAGACCGATTGGTGAACGGAATGAGTTGAAAAATCGTTATTTTCGCTCTGAAACGGTGTGACCATGCAGTGTATCCTGAATCGGACTACATGGTTTACTAAATCTCTTCGGATGTAACATTTCATATAATTTTGGTAGAAATTCACTTAGGTAAGTTCTTTTAACCATAAAATATATTTTATTAGTTTAGTTAAGAGGTCCCTTCCCTTAATTACAATAGTAAATCATGGCGATTTTCCTCAATGGTTAAAAAGGCTTGGGACAAGCAGAAAACTTGTATGAATTTATTATTAATGCGAATATGTGTATTTATTATTAATGTATGTGTAAAGTAACGATAGTGTAACAAAAATGATACATGATTAGCTCAGGTAACTTTTCTGGCGCATTTAAAAATCGACATATTTACTACTATTTTAAAAACTTGCACACACTTAAAAACTATTGTCTCTTAAACACTATTTATTCACAATGAATGTACCTACATAGAACAAAAACCTTTTTTTAACAATTTTGCACTATATGACAATGAAAATTGAAATAAACAAACTCAAACACACAAATAAATGACCCGTGATATCAGGTAAAACGCGCGCCAAAACTAAACAACAAAATGTGTAAGTTAAAGTAATAAAATAACTTAAGATATTCGCTTCATCTCTTTCACAACGCAAACGTTTTATATAGTTAAAAAGAGATGGAGCGAATATCAAACGGATGCGGTTCGATGGTTATGGTTAGCGCTTCGTTTGTCATATCGTTTTCTTTTACATATCGATGTCTGGCGGGCGGTTTTGGTTTTTGTTGATAGCATAGTTTTGAAATATCGGATATATGTACTTTATAGTTATCGATATGATATGATATGTAACTGATATCCGTTTTTAGTTACGTTTTGATATATCGAACTCATGCCTATCACTCTCTCGTCTATAATACTTTGTGCACTGTCATACCGTTATAATTATTTCATATAAAATAAATAGTTTAAATCTTCTAATTACCTTTGTTTATATTTCATCAGGTTATGGGCCGCCCCAAGCCTGCCGTGTAGTGTTATTTCCGAGTTTTGTTCAGTACTTTCAAAGTTTAAAGTAAAATCGCACGAGCATAACCTCACTTTTAATTACCGCGCCCGCGAGTGATTTCTGTTTTTAACACGCTTTTATTAGGTCGACCTGTATGTATGTAACTATGTAATCAAATCTAAGAAATCTAATTTAACCATCTTCTAAAGGTCATAGCGTTATGAAAATTGGCAGTTGTATGTGATTTCGATGACAATACAATAATATGGTATTGTCGAGCTGATCTGATGATGGAGCCGGAAGATATGAACTGGAACTTCATGATGGATGATCGTATCATAGCCGTGTTTGGACTTGTTAAAAAGGTCTTGTAATGAACGTTGACCATGATTAGGTTTCAAGGTCTGATGATGAAGCCGGAAGATAGGCACTAGCATTTCATGATGAAATATCGTATCATAGCCGTGTTTGAACTTGTTAGAAAGGTCTAGTAATGAACCTTGACCACGATTAGGTTTTAAGGTCTGAATACAATAATATGGTACTGTCGAGCTCATCTGATGATGGAGCCGGAAGATATTAACTGGAACTTAATGATGGATGATCGTATTATAGCCGTATTTGGACTTGTTAGAAAGGACTTGTAATGAACTTGACATTTTGAACGCCTTGAGGGTCGGAGAGCTGAACAGCGAGCATCTTGCAGTATTGTTGACGAAGGTCTCATCAAATGCTACCAGCGAGTTTGCGCTTGAAAAAGCACTGCGTATATTTCCAACATACGCCCAAGTAGAGAAGCACAACAACGAAGTTCTTGAATTTTACGAAAGAAAAGGTACTCAAATGTACAATATAAAGGCTCAAGACCAACTTATCGACGCGACTCGTAACCTTGGAAATAATTCATTGGAGTCTATCGTTCCGGCGATATAAATAAATCGGGTGGACTACCGAGTATATTAAGACTTTTCAAAGGAGCTAAAATCATGTTGCGTTCCAATATAAACGTAGAGAAGGGGCTCGTGAATGGGAGTATCGGTTTTATCACGGACATCGTCTGGCCACACTTTAGACGCGACCAAATGTATGAAACCGACATCCCGTCCATCAAAGTTAATTTTGGCAACGACGGGAAGCACCTAATTCAGCCTATAGGCATCCAATGGGTTGATGAAAACTGGGAGTCCGATCAGGAAATCAAGACCCGAATTGAAATTGCCCGTGCGTCCTTCAATAAAATGCGAAAGGTACTCTGTACCAGGCAGCTGGATCGGAAACTGCGCATACGATTGCGTCAGTGCTACATTTGGCCGATAGTCTTCTACGGATGCGAGGCTTGGGCTGTAAAGGAAGTGACCCGCAAAAGACTAGAGGCCTTTGAAATGTGGTGCTACCGCCGAATGTTGAGGATTAGCTGGATCCAGAGAGTCACAAATGTGGAAGTTCTGAGACGAGCCGGAAAAACCCGAGAACTCATGACCACCATCAAAAGAAGAAAAGTTGCGTATTTGGGACATGTGCTCCGCCACGATCGATACCAACTGCTTCAAGTGGTCATGATGGGAAAGATTGAAGGGAAACGGAGCGTCGGAAGAAGAAGGGCATCGTGGCTCTCAAACATCAGAAAATGGACCAACATAGCCGGCGTCGAATACCTGTTTCGCCTAGCCCAAGACCAAAGGGGATATTCGGAGCTGACTGCTAACCTCCAGTAGTGGAGAGGCACTAGAAGAAGAAGAAAAAGGCATCCAATTCCCGGCCAAGTACAGCTACGGTACGGTGGAAAGGCGCATGCTCCCAGTGATTTTAAGTTGGGCATCTACCGTGCACAAGATGCAAGGCTGTACGGTAGACCACGCCGTGGTGTACTTAGGGTCCCGTACTTTTCCGGATGGACAGGCATATGTGGCGCTAAGTCGAGTAAAATCTTACTTAGTGGTCTCCAGATTGAAGAGTTAGATTGTTCTAAGCTGACAGGTAAGACACCATGCAATACAGACGCACTGGCGGAGATGGAGAGGATGCGGGCTCATTCGTCTATTTGAAATAAATGTTTAAAATATGCCATTAGCAAAGACTAAAAAGCATAAAATAAATTAATAGTTTAAAAAACACTAAAAAACACGCTTTTATAAGTGCACTTAAAAGTCGAAAATAAATTACGGGTCGTTCAAGTTGTCTGTATTTCTGGGCTGAAGTGTTAACTATGTGCTTTTAATTATAATATTTGATTGTAAAAGCGTGGGGCGCTGGAAAAGGAAAAATTTTTTATTTACCTTGCTAAGAAATCAAGTTAAGCGATGTTTCGGGAAGCAGGTTACAGAGATCGGCACTCTAACTAGGGTTGCAGCACCACTAGTTGGAGGCTCTATATTAAACAGTCTGTTCAAAGTACTAGTCAACAGTGGCAAAATATAGAGTTCTTGTTCGTGTATTTGTTTACAAGAAAGTTTTTCCTGCTCCAGCGCCCCACGCTTTTACAATCAAATATTATAATTAAAAGCACATAGTTAACACTTCAGCCCAGAAATAGAGACAACTTGAACGACCCGTAATTTATTTTCGACTTTTAAGTGCACTTATAAAAGCGTGTTTTTTAGTGTTTTTTAAACTATTAATTTATTTTTTTCAGCTATTAACACGCTTTTATTAGGTCGACCTGTATGTATGTAACTATGTAATCAAATCTAAGAAAACTAATTTAACCATCTTCTAAAGGTCATAGCGTTATGAAAATTGGCAGTTGTATGTGATTTCGATGACAATACAAAAATATGGTACTGTCAAGCGATCTGATGATGGAGCCGGAAGATATGAACTGGAACTTCATGATGGATGATCGTATCATAGCCGTGTTTGGACTTGTTAAAAAGGTCTTGTAATGAACGTTGACCATGATTAGGTTTCAAGGTCTGATGATGAAGCCGGAAAATAGGCTCTAGCATTCCATGATGAAATATCGTATCATAGCCGTGTTTGGACTTGTTAGAAAGGTCTTGTAATGAACCTTGACCACGATTAGGTTTCAAGGTCTGAATACAATAATATGGTACTGTCGAGCTCATCTGATGATGGAGCCGGAAGATTTAAACTGGAACTTCATTATGAATATTAGCATACGATGTATCGTTACCAACCCATAACGTCCCACTGCTGGGCACGGGTCTCTTCCGTGAGGAAGGTATTAGTATTAGCCATACTTCACCACGGGGGCCAGCCGGGTTGGTGGAGGTTTGTAAGGCTAGTGGTCACCTTACCGTTAGATCTTATCAAGCCGCCCGTTTGGGTCTCTGACAAAGCATTGTTCTAAGCTGACAGGTAAGACACCATGCAATACAGACACACTGGCGGAGATGGAGAGGATGCGGGCTCATTCGTCTATTTGAAATAAATGTTTAAAATATGCCATTAGCAAAGACTAAAAAGCATAAAATAAATTAATAGTTTAAAAATACTAAAAAACACGCTTTTATAAGTGCACTTAAAAGTCAAAAATAAATTACGGGTCGTTCAAGTTGTCTCTATTTCTGGGCTGAAGTGTAAACTATGTGTTTTTAATTATCATATTTGATTGTAAAAGCGTGGGGCGCTGGAGCAGGAAAAACTTTCTTGTAAACAAATACACGATCAAGAACTCTACATTTTGCCACTGTTGACTAGTACTTTGAACAGACTGTTTAATATAGAGCCTCCAACTAGTGGTGCTGCAACTCTAGTTAGAGTGCCGATCTCTGTAACCTGCTTCCCGAAACATCGCTTAACTTGATTTCTTAGCAAGGTAAACAAAAAATCTTTCCTTTTCCAGCGCCCAACGCTTTTACAATCAAATATTATAATTAAAAGCACATAGTTTACACTTCAGCCCAGAAATAGAGACAACTTGAACGACCCGTGATTTATTTTTGACTTTTAAGTGCACTTATAAAAGCGTGTTTTTTAGTATTTTTTAATTTACTGATTTATTTACATTACTAGTGGATCGTCCCAGCTTCGCACGGGTAGCGTTGTTTTTTTAAATATCTGAGGTTTCTTTCTTCAGTCACTGCTCAAGCATTGTGAAATTCAGCGCAATGTTTTCAATTTATTAAATTTATAGCAATCCCTAAACAGTGTAGTTTGGTGATTTTAAATGCGCTTTGATGAACGGTTCAGTATTTCCGTTTAATAGCAAATTTTTAAATAAAACGCTATGAAGTATTTATAACAATCTAAAATATAAATCATTTCATTACGTGATGTAGGATGCAACTACTGGCACCACGCCTGGTTTTGGTCACGGGCGCGGTGGCTTATTTTATGTATAACTAGTGGATCGTCCCAGCTTCGCACGGGTAGCGTTGTTTTTTTAAATATCTGAGGTTTCTTTCTTCAGTCCCTGCTTAAGCATTGTGAAATTCAGCGCAATGTTTTCAATTTATTTAATATATAGCACTCCCTAAACAGTGTAGTTTGGTGATTTTGGATGCGTTTTAATGAACGGTTCAGTATTTCCATTAAATAGCTTAAGCATTGCATATGTGGGAGCTTGTTATTGGCCTATTTCTGCCTATGCTATTATTTTATATTGTAAATTTAGCTGTAAGCCCCCCAAATATAATAAAATAAAAAATAAAATAGCAAATTTTGGAATTAAACGCTATGAAGTATTTATAACAATCTGAAAAATAAATCATTACGTGATGTAGGATGCAACTACTGGCGCCATCTAGTATGTTATATTAATTAGTAAAGATTTGGTTTTGGTCACGGGCGCGCTGGCTTATTTTATGTATAATTTCGGTGTTTGTCTACCGATTTCTATGATTCTTTTTTTATTGAATAGGTAATAATGTTACCTTTTTTTAAATTAGGGATAAGTGAGAGGTTTACAAACGTAAGAGTAAACAAATATAATCAGAATGTTCCGAACTGCTAAGCTATCAGGAATTACACGTGTTATTGTGAGTCAACCGTAAAAGATAGACATAAACTGTTACGGATTTTTTTTTAGATAATTTTATGCAGAATTTTTCCGTCATACATGATTTCTATGTAAGTTTAACCATTAAGGCTGCACACGCGACGGAAGCTTAAAAAATGGAGTAACTTCTCCCGTTTTCCCAAAATTTCCCAATATTCCCCTTTACTTCTCTGCTGGAAAGTATACAAAAACCTGCGCAGGAGTATGAAGAATAATTGTACCAAGTTTCGTTAGAATCCGTCGAGTAGTTTTTGTTTCCATAAGGAACATACAAACCGACAGACAGACAGACAGACAGACAGACAGGCAGACAGACAGACCGATAAAAATTTTACTGATTGCATTTTTGGCATCAGTATCGATCCCTAATCATCACCTGATAGTTATTTTGAAAATATATTTCATGTACAGAATTGACCTCTCTACAGATTTATTATAAGTATAGATTTCGGTGTTTGTCTACCGATTTCTATGATTCTTTTTTTATTGAATAGGTAATAATGTTACCTTTTTTAAATTAGGGATGAGTGAGAGTTTTACAAACGTAAGAGTAAACAAATATAATAAAAATGTTCCGAACTGCTAAGCTATAAGGAATTACACGTGTTATTGTGAGTCAACCGTAAAAGATAGACATAAACTGTTGAGGATTTTTTTTTAGATAATTTTATGAAGAATATTTCCGTCACACATGATTTCTATGTAAGTTTAACCATTGAGGCTGCACACGCGACGGAAGCTTAAAAAATGGAGTAACTTCTCCCGTTTTCCCAAAATTTCCCAAAATTACCCTTCACTACTCTGCTGGAAAGTATACAAAAAAAAACCTGCGCAGCTGTATGAAGAATAATTGTACCAAGTTTCGTTAAAATCCGTCAAGTAGTTTTTGTTTCCATAAGGAACATACAAACCGACAGACAGGCAGACAGACAAAAATTTTACTGATTGCATTTTTGGCATCAGTATCGATCCCTTATCACCACCTGATGGTTATTTTGAAAATATATTTCATGTACAGAATGGACCTCTCTACAGATTTATTATAAGTACTAGCTGTGCCCGCGACTTCGTTCGCGTGATTGTCGAGACGAGAACAAAAAAACGACGTTTAGTTAAGAGTATATCACCTTTTTGAAATAAAATAAAGAACCAATGAAATCTAATGCGGACACTTATTGTGATGTAGGAACTATTGAGTATTTCATAATGATATTTAATTAATTACAGTAGCCATTATCCAGTTGAAATAATAAAAGGTCGTTACTGTGTGTATCTCATTTGAATTAGTGTTTATTTAGATACAGTTACAGGGTTAGCCAAAGATTATGGATCGCTACCTTGTACGATCCTAGCAGAGCTGCATAATGCATCAATATATTTATAAAGCCCTTTTGTTTTTAACACTTTGGAATTTTGCATATAGATCATATATCAATCCCGCCCGATTTCGGCCACAGCAACTTCTGGTATCCGGTTATTAAGAGTGTGTTCATGTGCTCTCATGTGACTGACATAGCCAATCTTTCCGACAAATGTTCTATGACGTATGTTGAAAAATTAGTAACCCTCCAATATATAGGTAGTTATTATAGATGGCCGCAGGTGGTCGGGCCTTGAGCTCATCACTCTTTGCTTCGAGCTCATCACGTCTTTTCCTTCCGAAAAGAAATATCAACCGGCTGACAGGAAGGGGGTGAAATTTAAATTACTAAATTTCACTCAAGAAAGAATAAAACAAACGGGGTAAGCTAAATAAAACCGCTCAAAAAAGGTACTTTACTATTATTAGGGTTTACGGTTGTTGGTTGTACTATGATAATACATTGAATTAAATCGATTTATCAGTGGCATAATATGCACTGTAATAGCTGTGTAGTTTCGGCTTAGAATTGCACTACCCCATTTCTTCCGGTGGATGTACGTAAGAGGCGACTAACGGTATTGGGGGTTTTTAAGGGATTTTTGGGCCAACAACCTTTATTTTACCATCTTTTCCCCACTCAATTTTCCAAAAGTGGCTGAGGAATTTCTAATTCCTTAGCTCTGGCTACCCCTTCTAGGGATTTATAGTCGTGAGTATATGTATGTATAATATGCAAATATAACTAAATTAAGGTTAGTCACTAAGGTCACTACATCATTTTAGTGTTTAAAAAAGTAGAACTTAAAAGATATCTTATGTTTCTGGTGTTTAATCTATACATATAATAAATCTGTAGAAAAAGTAATTTTTGTACATTGAAGAAATTGAAAAAAAAATAGCCAGCGTGTGAACAGATAAGTAACAGAACCCATTTCCATCATTTTTAAATTTTTTGTCTGTTTGTCTGTTTATATGTTTGTTTGTGCGCGCAAAACGTAAAATCTACGAATTTAATGCTGAAAATGTTTATATACAAAAATTAAACGTAACTTGAGGTATAACTTAGTTTTTGTTTCATCGAAATCGGTTCACTCTATCAAAAGATATGATTAATTTTGTGAGTTCAAGAAGAAAAATATTACGTTACGCAATTCAGTATAGTACTTGCAACGACATCTTAAGTCTAAATATAGAACTAATGTTGATAGTTGGAATCCAAAGTCCGATAGATGGCGTTGTGCAAAAATAAAATAAAGAACCAAAATAAAATAAAGCAAAAATAAAATTTGCATTTTTTTAGCCCCTTTAACCCCTTATTTTAAAGTCGGTTAAAGTAATAGAAGCTACAGGAAACAAGCTAGGCGAAATTAATACAAGCTGCCAATATCAAGTGAATTCGCCGACTATGAAAATAACTGAAATGCTTTTAAATATTATCTTTACTTAGTTTCTTAAATTAGGCATATTAATATATTATGTAAATAGTCTGCCTATTAATAAATCCAATTTGGTGAGCATAATTTTGAAATTCTTAGCCATTCTTCAAATGCACGTCACTTCACAACCAGTTTTCGTGAACGTTTATAATAAAAAACTGAATTTTGGTCTACATTAAACACCAAACCTCTCTGGCTTCGTTTACATCCATCAATCTTTTCATACATGCTCTTTTATTCTTCATACTGCGGACACCTGCCTTT